>CANIUD010000041.1:1797500-2292500 GCA_947470075.1 Closterium sp. Yama58-4
CCTTCTCCGACACACTTCGTGTCAGATTCTATCTGGCGCGCAAGTTTCCAAAGGCTGGCACAGATCTGGCGATCCTATTTGCCACAAATATTTTTCCGGGCAGCCCTACCAAAACTTCTGCTGGTTATCTCTAAACGCGTGCAAGGTTTTGCGGTGCAGAAGTCCGCAACAACATCCGCTGTGTAGATAAGGGCTTTGTGTGATGGCGCCACGTGTCGATTCTTGGCAGAACCTCCTCAACAACAGAGGCACGTGATTTGCGGTCGCAGATGTGGAGCGGATTTCCCCACCTTCTAAACAGCAACCTCCGAGGGAGACAGCAGGTTCTCGTTCAGACAGAATGGTTGTTATGCAAATCCGATTTTGAAACTAAGGGTTTGACCACCTAGAACAATTAAGCAAGACAGTAGATGCGGCACACCTCGACGTCTTATGTGATGGCTGTTAAAAGATTCGCCAAACCAAAAACAAGAGGCTCCATTCTTCGTTGGTGAACACGACCCAATCGATGTTGCATCACGCACTACCACTCTGCTCGGAATACAGCGATTCAATCCATATCAGCTGCCGTGTCCATCAACCAACTTCAACACCCAAATTTTGCAGCCAATCTTGATTCCAAAGCCCAGAATGCAGAGATCCCCCTGAGAAGTCTTATACTAGCTTCACCGAGTAACTGTGCTTCAACAACCTTAGGCGGAGATGGCGTTCGGACATTAGATAGCGACTGAGTAATTCCAAAGCCGCGACTGCTCAGCGAGTAGAGGATATAGGTCGCGCTACCCATGGCCGACCTACCTCTGCTTAGGGGTTGCGGCATGAAGGTTAGCATAACCAATGAAGACTACGACACTTAAAGCAGCTCGCAGAAAGAGTGGTCAGAGGATCTTCTTAACTTCTTCATCTTGTAAGTACATATTCAGCCATGTGTTTAATGTGTATATTACTTTCAGGCGTTCGCATCAATTGCGCGTCCACTGAAACCGACATCTTCTTTACTACCAACCTTGTCCATGCAGGGCAATAACCAAGAGTCTGCTACCCATACAGCAAAGGCAGAAGATTTTGATCTTCTCTGCATCCTTCGTACCAAGCGGACTAACTCATTCATCCGAAGGCTATTTCGAAGAAGCCAACAGACGGCCTCCTGACCAAAGACGCCCTCGTATTCCCGCTATGGTCCAAGTAAGTGATACCTCGTTTTCACTGCAGTCTACTAACGGAATGCAATGTTTTCTAACCTTGCTCTTTGGGTTTGTGCAGATTGAGCAGCAAACCTAAAGCGGCGATAAGCCTCCTCGTTCTCTTAGCTCTATGCGATCTCCTCTCTACCACCGGTAGGAAAGACCGTACTCGCATCATCTACTTTGATCCCAAGAGTGGTGTTCCGATGCACTCTCACGGCGGATTTGCTCAAGAAGTTTTACAGTAAGTCAAGCTGTCTATTGGGTTGCAAGTATATGGCCCCGGAATCTGACCTAGATTGTGTGTTTGACTACAGGTGGTTGCAGGAGCAACTGATTGTGGAGTTCACCGCGTTCATTGAAGGCAATAGCTCTAAGAACGACAAGAAACTGGTCCGCGACATGAAAGCGCGGCTGGTGGGCTTGAATCTCCAATTTCTAGGGGGGGTGAGTTATAAATGCATCCAATATAGTCTAGGCCGATATAATGGGTTTGAGTTACAACACTTTAACACATGTACATTTTTCTCAATGCTGGCAGATGACGACAAATCTCGGATGGGCACAACCAGGTTCGGGCCTTCAAGTCGCCCATGCATGGACAAAGTTGCTTGAGAAATGGGACGAGATTCTACAACTCCAGTGGGATAACACATTTGTAACACTCGGCAAGGGCTCGCGCATAAAGGATAAGGTACGGGATTGGCTTGTGGGCGAGTGTGACAGGTTATTCACAGTGCGCATCGACGACCACGACGACGAGACGCAAGCCGACGGGAATGTAAGTGGGGTGGGGCAAGGGGATGGTACAGACGGCGAAGCTCTGATGGAACTTCCCGATAAAGGGATTGCGAGAGGTGGTTTACCGCTGAAGGAGGAAGCATCGGAGGTTGAAATCGAGGGGCCGAATCTACGGACCGAACACGACCATGAGATATTGCGAACAACAGTTGGGCAGGCACCATCTACATTTGTATACACTCGCAAAGGTACAACGTCAATCCAGTGTGGCGCAATTCACGTAGGAGAGACGGTGGGGGAGGGGGGTGCGCCAGCAGAGAGGGTGACGATAGAGGTAGACGTTGCAGGTACCGGGGATGCAGAGGAGGTGCGCCGCAGCGCGCATGATACTAGGCCAGGACCAGACGTGCCGGACCGGGAAATGGTAGAGGCAGCAATGGCTGGGGCTGCAGAGAAGGCGAATGCGATGGCAGAGGAGTTCAGACGCATAGAGGAGGTCAATCGTCGTGTACGGGAGGAAGCTGCCAGGGCCAGGGCCGCAGAGGAGAAAAAACGAGGGGTGGAGGAACGGCAGAGTGCAGATGCTGAAACAAACGCACACAAGGAGGAGGAGGCGCGTCGAGCACTTGAGGCGGCAGAGAGGGCGAAGCCCGCAGAGGAGAGGAAGAGAGCGTAGGAGGAACGGCAGAAGGCAGAGGCAAGGTCACGTAAAATGGCGGATGAGCAGCGTGCAGTAGAGGCTGCAGAAGGATCAAAATCCGCGTAAGAGAAAAAGAGGGAGGAACGACTGAGGGCTGAAGCCGCAGAGAGGGTAAGGGAGGAGGCGGAGGCGACACTACGCAGAGAGGAGGGGGCGCGGCGTGCGAGGGAGGCAGCGGAGAGGGCGAGGGTTGCAGAGGAGCTTTTGAGAGCGGAAGAGGAACAGCAGAGGGCAGATTCTGCAAAGAGTGCGAGGGAGGATGCAGAGGAGATGGTTCGCAGAGAGGAAGAGACAAGGCGTGCAAGAGAGGCTGCACAGAGAGCGAAGGCTGCAGAGGAGCGGATGAGAGCTGATGAGGAACGGCAAAGGGATGAGGCCGCAGAGAGGGCCAGGGTGGCAGAGGCCGCACTACGCATAGAGGAGGAGGCGCGGCGTGCGAGGGAGGCTGCAGAGAGGGCAAGGATTGCAAAGGATCTTTTGAGAGCGGAGGAGGAACGGCAGAGGGCAGCTGCTTCAAAGAGGGCGAGGGAGGAGGCGGATGCGATGGTTCGCAGAGAGGAAGAGGTGCGGCTTGCAAGAGAGGCTGCAGAGAGAGCGAAGGCCGTAGAGGAGCGGAGGAGAGCTGGCGAGGAACGGCAAAGGGAGAGGGCCAGGGTGGAGGTAGAGGCCGCACTTCGCAGAGAGGAGGAGGCGCGGCGTGTGAGGGAGGCTGCAGAGAGGGCGAGGGTTGCAAAGGAGCTCTTGAGAGCGGAAGATGAACGGCAGAGGGCAGATGCCTCAAAGAGGGCGGGGGAGGAGGCAGAGGCGATAGATCGCAGAGAGGAAGAGGCGCGGCTAGCAAGAGAGGCTGCAGAGAGAGCGAAGGTTGTAGAGGAGCGGAGGAGAGCTGACGAGGAACGGCTAAGGGAGAGGACCAGGGTGGAGGCAGAGGCCAAACAACGCAGAGAGGAGGAGGCGCTGCGTGCGAGGGTAGCTGCAGAGAGGGCAAGGATTGCAGAGGATCTCTTGAGAGCGGAGGAGGTACGGTAGAGGGCAGATGCTTCAAAGAGGGCGGGGGAGGAGGCGGAGGCGATAGTTCGCAAAGAGGAGGCAGAGGCCGCACTACGCAGAGAGGAGGAGGCGTGGCGTGCGAGGGAGTCTGCAGAGAGGGCAAGGGTTGCAGAGGAGCTCTTGAGAGCGGAGGAGGAACGACAGAGGGCAGATGCTTCAAAGAGGGCGAGCGAGGAGGCGGAGGCGATGGTTTGCAGGGAGGAAGAGGCGCGTCATGCAAGAGAGGCTGTAGAGAGAGCGAAGGCCGTAGAGGAGCGGAGGAGAGCTGACGAGGAACGGCAAAGGGAGAGGGCCAGGGTGGAGGCAGAGGCCGCACTACGCAGAGAGGAGGAGGCGCTGCGTGTGAGGGAAGCTGCAAAGAGGGCAAGGATTGCAGAGGATCTTTTGAGAGCGGAGGAGGAACGGCAGAGGGCAGATGCCTCAAAGAGGGCGGGAAGGAGGCGGAGGCGATAGTTCCCAGAGAGGAAGAGGCGCGGCTTGCAAGAGAGGCTTCAAAGAGAGCGAAGGCTGTAGAGGAGCGGAGGAGAGCTGACGAGGAACGACTAAGGGAGAGGGCCAGGGTAGAGGCAGAGGCCACACAACGCAAAGAGGAGGAGGCGCTGCGTGCGAGGGTAGCTGCAGAGGATATCTTGAGAGCGGAGGAGGAACGGCAGAGGGCAGATGCTTCAAAGAGGGTGAGGGAGGAGGCGGATGCAATGGTTCGCAGAGAGGAAGAGGCGCGGCTTGCAAGAGAGGCTGCAGAGAGAGCGAAGGCCGTAGAGGAGCGGAGGAGAACCGACGAGGAACGGCAAAGGGAGAGGTCCAGGGTGGAGGCAGAGGCGGCACTACGCAGAGAGGAGGAGGCGCGGTGTGCGAAGGAGGCTGCAGAGAGGGCGAGGGTTGCAGAGGAGCTCTTGAAAGCGGAAGACGAACGACAGAGGGCACATGCTTCAAAGAGGGCGAGGGAGGAGACAGAGGCGACAATTCGTAGAGAGGAAGAGGCGCGGCTTGCAAGAGAGGCTGCAGAGAGAGCGAAGGCCATAGAGGAGCGGAGGAGAACCGATGAGGAACGGCAAAGGGAGAGGGCCAGGGTGGAGGTAGAGGTCACACAACGCAGAGAGGAGGCGGCGCGGTGTTTGAGGGAGGCTGCAGAGAGGGCGAGGGTTGCAGAAGGGCTCTTGAGAGCGGAAGAGGAACTGCAAAGGGCAGAGTCTGCAAAAAGAGGGAGGGAGGATACAGAGGAGATGGTTCGCATAGAGGAAGAGGAGCGGCATGCTAAACTGGCGGCGGAGAGAGCGAAGGAAGTAGAGGAGCGGATGAAAGCGGAGGAGGAACGGCTGATGGCAGAGGCGATATCACGTGAAATGGAGGATGAGCATCGTGTAGTAGAGGCTGCAGAAAGATCCAAGTCCGCGGAGGATCAAAGGAGAGAGGAGGATCAACAGCCTAGAGAAGCGAGTGCTGGGAGGATGATGGCGGAGGCAGAGGCAAATATTCGCAGAGAGGAGGAGGCTCAGCGTGCAATAGAGGTGGCAGACAGGGCGAAGACTGTAGAAGAGCGGAAGACAGTGGAGGAGGAACGGCTGAGTGTTGAGGCGGCAGAGAGAATGAGGAATGAGGCAGAGGCGAGATTACGAAGAGAGGAGGAGGCGCGGCATGGAAGTGAGGATGCAGAGAGGGCCAGGGCTGCAGAGGATCTCTGCAGAGTTGAGCATGAACGGCAGATGGTAGAGGCTGCAGAGCGGTTGAAGGAGGAGGCAGAGGCGTTAGCTCGACTAGAGGAAATAGAGCGGTGTAGAGTGGTGGTAGAGAGGGCCATGGTTGAAGTAGAGGCGATTCTATAGAGAGAGGATGAAATGCGCAGGGTTGAGGGCAGGGTTGATACAGAGGCGATACAGCTCAGCGTGGAGGAGGCGAGCATTGCAAGGGAGGAGCAGCGCATTGCCACGCCGGAGGCTCGCCGACCGACGGAGGTGCATCGGCAGAACGCAGACGTTGAAATGGGAGTAGAGAATGTAACTACATCAACAGAGCATGTGAGGGTACACGAGGGACAAGAACGAACTCGAGGCAAAGATAGGGCAACTGCAGAGCTTGAGGAGATGCGCCGCAGATGGGTGGATGAATTGGAAGCTCGGCAACGGCGCGAGGAGGCAGCGAGGGTGAGGGCTGCCGAAAAGCGGGCGCGTATAGAAGTAGAAGAGGAGTTGGCAGCAGCTGTCACGCGGCTTAGGGCGGAACGAGAATACTGTAGGGCATAGGGGGGTCGGTAGAGGCTACATGCTTTAGAGATGGCAAGGGTAGAGGTCGAGGCATTGCGACAGATATTGGCGGAAGACTCTCGGAGCGCACGGGAGGAGATTGAACGGGATAGTGCGGTGGCAGGGCAGAGAGCAAACGGGGAGACGGAAGCTGCAGGGAATGCGCGAAATGCATCTCAAGCATCTGGACCTTTGGATGATGAGACGGTACGGGAAATCGCCGCGGATGAGCAAAGGTTGGCAGACGCTGAACGGGAGCGAGCAGCAGCTGCAACGAGGGCGATGCAAGAGGTTGAGAACATGCGCAGTAGGTGGGACGAGCAGGTGGCCACGCGACGATCCAGATTACAAGCAGAGAGGCTGCGGTTTGAGCGGGAAGAGAGGATGGCGGAGGCGGTGACAGGTGATGAAGTGGTGAGGGCCGCGATAGTGCTACGACGCAGATAGATCAAGAGTGGGGGGAAGCCGAGAACTTGCTGTGGCAGAGCGTGATGCAAGGAGCGGCCATACTAGAGGAGACAGATGATGGGTTTGTGAGGCGGGATCAACCAGAGTTGGTGAAGGTGTCGCCGGAATGGCAAAGGTCATCCGACGTCTTACGCGCGTCGCGCAGGCGATGGTTAGCACCTCCACACAACAGAATGCTAGGATTAGTGGGAACCTCCGCCAGCTCCACCTGCATGCACGCGCATTGCCCGGTGGACAGAGGACTACAACGAAGATGCTGAAAACATGCTGTGGGAATATAGAGAAGCTAAGGCGATAGCAATCATCGAACGACAGAGGGCAGCGCAGACACGCACGGAAATCAACACTTCTATCCAAGGGCTGCATCGCAGCGTAGTCGAAACAATTCAGCATGCAGTTGCACGAGAATACGAGACGCTATTGAGATCTCGATGAACGAGATCAACTCTTCTATCCATGGGCTTCATCGCAGCGTAGCCGAAACAATTCAGCGTGCAGTGGCGGCAATGGGCCGTGCGGCGCTGGAGGGCAGGCTTAGGGTGGTTCTAACCAATGACTACATGGAAACGATGAGGAAGGTTGTGGTCGCCAACGTCAAAGAAACACTTGCGGACGTCAAATCGGCGATGGCTGAGAATTGCCAGAGGCTAGCGAATTTGAAAGCCGAAATCATGGCAGCGGTGGATGAGAAGTTGTCTGGGAGGATACACGTCGGCCAAGTTCTTGTCAGTACGCCAATCTCACCAATATGCTCACAGGAGGTGGGATGGAACAACCGAACCCGACGAATGGCCCGCAGATCTCCCAGCCTTTTGCGGGTGACAACTCCCCAAATGACGCGCTCGAGGCAGCCGCGAACATGGTGGAGCGATGGGGGTTTGCAGGCCGACAGGGGAGGTTGGAGTCGGAAAGACGAACAGACACGGGAGGGGAACAGACTAGCGTTGAAAGGCAGGTGCAGATGGTTCGAAGCGAACATACGGCTGTGATTGGTGTGGGGAAAGGACAGAGAAGGACGAAAGAACGAACGTGCGAGAACGAATGAAGAACGTGCGAGGAAGGAGGTGGAACGACAGCGGCGCAAAGAGGAAGCAGAGCGGCAGAGAACGTTAGAGGAGGCGGAGCGTACTGTTAGAGAGGCGGAAGAGGCGAAACTAAGAGTCGAACAGGAACGGTTGGCGGCGCAGAGGCGAGCAGCGAGGGCAGCAGCACTTTTGATGGCAGAGGCAAGGCGGAAGTGCCTTGAAGAGGATGATGGAAGAAGGCAGAAGCCGAACGACGGATAAGGGAAATGGAGTTGGTGCAAAAGCAAGTGGAGGATGAGCTAGCACGTTTGGCGATGGAGGACGAGCAAGAGAACACGACAGAGGAACGACTGCAAAGCGATAACAAAGCAGATCCTGGTGGAACAGCTAACGAGAGTCGCAATGTAGAGGGTCTGCCAGATCGGCCGGAGGAGGATTCAGAGGGAGGAGTGGAACGGGGGGAATCTGTAAGACAAGGTCCTGATATCGCATCCCATTTTACGACGACAATATCAGCATCCTGTGCAAGGCAGACAACGCAACGCGGAATCACGATTGCCCCTGGCCCGGTAAAACAGATTAGGATGGCGAGGGAGTTGGAGGCGAGGCCGGCGGAGGGGGCAACTGGATCTGCAGATGATCTTTCTGGAGATGATGTCAACGTCGCGCGTAGGCAAAGGGAGAGGGAGAAAAGGAGAGCAAAGGCTGCAGGAAAAAGAACGCAGAAGCATGCAGAGATGCAAGAGCGAAATTCAAACCTAGGAATGGGGCAGAGTCAATGCGAGGATGCTGAGTTTGGTACGATGAATGTGGATCGTACGCAGAGGATGGCAGATGGTGCTGTAAGACTCGTGGAACACGCGAAAGAGATGGTCTCCCAAGACGCGGCGGGTGACCGGAGATGTCTCACGCAGAATGACCGGCAGCGAAGAGGCTATGCTCTGCCAACTTTTCAAAGCCAGGGGATGTGGGTGTTCACGTAGGTGATGCAATGGGGGGTGGGGCCGATTTCCCAGCCCCCAGGTATCGGTGTTCTACAGGTGCTGCAAGTGGCCGACACAGATGTAGAGAGGGCCGACGATGAGACATATGAGCAGCCAGTTGTCGAGGCAGACGATGAGGGTAAGAGACCTGGAGTGCAACGACTGTTCAAGGTTGGCTAGATTCAGGATCTCTACAATTTTGCCCTCCAAGACAAAGGGCCATTCCTTCTTTATGAGTTGTCTGTCTGAAACTTGCTGCACTGCAACTACGCCGCTTCGAGCAGCTTCTGCCGCATGCTTCGACAGCTCCTCTTTGTTCATGATGCCGCTCGCAACGGTCATGGCGCCAGTTTTGTAAGCGTCTGCAGGAGTACCAATCGAGGCTCCCCATAAAGCGTAGAGCGCAGATGCTACTCCAGCAGCGCACACTGCCGCCGGGACTCCGTCTGGGGCCGGTTCCACACCCGTCCAGCCAAGCAGCATTGCCAAGCCGATTCCTTCGCAGAGTCCAGTCTGCCATTCCGCTCCCTTTGCCAGACGCTCGTTGGTTTTCTTCACAACGGCACCAAAACTATTGGGAGGGCAATATCAACAAGCACTGACTTGTGAACACACCATATACTCCGACAAAGCAGTGCAAGATACGTCACTCACTTCTCAATCCTGGAAATGTGCAGCTCGTTGAGGATGCTCCAGACTCCTGTCGGCACACGCCTAACGAGGTTCAGATGGCCCGACCACGCTTTGACGTCCTTCTCATCCATGTCGTAGGTGAGGAGGTCAGTATCTGGATGGTATGCCATCCAACATATCGCGATGCTGTAGTTCCGACTCCGCTCGCTGTCGAAATTCCCCAGATTTCTCTTCTTCCCTCCAACTGTCTGTTCGGAGCAGAACTTCCCGGCCGCTGTGCCCTTCTTCCGCCGGAAAAACCCACCTGCTTTGAATGGCTTTTCTACACCGTACACCTTCCCCAGACTGTCTGGCTCAACACAAACCTTCCCTTTCTTGCCCGCTCCTTCGGTCCCATCCCCATCACTAGCAATCGCTTCATCTGCACCTGTTTGCGACTCGCTATGTTCCGCCTGCACTTCCCTCCGCCTTTTCGTCCCACGTTCCCCATCTGAATGTTCAGGCATTTGGAGAAGCCTGACTCCACCATAGGTTCCCATAACCAACTTCTCACCATCCTGATTCTCTGGTTCCCGTTTCTGCTTCAATCGAAGTCGTGCAGCAGATAGTTGCGCCCTCTCTAACCCCAGAGCCCTCATCCGCTCCGCAGCCCGCATTCTCTCCTCCTCCTCCTTCGCTGCCAGGCACTTCCCTTCCGCTTCCATGTCTGCTAGTTGAACTTCCAAATCTGCTTTCGTCTTGTCTACCACAGTTTCCTCCACCCTCTCTGCCTCCTTGCCGTCCGAACTCCCGTGTTCTTTCTCTTCCACCTCGTCGATTTTGCCTCCTCTTTCATCGTTCGGCACGTCCTCTCCGACACCCTCAGCAGCACCCTCCATACCTGTATGCGCCAATAGTCCCCCCGTTACCACCTTCGCCCCCTCTTGCACCGTCCCTTTGCCCTCACCTATCTGTTGTTGTTCGATCTCCACTCTCTCACCACCTTTTCTTACTTCCTTATCTACCGCTTCCACATCCACCGAAACCCCCCGAGCCATGCCATGGATGATATTATGCTGCAGGGGGGTGGAAGGGGCGGCATGTGGAATTGAAGGCACCAACAAAACACCTGCGGCCGTAGCTGCAGGCGAATGCAGCACGCTAGCTCCTCCAATTTCCACCTCTCGCCCCGTGTGTCGCTTCCCATGCACTGCGCCCAGTATCTCTTCCTTCAGCGACTTTGCACACTGCCGTTGATGTTATGTGACATCAGCCGTCTGCTTCTGTGATGCCCAGGTTATCAATTCCTCCACATACTGTTTTATAATGGCTTCAAGGACTGTTGAAGCGCCTCTCCATCGACACCGACCTTCCCACCCCTCTCTCTTGACGCATCCGTATTCGCCGCAATTTCCGGCGATCCACTTTTTCGGTCGTCGTCAAGAAGATTTTTCGACTTATTTGCAGATGACTCTCCGCCTTGTCTGCGCTGCTCGATCGGCCTTTCAACGCTACTTCCTCCCATCGACCGAGCAGCCACATTCTCTCCCATCTTCACCTCCTGTGAACTCCATTCCGCTTGTCTCTGCTGCTGCACCCTTAGTCTTTCGGCCTCTTGAAGTGCACCCTTAATGAACCCACTCTTAGTGTCGTTGATGTGCATCGTCCCTGCCTCTCTGCTCTGCAAAGGATCTGCCATACCCCCCTTGGTCAACACCGACACATTTGACGGGCCCGACTGGACATGGCGCGACCTCGGCTTCCGCGAATGCATAAGCGTAGACGGATCTGTCACCCCTGTGTCGGCATGCGCCTCCGTGGCTTCCTTCTCTTCCTCCTCTTCCCCGGATGACAGCTCGCACGTAAAGTATGAGTCCGCATCGTCATCCAACTCTGCCAGGTCGGCTTCTTTCTTGTTCTCGGGGCCCTCGAAATGATCACGGCATGTCGTTATCAGCCAGTCAAGTATTTCCTCCTTCGAGTATGTTCCTCTGCCAAGACCAGGAAATGTTATCCCGCTCTGCACCGAAAGCACCAACTCCCAATTTTCCACCAGCTTCCCCCAGGCATACGACACTAGCAGACCGGACCCAACCTCTTTCCGGCCAACATGTGACCCCATTTGCGTATATAAAAACCACAAACACCGTGTTTAGTAGTATATTCATTTTTCAAGGCAATACCGCGGAAACCACAGTGTCTAAAACTTACCGCAGAGCGCTCGAGCGTCAAACTTGCCAACCTGGTCCTCATTGTGAGGATCTAGGATCGAGCTCAGAAAAGAGAATGTGAATTGAATGATCACCTGGGTACAACACGAGGCTATATATAGGCTCGACACAAGGGGCAGTAGCCAGGTGTTACGCGAAGGTTCCGCGGGTCGCGAAGCGTCCCAAACAGACCCTTCCCGAATTCGGTAGAAGGCATTTCGGTGGCAACCGAATAGCCTAGAATTCGGTGTACGTGACCTAGCGCGGTGCTATAACTATAATAAAATATAGGAAAGCACCTAGCCTAGGAATTCAAGCAATTCATGCATGCATAAAATAAACCTAAGCTAGCAATAGCGTAATGGAATAAAAGCAAGCATGAATAACAAGCATAAGCCGTCGTACTCTCACACGTTCCCCCCTCAAAGCTGGGTGGCGTAAGATACACCCTGCTTGACAAGATAGTCCTTGAGAGCACGGCGTGCGTTGCCCATATCAGCTTCTGCAACCCAACTGTCCTCAGTGGGGTCATATCCCTTCCAGCGTATCAGGAACTCGAGGGTCTTGCCGCCGCGGCGCCGATGAGTGAGAACGCGCTCGATCTCGTACTCTGGTTCATCCTGCACAAGAACAGGTGGAGGTGGCGGTAGCTGCCGTCCCTGGAACTGTTGGTTGGGGTCCTTGTAGGGCTTCAGTAGCTGAACATGGAAAGCGTTGTGAAGCTTCCACGTATCTGGTAAGCGCAAGCGGAATGTAACTGGTGTCACCTGTGCCTCCACGAGAAAAGGACCACAGAAGCGAGGCCGGAGTTTGGATGGTAGGTGAGACAGGTTCAAGTTGCGCGTGTCGAGAAGCACCTGATCTCCGACTGCTACTGAGTGATCTCGTCGCTGGCGATCGGCATACTGCTTCTGGGAGTTTTGCATCGTGGTGAGACGCCGCTGAGTCTTCTCCCATAGCTGCTGCATGGTGGTGACGAAGTCGTGTGCGGCCTGGACGTGTGCCGGTGTGGTTGGCTGCTGTGGTGTAAGTGGTTCCCGTCCGTAGCACAGGAAGAAAGGGGTTTTTCCTGTGGCCGCATGCGAGGCGTTGTTGTAAGCGAACTCTAAGGTCGGTAACTGTGTGTCCCAGTGGCTGATGTCGTCTTTGCAAGCTGTACGCAGTAACTGTTCAACCACCTGGTTGAGTCGCTCCGTCTGTCCGTCAGTCTGGGGATGGTATGCTGAAGACATGGCAAGCTTGGTCCCCAGCAGTCCCATAAGCTCCTTCCAGAACTTACTTGTGAATTTTGGGTCTCTGTCTGAGATAAGTGTAGCGGGGATGCCGTGGATGGTGATGATGCGGTCGAAGAAGAGGCGAGCAGTTGCTTCAGCTGTAGCTGTGGCGTTGGTCGGTATGAAATGACCCATTTTGGAGAACTTATCGATTACTACGAGGATGGAATCGTGTCCCCGTGAGGTCGAGGGAAGTCCTGTGATGAAGTCGAGACTAACGACCTGCCATGGCTGCTCCGGTACGGGTAGAGGTTGAAGTAACCCTGCTTTTTTCTGCTTGCTACTCTTCATCCGCTGGCACGTGTCGCATGAGGTGACGAACTGCTGCACGTCTGCTGCCATCTGGGGCCAGTAGTAATACTTCGCTATTCCCGCTAACGTCTTGTTGCTCCCGAAATGTCCCGCGTAAGGTACGTCATGGAATTCCTCTAATAGGATCTGCCGTAGCGGGGCGTAATTCGGTACCCAAATCTTTCCTGAACCCTTCCTTACCGCTAAGTCTTTCTCCCACTGTAACAGCTTCTGTTTCTCTGCCGTTGCGATCTCGCCATCCACGGAGTACCCATGTTGGAATAGACCCTTGAGCAGAGGGTTCATCCCGTCGAGCTGGATGCCTGCTACATGACCGGGGCGGCTCAACGCGTCAGCTTTGTTGTGGAGCCCGGGTTTGTAGACGATGTCGTAGTGGAAGTGAGTTTCCAAGAAATCCACCCACCGCACCTGTCGTCGTGAGAGCGTCGGCTGCGACTTCAGGTATTTGAGACTGCAGTGGTCAGTGTATACTGTGGTCTTGGCTCCCTCTAGGTAACACCTCCACGCCTTGAAGGCTACGACTATAGCTAAGGCTTCCTTGTCGTGAATGGGGTAGTTCAGTTCTGCTCCGTGTAACTTCTTACTGAGGTAGGCGATAGGCTGTAAACCGTTCCCGTGATCCTGCATCAGTACTGCTCCGACTGCCTGGTCACTAGCGTCTGCTTCAACTACGTAGTCCTTGTCTGGATCCGGTAGGATGAGTACTGGCGCTGTGGTCAGTGCTGTCTGTAGCTGTTCCATGGCTTGCTGATGAGGAGTATCCCATTTGAAGGGCGTATCCTTTTTCAGTAGGTCGGTCAGTGGCGCTGCTATCTTAGCGTACTGCGGCACAAACCTGTTGTAGTAGTTGGCGAAGCCGAGGAACTGCTGTAACTCCTTCACGTTCTCCGGAACTTTCCACTTTTTAACGGCTTCGATCTTCCGCGGGTCCACGTGTACGCCCTCGGCACTCACCATGTGCCCGAGAAACTGCACCTTCTTCAGGGCGAAGTCGCTCTTCGACAGCTTCACGTAGAACTTATTTTTCCGCAGGATCTCGAACACCTTCCGCAGATGCTCCACGTGCTCCTTCATGTTCTTGGAGTAGATGAGGATATCGTCCAGGTACACTACTACGCATTCGTCCAGCAGGGGCCGTAGGATGTGGTTCATCTCCGCCTGGAACGTCGCTGGTGCGTTGCAAAGTCCGAACGGCATCACTAAGTACTCGTAGGAGCCGTATCTCGTACGGAACGCCGTCTTGTGGATCGAGTTGTCCGCCATCTTGATCTGCCAGTAACCCGACCGTAGGTCCAGCTTCGAGAAAACTGTTGCACCACGCAGTTGGTCCAGTAAGTCGTCGATGCGCGGTATGGGGTATTTATTTTTAACTGTCTGTTTGTTCAGTGCGCGGTAGTCGATGCACATCCGTAGACTGCCGTCTGGCTTTGGGGTGAAGAGAACTGGTGCACCGTAGGGAGATGTGGATGGGCGGATCAGTTGTCTGTCTAGTAAATATTCGATCTGTTTTTTCATGTCTGTCAGCTCGGTCGGACTCAGTCGGTATGGTGCACGTGAGATGGGTTTCGCACCTGGTTCCTCCACGATCTCGTGCTCGTGGGTGCGTGCTGGAGGTACGCCTGCGGGTAGGTCGTCGGGCATTATATCCTTGTACTGCTCCAAGACCTCCTTTACTGCTGCAGGTAGCTCCGAACTCGGCTTCTCCTCCTCTGCTGCTGCCATGACCAGTGCTAGGTAACCCGTGTTACTCTCGTTCACCGTCCGTTCGAACCGTGCCAGTGTCGTTTCAGGAATATCCCCTGTATCCGTCCAGCTTCGCAGTGCTATCCGCTTCCCGTTGTTGTAGATGCACACTTTACTGTTGACCCAATCAATCTCGGGGTTGAACCGCTTCAGGAAATCTCGCCCCAAGATGAAATCTAGTCCCTTGATATTGGTGATCGGCAACGTCGGCTTCCACCTTAACGCCCCTATCTGCAGCTGCAGTGTTGACTTGCCGTGGATGGGAAGCTTCGTACCGTCCACCATTGTTGCAGAGAATTGTGTCTCCCCCGCTTTCTCTCCGATTTTTTCCAATGTCTCGCGGTCGCACACCGAGTGAGATGCACCGCTGTCCACCAGTGCCTGGAGGCGTCGCCCTTTGCAGAGAACCTCGAGGAGTAGTGGTTGTTGCCGCTCCGAGTAGCCGTAGATGGTCTCGCTTACTGGATCATAGGGTACGTCGAAGAGATCATCCCCAGATCCTGCGCTCGAAGCTGCTGACTCCGTATCAGTTTCCAACTGAGTAGGGTTAGAAGGATTTATCCGAGGCTGATTCAGCTTCGTCTTGGCCTGGAACCTTCTCTTAAGCCGTTGCAGCTGTGTAGGCCTCTCCTGTGGGCAATGGGGAGCCTTAACACTGTGCTGCGGGGAGAGAGTATTAACTCCTTGGAACGCACGACCCTTTTCAACGCTCCGGAGTGGTTTGCCCAACTTCTCAGGTACCTGAATAATTTCTGAGGGCTTTGTCTTAGCCTCAAAATCTCCCCTGAAGGCTTGAAAATCACGAGAAGTAATATTCTTAGTTAAAGTATCTTTGTAGGATAACTTTAACGAATTCTTACTTTCGTGGGTGTTCGGCTGGAGTTTCCCGGTCGGTGCAGAGTCTTGTTTCGCGGAGCCTCCATTTGTCTCGGCGATTTCCCCTGGTGCCGGCCGGTCGTGGCGTTTTAAATTCGCGCCATCATGTCCTCCTTTTTTCGCCCGCTCCGAAGTCGCCACGTTTTTTGACTTCGGGGGTGCCGCACTGTTGTTGCCCTGCAGCTCTGCTCGTGCTTTTTTCATTATCCAACACGCCAAGAGTCGATGTCCTGCTGCGCCGCAAAATTCACATGTCTCGTATTTTGTCGGCCGCTGCTTCGCGTCGATCTTGTCGATATCCATCGGGTCGGCGGTCGTGGGTGGTGCCGATCGCTTCGTGTCGAATGATCTGTTCGGCACGTGGCGTCGTGTCTCGGGTTGACCTCGTGTCAGCGCATCGAATCTCTCTGCTGCACACACCATGTCGCGGTAGTTGTTGTAGTTCGCGGCAATCACCTGTTGGTGGACTTCCATTTTTAGCCCCTCAGTATACGCTTGGATTTTTTCCCCTTCGGTCAGGTCGGTAATTCGGTTGAAGAGGCTCTCCATCTGCTGCGTGTACTGTGTTACACTGCCGTACTGTTTGTGCCGATGAATCTGCTGCCGCGCCATGTAGCTCGAATTAATCGGTTCGAAGCGTTGAATTAAAGCTGCCCGAAACTGCGTCCATGACCCCTCGCCTCGGATCTCATTACTGTTGTAAATCCACTCGAGCGCCGGGCCTCGCAACAGTGTCGCTGCGAGCCGAATCCGCATTGCATCGTGTGTCGGGGTCGTACAGCCAACGGCCTCGAAGTAAATTTCGAGTGTAGCAATGAATCGACGGACGTCGGTGTCTCTTGCATTCGGATTGAACGTCTCCGGTAGCCTTGGACGTGCCGCCTCAAGATTCACTGTGGCTGCTGCTTGGTGAAGTGTCGGTGTCGCCGCTGCTGCTGCTGCCGTCGCTGCTGCATTCGCTGCTACGTTCGCTGCTGCCGTGGCGGCTGCCGACTGGTTCGCGAGAAGCTCCTCTATTCGCTGGAGTGCCGCTCGCATCTGGTCCACGTCGGTGCGTAACTCCGTAATTTTTCGTACGGAATTTTCACCATTTTCCTCCATTTGGCGATTTACAGGAAGATTTGCGACGGAAATAATTGCATTTTAGGCGCTGGTCGACTTACTGCGATTAAACTCGACTGTAAAAATAACTAGCGCTAGATCCGTACGCCACGTAATTCTCTCGTAATTAAAATTCGCGTCTGATCCCGGCCGTTGAGAAGAGAATCGATCCGACGCTCCAAATTCCAACTTTTTTGGGCGAAATTCTCAGGGCCGTTGAGATTCGAATCGATCGGACGGTCGAAATTCCAACTTTTTTCGCCGATGAACCTGAGGAGGATTCGAAAACCGGTTCGAGGGGGACGTTGAAGAATAGCGCGGAACTGGTTTACGTACCCGAAATCGGCGCCTCTTGTCGTCGCCCCCGCGGTTTCAAAAGCTAGGTTGAAGTGGTCGAAAAACTTCGCGAGTAAACAGGCTCTGATTACCAAGTGTGAGGATCTAGGATCGAGCTCAGAAAAGAGAATGTGAATTGAATGATCACCTGGGTACAATACGAGGCTATATATAGGCGGTGTTCTGTTGCCGCACCACTTGATGCGGGGGCGGACAGGACAGCACCGCATCAAGCTGTGCAGCAGGAGGCTCGGGGCGCATCAATATTTTTGAAGGCTCACGCTATCTTCCTGCCCCCCTCCGCGCAATTTACTGGACAATGTTTTTTTCCCTTCGCAGACCGTCAAATCTCCCCTCGTCACCGACCATTGGATAGTTGAATGGCCTGCCAGCAAAGCGGCCAACCAGGACAGAGAAAAACATTCATTCCTGCCCTGAACCACTTGGTGCAGTCCCTGGATCCCCCCTCAGACCCTGCACCAGGGCTGCACCAGACCCGCACCCACTGGTTCACCGTTCTGTTGGGCAATTATGGGCGGACTGCACTGCATAGCACTCGATAGGTCCGGGAAGGGGTTCAGTTTCCCGAGCCTAGTATCAAGGAACACGCCCCCAAAAACGAAGCACGTAGGATCTCCGCTAGAGCCCCCTAAGAAGCATCAATTTGGTGCAGTGCGGGGGGGTCCGCACCAAATGGTGCGGCAACAGAACAGGGCCATAGGCTCGACACAAGGGGCAGTAGCCAGGTGTTACGCGAAGGTTCCGCGGGTCGCGAAGCGTCCCGAACAGACCCTTCCCGAATTCGGTAGAAGGCATTTCGGTGGCAACCGAATAGCCTAGAATTCGGTGTACGTGACCTAGCGCGGTGCTATAACTATAATAAAATATAGGAAAGCACCTAGCCTAGGAATTCAAGCAATTCATGCATGCATAAAATAAACCTAAGCTAGCAATAGCGTAATGGAATAAAAGCAAGCATGAATAACAAGCATAAGCCGTCGTACTCTCACACTCATCATGCGGAGCTCCTCATCGTCAGAAGTCAGTGCAGAGTCCTGTGGGCAACGTTCTACCAGGAGTTGCTCCTTCAACCATATTAAAACATAACAGTTTGAATCACACGGGTTTGTTTGCCATATACTCATACATTAAGACAAAAAAAGGCACTTATCTGAGCACTTCCTCGGCGAAAGCAGCGTGTGTGTGGGTAGGCACACCAGACTTGGGGTCATAGTGCATGACGCGCATGCGGAAGGGAGAGTCAGAAGACCCAATAAGATCGTCTGGATGGAGAACTACCATCAAGCTTATTAATGCGGATGGCTTGAACGATACTCTGCACAATACCGCATCAGCGTTAGAACAGATGTGCTCGAACATAGACTTAAATACAATGCTATTGAAACATAGGACGTTTACCGTGACCACAGGGGCATGACGATAGCCTCTTTACGGAGAAGACCGTGATCTCTGCCCTGACGAATCGGCTGCCGATGCTGTAGAGCCGATTGCGCCCTCACACTCGACGCTGGCAAGATTCGAATCTTTGCTCGATGCTTACGGGTGAGCGCATCCTACAACTATAAGAAAAACAGCTCCGGAGCATATGTTGGACCTTTATGCACTAGGGGACAGGTGATGCTATGTAGAATGTCAAAGTTGAATCTGATTTTACAAGAGCGAGCATGGTGTAGCCTGCTCTTGGACCGCAACAATATTCTTACAAGATGGAGAAATTCAGCATGCTTTTGCTCCACTCCTCTTCGTGCGAGTTGAAAGCTTGGTAATCGTCCTGAAAAATCTTTATGGATATCCCACATCCTCGTATAATAAGAGGCTCTACCATTGCGTTCAAAACTACGGAGATCTACGCCACCAGATGAATCATCAACTGCCAATCTGGTCTCTAGTGCCTGCCTGAAAATATACGACAAGGGCTCCGATGCTAGAGAAAGGAGGTCGCAAAATGGTGTGCAGGTCCGAAAACTCTACTACATCTCGATCCTGCGAAGCTCGTGCAATGTAACTCCTCCAGCTAAACAGACTAGTTTACCTAACGTATGGGAATTGGATTACCAATAACATTTACATCTGCGACAGGGAGGGATCTTCAATCACGTCTACGGAGAGGTGTTGTTGTGCCAGAGGTATTGTGTGAGTTGCCGTGTCGCGATTGTCATCCAACGGGTGGACGTGTTGGTGTAAGGGCCTAATAAACTCAAGCTATTAGGACTTAATCAAACTTAAAACCTCTCCTCGGGGTCACCTCCAAGGGTCCCTGGGTGCCTGGTACAAGACCAGCCCCTATCCTCGGGTCCGAGTTTGTAGAGAGAGGGATCAAGAAGGACTTTGTCAAAACAGCAAGAGTACCTTGAACGTCGCGCAGCGTGCCGTGCAGACCGTCGATCGGATTAAGCTGAGAATTCGCTATATCGAAGCTCGCTCCAAGAGCTTTAAAATGAGCCAAGTTGCCTCGCGAAAAGTTCTGCCATTACGAAGTTATGGCTCGGACAGCGTTTGCCTAGCGTTGGAGTGCTAGCATACTAGCGTTGACTCGGGTAGCATTCCGCCAACGAACCGCGTAGAAACGAAATTCCAGCGAGGAAGGAATTCACATGAATCAATTTGACTATATTTGGTACAAACAGAGAAGGATTAAATAGTTCTAGCTAGCAAGGACCTTGGGAATCAACCTGGGAACAACCAGGGATGATCCCAAATAATTCCAAGCAACAGAACCAACCTGGCTGGACAAAATAGCAGGTGGTAGGTTGGTAAACAACCTCTGGTTCTGTTTTTCCAACCTGGGAAAACAACAACCAGGTTCAGGTTCTAAAAACAGAACCTGTTTTGTCTTTGCCCAACCAGCCAAATGCTGGTTCCGCTGGTTTCCCCTGGCCTTGTAGCATGCAGATACAGACAAACAACATCCAACCTTCACCTAAATTGTACCCCTATAGTGCCTTCCCTGCTACACTATAGTTAACCAAACAAAACAGTACAATTTCGAGTTGGATAGAACTGAATCTGCGCAATCAACTCAACCGAACTGCAAAGCTTCCATCTTGGGTTCCTTTGCGAGCTCGTCCTTTCTGCTTGCACTGTTCATAGCGCATACAATGTTGTGCCGAAGCGCACATTGCGCGAGTACCTGCAAATGCGTCAAGCGAAAAATGCGAAAGCAAACAAACACACGAACACACCATTCACACGCAAATGCATTCGCACACGCATACTCGTACAAACAGACGGCAGGATGTCGTGCAATGTGCATTTGCACCCAACACACTCCCCCTCAGCCTGCCGGCTGCTTCCCCGTCATTCCATGCTAGTTCATGCTCATTCCACTCATGCGCACACAACGCCAATGAGGCTCATCCGCAAGCCTCTTGGTGAGAAAGTCTGCTGGCTGCTGGTGAGTCTTGATGTAGATCGGATGCACCGTCCCCCTCTTCACCTCCTTACGCAGCCAGTGCCACTTGATACGCATGTGCTTGTTCAGGCCATGAAGCACAGCGTTCCTGGCCATCCCAAGAGCCCCCTTGCTATCACAAAACAGCGGCGTAGCAACTTTCTGCTCCTGGCCAATCTCCTCTAACAGCCTCCTCAGCCAAATCACCTCCTTCACCCCATGGAACATCGCCATGTACTCTGATTCTACGGAAGAGAGTGCCGTCTCCGTCTGCTTCTTGGACCTCCAACTAACAGGTCCTCCCCCAACTACGCAGATGTATCCTCCCACAGATGAGGAATCCTCCTTCTCAGAAGCCCACGTAGCATCGGTAAAGCAAGTGAGAAATAGCTTGCCTTCTCCAAGCCTCTCCCCTTTCTCTTTCAGCACCTCCACCCCTTTCTGCTTCACCTGTGCAGATGCGGAGTATTGAACTCCAATGCTTGGGTGAGAGTTCAGGTACTTCACCACACGCTCAGCTGCATCCACCTGCTCCTCTGATGGATTCTGCACCACCCTAGCCAGCTGCCCAACCGAGAAAGAGATGTCGGGCCTCGTGTGAACTGCTGCGTATAAGAGGCTGCCCACCAAGGACTGAAATTGCTGCTGCTCTTCAGCTTCAACCCCTTCATCCTCTGCAGCCTTCACAAGCTTGAATTCTGCTGGCAGGGGAGTTGCAACCTTGCGCTCATTCTCAATCCCATACTTCTCCCCCAGCTCCTTGATGAACTTCTCCTGGTGCAGCTTCAACCACCTGTGATCTGGATCCCTCTCCACGTGCATCCCGAGGTAGTACTTTACCTCCCCAAGGTTCTTGCACTTGAAGTTTTCCATCAGTTGCTGCTGCACTTTCTGGATCTCCTTCATGCTGCTGCTGAAGAGAAGAATGTCGTCCACATAGACCAGAAACAGCACCAGCTTCTCCCCCTCGCCCTTGAGAAAGAGGCTCTCATCACAGCTGCTGGTCCTGAATCCCATCTCCTCTAAAACAGCTGCCAACTTCTGGTACCAGCAGCGTGGCGCCTGCTTCAAGCCGTAGATGGACTTGTTGAGCTTGCACACCCTGCCCGTACCATCCTCATACCCAGGCGGCTGCGTCATGTACACATCCTCCTCTAAAATCCCATTCAGGAATGCCGTTGAAATATCCATCTGAATGATGAATTTCCCACTAACAGCTGCATCTGCCAACAAGACACGGAGGGTAGGGGGTTTGGCAGTGGGAGCAAAGATCTCGTTGAAGTCCTGCTTCTCCTTCTGCATAAACCCCTTCGCCACCAGCCTACTCTTGTAGATGGTGACCTGCCCCTTGTCATCGGTCTTGATCCTCAGCACCCACTTGCATTGTATCGCTTTCTTCCCATCAGGCAGCACCACCAGATCCCATGTCCTATTCTCCAGCAGACTCTGGTACTCAGCATCCCTAGAAGCCAGCCACTTGTCCCTATTTGGTCCAGCTAATGCCTCTTCCATGCTAGCTGGTTCCTCTGGTGCAGGGGCAAGAAAACAGTACGCAGGCTCATCCTCCTCATCCGGGTCATAGCCATGAGGTAGAATCAGCAATGCCTCTTCGGTCCCTAGCTGCTGCTCTGCTGCATCAGTTCCTGCAGTCAGCTTCTTAGTAGCCATACGGGTACGTCCTGGCCTGGAGACGGGTGTCTCCCATCCCTTCATAACGACACCCTTCGGCTTCTTAGTTTTTCCCTGCTGCTTCTCTCCTCCCTCGGGTCCAGCAGCTCCACTAGTGCTGCCGCCAGTTTCCACACCATTTTCTCCACCAGCAGATGCCTCCTGTATCTTCTCTCCATCACCATTTCCAGCAGCTGCCTCCTCTCCCTCCTCCCACACACTAGGAGTCAGGTCCAGCTGCATGGTGATCTGCTCCATCTGCTGGGACACCCTTGCCTCCGGCTGTTTCTCCCAGCTCCCATACATCATGCCCTCAATGAATTTCACATCCCTGCTGTCAAACAACACACCCTTGGATGGTTCCCACAGCAGCCATCCCTTGCTCTCAGCAGCCAGCCCCAAATGCACACACCAGATTGCACTCGCCCCCAACTTACTGCGGTAGATCTTGGGGACGTGGGCGACTGCCATGCAACCGAACACCCTCAGCATGTCCACCAGCGGCTTCCTCCCAAGCCACCTCTCCAACGGCACCCACGAGTCATCCCCAACCTTGGTGAGCACCCTGTTCCTAGCGACAGTGGCGTGCCGGACAGCATGAGGCCACATAGAATTGCTCAGCCCAGATTCTATGAGCAGCGCCCTAGCTGTCTCCAGAATGGTCCGGTTTGCCCGTTCTGCTACACCATTGGACTGTGGGGTATAAGCCGTGGTCAGCTCTCTCTGGATGCCCTGCTTCTTGAGCCAGGCCGTCATTTCAGCTCCAAGGAACTCACCACCCCGGTCTGTCCTAATCCGCTTCACTACACACTCCGCCTGCTTCTCCACGAATGGCAGCCAATCGTCCCGTATCGTGGAGGCGGCGTGGTCCTTCTGCTTCAGCGGATACGCCCACATCAGCCTACTCCAGTCATCCACAATTGTAAGAAAATACCGCTCCCCCTTGTGCCCTTGCACCGGCAGCGGCCCCACCAAGTCCATGTGGACCAGCTCCAAAGGCTTCTTGCTCCTGCCAGCCACACTATGGAAAGGGAAACGGGTGAACTTTGAAAGCAAACAGATTTCACAGTTGTCATCGGGTGGCTGTCCGTTCAGCTTCAGACCCTTAACGGCTCCATCCTTCTCCAGCTGCTTCAGCAAAGGCATTGCCACATGCCCTAAGCGCCGGTGTGCCGTTGCCCAATCTGTCTCCCCAGATCTGGCCGACACTTTCACACCAACCCCTCCAACGGCATTGCACTCCCCCTGGGATGCAGACCCCTCTCCAGCCTGCCCCCCACCATGCCACGCCAGGGCCGGCAGCTGCCACATAGATCTGTACACGTCCTTGCTCTCGTGCAGATCCCAAAGCACCCGATTGCCCAGCTTCCCCTTATAAGTGCGTGCCCCATCCGTGTTGGTGTTCACCCCAGCCTTGCCAAGCTTACGGAGGGAGATAAGGTTGGCCTTCAGGTCGGGGACGAAGAGAACGTCGTGCAGCACCACCGGCTTGCCATCCGCTCCCTTAAACGCAGCTCGTCCCGCACCAGCCACCTTCAACATGTGTCCAGAGGCGGAGCACACTTCATTGATCGGTGCAGCTCGTACTTCGTCCAGCAGGTCCTTGCGCGGCGTCATCGTCCAAGCAGCGCCTGTGTCCAACACCCAATAGTCTAGGGGGTGCAGCTCTGCTCCAACTTTGGCAGAGGCGTCTCCTTGCTCCCCCTTGTCTCCCACATGGAAGAATTGGCCCGCGGTGCGCTCCTTCTTCTTCTCCGCACCGCCGTTGCCCTTCGGGTTGTTGTCGGACGAATCAGCGACCATGTTGGCGCCGTTTTTCTGGTTCCTCCGCGCGCCGCCATCCTGGTGACGATTCTGGGGGGTCCATCCATCGGGTTTCTTATAGCACAAAAACCAGGGGTGCCCTTCCTTCTCACAATACCAGCAACTCCCTTTCATTTTGCCACCAGCACCCGACTTGCCCCCACGTCCAGATTTCGCACCGCGACCCCAACCGGTACCTCCTTGTTGGTCGTTGGAGTCGTCGTCTTTCTTTGCACCGCGTCCAGCACCACCGAAGCCACGTCCTCTGCCACGTCGGCTCCCTTGCATCCCGTAGCCGCTGCTGCCGTCGTCTCCACCCCTCAGTTGGCGGCGACGGAAGTCCTCCTCCAGAATCTTCGTCCGCACCCACTCGAGCGTCCACAAGCTCTGGTTCTGCGGCAGGCTCAATCCGCTCGTAAATTGAAGCCACGATTCTGGCAGCAGCGAGAGCATCTTCAAGCACTTGGTCTGCTCCGGGTAGGTGATTCCCGCGGTCGCCAATTTCGCGTAGAGGTCGCGCATCTTGTCCAGGACTGGTTGCACCGGCTCTCCCTCGCTCAGGCGCAACGCGGACAGCTCCCTCTCCAGCATCAACGTTGCGACAACGGAGGTCGGGGCGTGCAGCTCCTTCAACACGGTCCACGCCTTCGGACCGCATTCAACCTCCGGCAGCAGGTGCATGACGTGGTGACGCTGGTTCAGCTCCAAACTCTGCGACATCAAATAGTAGCCAGCCGAGGAGCGCTCGTCCCAATCTTCCTGCAGCGTGGGGTCACTCGGTCTAGGCTCCTCCCCAATCATTAGTTTCAGCAAACCGATCTGACGGAAATATAATTGCATTTTCCAGGCCCAATCATCATAGCCCTCACCATTGAACTTCTCGACAGTGAAATTCTTCAGCACCTCCTTGACAAGCGAGCCCTGGTTTGTTCGCGCTCCCCTTGGCGCTGAAAGACCAGAATCTTGGCTGCCGCTACGATCTTGGGCTGAAGATTCACCAGCTCCCACCGAGGTGTTGCCCGCCATAGCTACCTATAACGAGGATTACTATAACGCAGCTCTGATACCAGCTTGTTGGTGTAAGGGCCTAATAAACTCAAGCTATTAGGACTTAATCAAACTTAAAACCTCTCCTCGGGGTCACCTCCAAGGGTCCCTGGGTGCCTGGTACAAGACCAGCCCCTATCCTCGGGTCCGAGTTTGTAGAGAGAGGGATCAAGAAGGACTTTGTCAAAACAGCAAGAGTACCTTGAACGTCGCGCAGCGTGCCGTGCAGACCGTCGATCGGATTAAGCTGAGAATTCGCTATATCGAAGCTCGCTCCAAGAGCTTTAAATTGAGCCAAGTTGCCTCGCGAAAAGTTCTGCCATTACGAAGTTATGGCTCGGACAGCGTTTGCCTAGCGTTGGAGTGCTAGCATACTAGCGTTGACTCGGGTAGCATTCCGCCAACGAACCGCGTAGAAACGAAATTCCAGCGAGGAAGGAATTCACATGAATCAATTTGACTATATTTGGTACAAACAGAGAAGGATTAAATAGTTCTAGCTAGCAAGGACCTTGGGAATCAACCTGGGAACAACCAGGGATGATCCCAAATAATTCCAAGCAACAGAACCAACCTGGCTGGACAAAATAGCAGGTGGTAGGTTGGTAAACAACCTCTGGTTCTGTTTTTCCAACCTGGGAAAACAACAACCAGGTTCAGGTTCTAAAAACAGAACCTGTTTTGTCTTTGCCCAACCAGCCAAATGCTGGTTCCGCTGGTTTCCCCTGGCCTTGTAGCATGCAGATACAGACAAACAACATCCAACCTTCACCTAAATTGTACCCCTATAGTGCCTTCCCTGCTACACTATAGTTAACCAAACAAAACAGTACAATTCCGAGTTGGATAGAACTGAATCTGCGCAATCAACTCAACCGAACTGCAAAGCTTCCATCTTGGGTTCCTTTGCGAGCTCGTCCTTTCTGCTTGCACTGTTCATAGCGCATACAATGTTGTGCCGAAGCGCACATTGCGCGAGTACCTGCAAATGCGTCAAGCGAAAAATGCGAAAGCAAACAAACACACGAACACACCATTCACACGCAAATGCATTCGCACACGCATACTCGTACAAACAGACGGCAGGATGTCGTGCAATGTGCATTTGCACCCAACAGGACGGATGTCTATCGCAACTGCCTGCTCGCGGTCGTCGGATATACCAACGTTGCATGGCAATGGGAATGAGCATTGTACCTAGCGCAATCATCCATGTGAAGGCACGAGATGTGTGACACACTGTACACTGTAGGGTGACTACGTCTGCAACAGACATGCATGGGAGAAACGAATAGAGATTAGGGATTCACATGTCAACATCCCAAATTCGGCGTAGATTGCGACTTTGCATCCGTGAAGTAATTAGGCGTAGATTGCTACTTTGCCCGAGCATTAGTGGTGGCAAAGCGAAAATGAAGATGCCAAGTGTCTGTTGACGGATGTCTCTTCTATCTCACATTGGCGTGTCTATGATCAAGGTAGCACGCAGCGTAGATCAAATGTATCTCACGTCACATTTTGACAGCCAAATCACGTCTGCACTCCTGTTTCACGTACCCACATCTGTAGTCGAGAATCATTCCAATCGTTTTGGCGCGCATTTACTCTTCGAATCGTTTTGGCGCGCAGCAATTCCAGAATATTGCATGGTAACTTCTACATTACGAACAGTTTTTACAATTGAATAGGCACACACATTACTTGATGGGGCACAGTTTGACACGTATCCCCTCGCTAGATTGTGAAGCCCCCCCGTGGTAGTTAGTTTCGCATTGTGAATGCATGAAATTGTGACAGTACATTGTAGGGTTATCATGTGTGCAAGAGGCAAGCGTCGAAATATGCATTCTTTCCTCGATGCATGGAACCTTTGTAGATTGGGGATTTCTAGAGCTCTCTTCAAATAAGGCAAGCGAACTCATAATGTAAGATCGTAATTGGCGCGGTGCAAAATTCAGCGCAGGGTTCGATAAGTGTGAGGGCTGCAAATGTGAATGTGCCACGTGTCTGGCTGCGGGATACTCTAAGCCTGTGTCTTTATCGGCATTGCAACGTCAATGTTTCAATGCGATGGAGCACGGTGCCGCTTCTGCAGCAATCAGATTGGGGATTGTACAGCTCTTTGCAGACAATGCTGGCCCACTCATAATGAAATGAGACCAGTCGGCAAGATTAGAAAGTCCACATCGCCATCACTTGCGGAAAGTTGAAGAGCCACAGATTACGAGATCGAAGAGCTCCCCAGAGCTATACTCGAACTTGTATGATATGCAGCGTGTATTCGAACTCGAGGGTCCACAAGATAATGTAACCACAATCAATAGGGATCTCAGGGAAACGTGACCTGGATTGCAGAAATGTTGCTAATCGTTTTCGGCGTCGCGATTACAATCCGTTTGCCAGAGATTTGGACGTTTCAAATAGACGTTTGATGTGATAGGGTTTGGCAGAGCTTATTAACTACAACCACAAGGTGCACATTTTTATACGACACAAACCCATAACAAAACTATAATTGTTGTGGATGTCAAAATTCAACACTCGTGTATGACTATCTGCAAGGACATTGAAAGTGGAGCGTGGTGATTTAACTAAATGGTATTTCATTGCACTGATATTTCGTTTCATCGTCTACACGCTAATGTAGGTATATTCGAACGCCGAGCCATCCCTCCCTACTTATTCAAGTGTGTAGCAGAGTTTCAATCGTTCCTGTTGGGTGCATGCACATTGCACGACATCCTGCCGTCTGTTTGTACGAGTATGCGTGTGCGAATGCATTTGCGTGTGAATGGTGTGTTCGTGTGTTTGTTTGCTTTCGCATTTTTCGCTTGATGCATTTGCAGGTACTCGCGCAATGTGCGCTTCGGCACAACATTGTACGCGCTATGAACAGTGCAAGCAGAAAGGACGAGCTCGCAAAGGAACCCAAGATGGAAGCTTTGCAGTTCGGTTGAGTTGATTGCGCAGATTCAGTTCTATCCAACTCAAAATTGTACTGTTTTGTTTGGTTAACTATAGTGTAGCAGGGAAGGCACTATAGGGGTACAATTTAGGTGAAGGTTGGATGTTGTTTGTCTGTATCTGCATGCTACAAGGCCAGGGGAAACCAGCGGAACCAGCATTTGTCTGGTTGGGCAAAGACAAAACAGGTTCTGTTTTTAGAACCTGAACCTGGTTGTTGTTTTCCCAGGTTGGAAAAACAGAACCAGAGGTATTTCCAACCTACCACCTGCTATTTTGTCCAGCCAGGTTGGTTCTGTTGCTTGGAATTATTTGGGATCATCCCTGGTTGTTCCCAGGTTGATTCCCAAGGTCCTTGCTAGCTAGAACTATTTAATCCTTCTCTGTTTGTACCTGAATATAGTCAATTGATTCATGTGAATTCCTTCATCGCTGGAATTTCGTTTCTACGCGGTTCGTTGGCGGAATGCTACCCGAGTCAACGCTAGTACGCTAGCACTCTAATGCTAGGCAAACACCGTCTGAGCCATAACTTCGTAATGGCAGAACTTTTCGCGAGGCAACTTGGCTCATTTTAAAGCTCTTGGAGCGAGCTTCGATATAGCGAATTATCAGCTTAATCCGATCGACGGTCTGCACGGCACGCTGCGCGACGTTCAAGGTACTCTTGCTGTTTTGACTAAGTCCTTCTTGATCCCTCTCTCTACAAACTCGGACCCGAGGATAGGGGCTGGTCTTGTACCAGGCACCCAGGGACCCTTGGAGGTGACCCCAAGGAGAGGTTTTAAGTTTGATTAAGTCCTAATAGCTTGAGTTTATTAGGCCCTTACACCAACAAGCTGGTATCAGAGCTGCGTTATAGTGATCCTCGTTATAGGTAGCTATGGCGGGCAACACCTCGGCGGGAGCTGGTGAATCTTCAGCCTAAGATCGTAGCGGCAGCCAAGATTCTGGTCTTTCAGCGCCAAGGGGAGCGCGAACAAACCAGGGCTCGCTTGTCAAGGAGGTGCTGAAGAATTTCACCGTCGAGAAGTTCAATGGTGAGGGCTATGATGATTGGGCCTGGAAAATGCAATTAATATTCCGTCAGATCGGTTTGCTGAAACTAATGATTGGGGAGGAGCCTAGACCGAGTGACCCCACGCTGCAGGAAGATTGGGACGAGCGCTCCTCGGCTGGCTACTATTTGATGTCGCAGAGTTTGGAGCTGAACCAGCGTCACCACGTCATGCACCTGCTGCCGGAGGTTGAATGCGGTCCGAAGGCGTGGACCGTGTTGAAGGAGCTGCACGCCCCGACCTCCGTTGTCGCAACGTTGATGCTGGAGAGGGAGCTGTCCGCGTTGCGCCTGAGCGAGGGAGAGCCGGTGCAACCAGTCCTGGACAAGATGCGCGACCTCTACGCGAAGTTGGCGACCGCGGGAATCACCTACCCGGAGCAGACCAAGTGCTTGAAGATGCTCTCGCTGCTGCCGGAATCGTGGCTTCAATTTACGAGCGGATTGAGCCTGCCGCAGAACCAGAGCTTGTGGACGCTCGAGTGGGTGCGGACGAAGATTCTGGAGGAGGACTTCCGTCGCCGCCAACTGAGGGGTGGAGACGACGGCAGCAGCGGCTACGGGATGCAAGGGAGCCGACGTGGCAGAGGACGTGGCTTCGGTGGTGCTGGACGCGGTGCAAAGAAAGACGACGACTCCAACGACCAACAAGGAGGTACCGGTTGGGGTCGCGGTGCGAAATCTGGACGTGGGGGCAAGTCGGGTGCTGGTGGCAAAATGAAAGGGAGTTGCTGGTATTGTGAGAAGGAAGGGCACCCCTGGTTTTTGTGCTATAAGAAACCCGATGGATGGACCCCCCAGAATCGTCACCAGGATGGCGGCGCGCGGAGGAACCAGAAAAACGGCGCCAACATGGTCGCTGATTCGTCCGACAACAACCCGAAGAGCAACGGCGGTGCGGAGAAGAAGAAGGAGCGCACCGCGGGCCAATTCTTCCATGTGGGAGACAAGGGGGAGCAAGGAGACGCCTCTGCAAATTGGAGCAGAGCTGCACCCCCTAGACTATTGGGTGTTGGACACAGGCGCTGCTTGGACGATGACGCCGCGCAAGGACCTGCTGGACGAAGTACGAGCTGCACCGTCATGAAGTGTGCTCCGCCTCTGGACACATGTTGAAGGTGGCTGGTGCGGGACGAGCTGCGTTTAAGGGAGCGGATGGCAAGCCGGTGGTGCTGCACGACGTTCTCTTCGTCCCCGACCTGAAGGCCAACCTTATCTCCCTCCGTAAGCTTGGCAAGGCTGGGGTGAACACCAACACGGATGGGGCACGCACTTATAAGGGGAAGCTGGGCAATCGGGTGCTTTGGGATCTGCACGAGAGCAAGGACGTGTACAGATCTATGTGGCAGCTGCCGGCCCTGGCGTGGCATGGTGGGGGGCAGGCTGGAGAGGGGTCTGCATCCCAGGGGGAGTGCAATGCCGTTGGAGGGGTTGGTGTGAAAGTGTCGGCCAGATCTGGGGAGACAGATTGGGCAACGGCACACCGACGCTTAGGGCATGTGGCAATGCCTTTGCTGAAGCAGCTGGAGAAGGATGGAGCCGTTAAGGGTCTGAAGCTGAACGGACAGCCACCCGATGACAACTGTGAAATCTGTTTGCTTTCAAAGTTCACCCGTTTCCCTTTCCATAGTGTGGCTGGCAGGAGCAAGAAGCCTTTGGAGCTGGTCCACATAGACTTGGTGGGGCCGCTGCCGGTGCAAGGGCACAAGGGGGAGCGGTATTTTCTTACAATTGTGGATGACTGGAGCAGGCTGATGTGGGCGTATCCGCTGAAGCAAAGGACACCACGCGCCTCCACGATACGGGACGATTGGCTGCCATTCGTGGAGAAGCAGGCGGAGTGTGTAGTGAAGCGGATTAGGACAGACCGGGTGGTGAGTTCCTTGGAGCTGAAATGACGGCCTGGCTCAAGAAGCAGGGCATCCAGAGAGAGCTGACCACGGCTTATACCCCACAGTCCAATGGTGTAGCAGAACGGGCAAACCGGACCATTCTGGAGACAGCTAGGGGGCGCGCTCATAGAATCTGGGCTGAGCAATTCTATGTGGCCTCATGCTGTCCGGCACGCCACTGTCGCTAGGAACAGGGTGCTCACCAAGGTTGGGGATGATTCGTGGGTGCCGTTGGAGAGGTGGCTTGGGAGGAAGCCGCCGGTGGACATGCTGAGGGTGTTCGGTTGCATGGCAGTCGCCCACGTCCCCAAGACCTACCGCAGTAAGTTGGGGGCGAGTGCAATCTGGTGTGTGCATTTGGGCCTGGCTGCTGAGAGCAAGGGATGGCTGCTGTGGGAACCATCCAAGGGTGTGTTTTTTGACAGCAGGGATGTGAAATTCATTGAGGGCATGATGTATGGGAGCTGGGAGAAACAGCCGGAGGCAAGGGTGTCCCAGCAGATGGAGCAGATCACCATGCAGCTGGACCTGACTCCTAGTGTGTGGGAGGAGGGAGAGGAGGCAGCTGCTGGAAATGGTGATGGAGAGAAGGTACAGGAGGCATCTGCTGGTGGAGAAATGTTGTGGAAACTGGCGGCAGCACTAGTGGAGCTGCTGGACCCAAGGGAGGAGAGAAGCAGCAGGGAAAAAACTAAGACCGAAGGGTGTCGTTATGAAGGGATGGGAGACACCCGTCTCCAGGCCAGGACATACCCGTATGGCTACTAAGAAGCTGACTGCAGGAACTGATGCAGCAGAGCAGCAGCTAGGGACCGAAGAGGCATTGCTGATTCTACCTCATGGCTATGACCCGGATGAGGAGGATGAGCTTGCCCCTGCACCAGAGGAACCAGCTAGCATGGAGGAGGCATTAGCTGGACCAGATAGGGAGAAGTGGCTGGCTTCTAGGGATGCTGAGTACCAGAGTCTGCTGGAGAATAGGACATGGGATCTGGTGGTGCTGCCTGATGGGAAGAAAGCGATACAATGCAAGTGGGTGCTGAGGATCAAGACCGATGACAAGGGACAGGTCACCATCTACAAGAGTAGGCTGGTGGCGAAAGGGTTTATGCAGAAGGAGAAGCAGGACTTCAACGAGATCTTTGCTCCCACTGCCAAACCCTCTACCCTCCGTGTCTTGTTGGCAGATGCAGCCGTTAGTGGGAAATTCATCATTCAGATGGATATGTCACGGCATTCCTGAATGGGATTTTAGAGGAGGATGTGTACATGACGCAGCCGCCTGGGTATGAGGATGGTACGGGCAGGGTGTGCAAGCTCAACAAGTCCATCTACGGCTTGAAGCAGGCGCCACGGCTCTGGTACCAGAAGTTGGCAGCTGTTTTAGAGGAGATGGGATTCAGGACCAGCAGCTGTGATGAGAGCCTCTTTCTCAAGGGCGAGGGGGAGAAGCTGGTGCTGTTTCTGGTCTATGTGGACGACATTCTGTTGGGTGGCAAATGCACATTGCACGACATCCTGCCGTCTGTTTGTACAAGTATGCGTGTGCGAATGCATTTGTGTGTGAATGGTGTGTTCGTGTGTTTGTTTGCTTTCGCATTTTTCGCCGCGCAATGTGCGCTTCGGCACAACATTGTATGTGCTATGAACAGTGCAAGCAGAAAGGACGAGCTCGCAAAGGAACCCAAGATGGAAGCTTTGCAGTTCGGTTGAGTTGATTGCGCAGATTCAGTTCTATCCAACTCGGAATTGTACTGTTTTGTTTGGTTAACTATAGTGTAGCAGGGAAGGCACTATAGGGGTACAATTTAGGTGAAGGTTGGATGTTGTTTGTCTGTATCTGCATGCTACAAGGCCAGGGGAAACCAGCGGAACCAGCATTTGGCTGGTTGGGCAAAGACAAAACAGGTTCTGTTTTTAGAACCTGAACCTGGTTGTTGTTTTCCCAGGTTGGAAAAACAGAACTAGAGGTTGTTTACCAACCTACCACCTGCTATTTTGTCCAGCCAGGTTGGTTCTGTTGCTTGGAATTATTTGGGATCATCCCTGGTTGTTCCCAGGTTGATTCCCAAGGTCCTTGCTAGCTAGAACTATTTAATCCTTCTCTGTTTGTACCTGAGTATAGTCAAATTGATTCAAGCGAATTCCTTCCTCGCTGGAATTTCGTTTCTGCGCTATTCGACGGCGGAATGCTACCCGAGTCAACGCTAGTATGCTAACACTCCAACGCTAGGCAAACGCTGTCCGAGCCAGAACTTAGTAATGGCAGAACTTTTCGCGAGGCAATTTGGCTCATTTTAAAGCTCTTGGAGCGAGCTTCGATATAGCGAATTCCCAGCTTAATCCGACCGACGGTCTGCACGGCACGCTGCGCGACGTTCAAGGTACTCTTGCTGTTTTGACTAAGTCCTTCTTGATCCCTCTCTCTACAAACTCGGACCCGAGGATAGGGGCTGGTCTTGTACCAGGCACCCAGGGACCCTTGGAGGTGACCCCGAGGAGAGGTTTTAAGTTTGATTAAGTCCTAATAGCTTGAGTTTATTAGGCCCTTACACCAACAAGCTGGTATCAGAGCTGCGTTATAGTGATCCTCGTTATAGGTAGCTATGGCGGGCAACACCTCGGCGGGAGCTGGTGAATCTTCAGCCCAAGATCGTAGCGGCAGCCAAGATTCTGGTCTTTCAGCGCCAAGGGGAGCGCGAACAAACCAGGGCTCGCTTGTCAAGGAGGTGCTGAAGAATTTCACCGTCGAGAAGTTCAATGGTGAGGGCTATGATGATTGGGCCTGGAAAATGCAATTATATTTCCGTCAGATCGGTTTGCTGAAACTAATGATTGGGGAGGAGCCTAGACCGAGTGACCCCACGCTGCAGGAAGATTGGGACGAGCGCTCCTCGGCTGGCTACTATTTGATGTCGCAGAGTTTGGAGCTGAACCAGCGTCACCACGTCATGCACCTGCTGCCGGAGGTTGAATGCGGTCCGAAGGCGTGGACCGTGTTGAAGGAGCTGCACGCCCCGACCTCCGTTGTCGCAACGTTGATGCTGGAGAGGGAGCTGTCCGCGTTGCGCCTGAGCGAGGAAGAGCCGGTGCAACCAGTCCTGGACAAGATGCGCGACCTCTACGCGAAGTTGGCGACCGCGGGAATCACCTACCCGGAGCAGACCAAGTGCTTGAAGATGCTTTCGCTGCTGCCAGAATCGTGGCTTCAATTTACGAGCGGATTGAGCCTGCCGCAGAACCAGAGCTTGTGGACGCTCGAGTGGGTGCGGACGAAGATTCTGGAGGAGGACTTCCGTCGCCGCCAACTGAGGGGTGGAGACGATGGCAGCAGCGGCTACGGGATGCAAGGGAGCCGACGTGGCAGAGGACGTGGCTTCGGTGGTGCTGGACGCGGTGCAAAGAAAGACGACGACTCCAACGACCAACAAGGAGGTACCGGTTGGGGTCGCGGTGCGAAATCTGGACGTGGGGGCAAGTCGGGTGCTGGTGGCAAAATGAAAGGGAGTTGCTGGTATTGTGAGAAGGAAGGGCACCCCTGGTTTTTGTGCTATAAGAAACCCGATGGATGGACCCCCCAGAATCGTCACCAGGATGGCGGCGCGCGGAGGAACCAGAAAAACGGCGCCAACATGGTCGCTGATTCGTCCGACAACAACCCGAAGGGCAACGGCGGTGCGGAGAAGAAGAAGGAGCGCACCGCGGGCCAATTCTTCCATGTGGGAGACAAGGGGGAGCAAGGAGACGCCTCTGCCAAAGTTGGAGCAGAGCTGCACCCCCTAGACTATTGGGTGTTGGACACAGGCGCTGCTTGGACGATGACGCCGCGCAAGGACCTGCTGGACGAAGTACGAGCTGCACCGATCAATGAAGTGTGCTCCGCCTCTGGACACATGTTGAAGGTGGCTGGTGCGGGACGAGCTGCGTTTAAGGGAGCGGATGGCAAGCCGGTGGTGCTGCACGACGTTCTCTTCGTCCCCGACCTGAAGGCCAACCTTATCTCCCTCCGTAAGCTTGGCAAGGCTGGGGTGAACACCAACACGGATGGGGCACGCACTTATAAGGGGAAGCTGGGCAATCGGGTGCTTTGGGATCTGCACGAGAGCAAGGACGTGTACAGATCTATGTGGCAGCTGCCGGCCCTGGCGTGGCATGGTGGGGGGCAGGCTGGAGAGGGGTCTGCATCCCAGGGGGAGTGCAATGCCGTTGGAGGGGTTGGTGTGAAAGTGTCGGCCAGATCTGGGGAGACAGATTGGGCAACGGCACACCGGCGCTTAGGGCATGTGGCAATGCCTTTGCTGAAGCAGCTGGAGAAGGATGGAGCCGTTAAGGGTCTGAAGCTGAACGGACAGCCACCCGATGACAACTGTGAAATCTGTTTGCTTTCAAAGTTCACCCGTTTCCCTTTCCATAGTGTGGCTGGCAGGAGCAAGAAGCCTTTGGAGCTGGTCCACATGGACTTGGTGGGGCCGCTGCCGGTGCAAGGGCACAAGGGGGAGCGGTATTTTCTTACAATTGTGGATGACTGGAGCAGGCTGATGTGGGCGTATCCGCTGAAGCAGAAGGACCACGCCACCTCCACGATACGGGACGATTGGCTGCCATTCGTGGAGAAGCAGGCGGAGTGTGTAGTGAAGCGGATTAGGACAGACCGGGGTGGTGAGTTCCTTGGAGCTGAAATGACGGCCTGGCTCAAGAAGCAGGGCATCCAGAGAGAGCTGACCACGGCTTATACCCCACAGTCCAATGGTGTAGCAGAACGGGCAAACCGGACCATTCTGGAGACAGCTAGGGCGCTGCTCATAGAATCTGGGCTGAGCAATTCTATGTGGCCTCATGCTGTCCGGCACGCCACTGTCGCTAGGAACAGGGTGCTCACCAAGGTTGGGGATGACTCGTGGGTGCCGTTGGAGAGGTGGCTTGGGAGGAAGCCGCCGGTGGACATGCTGAGGGTGTTCGGTTGCATGGCAGTCGCCCACGTCCCCAAGACCTACCGCAGTAAGTTGGGGGCGAGTGCAATCTGGTGTGTGCATTTGGGGCTGGCTGCTGAGAGCAAGGGATGGCTGCTGTGGGAACCATCCAAGGGTGTGTTGTTTGACAGCAGGGATGTGAAATTCATTGAGGGCATGATGTATGGGAGCTGGGAGAAACAGCCGGAGGCAAGGGTGTCCCAGCAGATGGAGCAGATCACCATGCAGCTGGACCTGACTCCTAGTGTGTGGGAGGAGGGAGAGGAGGCAGCTGCTGGAAATGGTGATGGAGAGAAGATACAGGAGGCATCTGCTGGTGGAGAAAATGGTGTGGAAACTGGCGGCAGCACTAGTGGAGCTGCTGGACCCGAGGGAGGAGAGAAGCAGCAGGGAAAAACTAAGAAGCCGAAGGGTGTCGTTATGAAGGGATGGGAGACACCCGTCTCCAGGCCAGGACGTACCCGTATGGCTACTAAGAAGCTGACTGCAGGAACTGATGCAGCAGAGCAGCAGCTAGGGACCGAAGAGGCATTGCTGATTCTACCTCATGGCTATGACCCGGATGAGGAGGATGAGCCTGCGTACTGTTTTCTTGCCCCTGCACCAGAGGAACCAGCTAGCATGGAGGAGGCATTAGCTGGACCAGATAGGGACAAGTGGCTGGCTTCTAGGGATGCTGAGTACCAGAGTCTGCTGGAGAATAGGACATGGGATCTGGTGGTGCTGCCTGATGGGAAGAAAGCGATACAATGCAAGTGGGTGCTGAGGATCAAGACCGATGACAAGGGGCAGGTCACCATCTACAAGAGTAGGCTGGTGGCGAAGGGGTTTATGCAGAAGGAGAAGCAGGACTTCAACGAGATCTTTGCTCCCACTGCCAAACCCCCTACCCTCCGTGTCTTGTTGGCAGATGCAGCTGTTAGTGGGAAATTCATCATTCAGATGGATATTTCAACGGCATTCCTGAATGGGATTTTAGAGGAGGATGTGTACATGACGCAGCCGCCTGGGTATGAGGATGGTACGGGCAGGGTGTGCAAGCTCAACAAGTCCATCTACGGCTTGAAGCAGGCGCCACGCTGCTGGTACCAGAAGTTGGCAGCTGTTTTAGAGGAGATGGGATTCAGGACCAGCAGCTGTGATGAGAGCCTCTTTCTCAAGGGTGAGGGGGAGAAGCTGGTGCTGTTTCTGGTCTATGTGGACGACATTCTTCTCTTCAGCAGCAGCATGAAGGAGATCCAGAAAGTGCAGCAGCAACTGATGGAAAACTTCAAGTGCAAGAACCTTGGGGAGGTAAAGTACTACCTCGGGATGCACGTGGAGAGGGATCCAGATCACAGGTGGTTGAAGCTGCACCAGGAGAAGTTCATCAAGGAGCTGGGGGAGAAGTATGGGATTGAGAATGAGCGCAAGGTTGCAACTCCCCTGCCAGCAGAATTCAAGCTTGTGAAGGCTGCAGAGGATGAAGGGGTTGAAGCTGAAGAGCAGCAGCAATTTCAGTCCTTGGTGGGCAGCCTCTTGTACGCAGCAGTTCACACGAGGCCCGACATCTCTTTCTCGGTTGGGCAGCTGGCTAGGGTGGTGCAGAATCCATCAGAGGAGCAGGTGGATGCAGCTGAGCGTGTGGTGAAGTACCTGAACTCTCACCCAAGCATTGGAGTTCAATACTCCGCATCTGCACAGGTGAAGCAGAAAGGGGTGGAGGTGCTGAAAGAGAAGGGGGAGAGGCTTGGAGAAGGCAAGCTATTTCTCACTTGCTTTACCGATGCTACATGGGCTTCTGAGAAGGAGGATTCCTCATCTGTGGGAGGATACATCTGCGTAGTTGGGGGAGGACCTGTTAGTTGGAGGTCCAAGAAGCAGACGGAGACGGCACTCTCTTCCGTAGAATCAGAGTACATGGCGATGTTCCATGGGGTGAAGGAGGTGATTTGGCTGAGGAGGCTGTTAGAGGAGATTGGCCAGGAGCAGAAAGTTGCTACGCCGCTGTTTTGTGATAGCAAGGGGGCTCTTGGGATGGCCAGAAACGCTGTGCTTCATGGGCTGAACAAGCACATGCGTATCAAGTGGCACTGGCTGCGTAAGGAGGTGAAGAGGGGGACGGTGCATCCGATCTACATCAAGACTCACCAGCAGCCAGCAGACTTTCTCACCAAGAGGCTTGTGGATGAGCCTCATTGGCGTTGTGTGCGCATGAGTGGAATGAGCATGAACTAGCATGGAATGACGGGGATGCAGCCGGCAGGCTGAGGGGGAGTGTGTTGGGTGCAAATGCACATTGCACGACATCCTGCCGTCTGTTTGTACGAGTATGCGTGTGCGAATGCATTTGTGTGTGAATGGTGTTGGTGTAAGGGTCTAATAAACTCAAGCTATTAGGACTTAATCAAACTTAAAACCTCTCCTCGGGGTCACCTCCAAGGGTCCCTGGGTGCCTGGTACAAGACCAGCCCCTATCCTCGGGTCCGAGTTTGTAGAGAGAGGGATCAAGAAGGACTTAGTCAAAACAGCAAGAGTACCTTGAACGTCGCGCAGCGTGCCGTGCAGACCGTCGATCGGATTAAGCTGAGAATTCGCTATATCGAAGCTCGCTCCAAGAGCTTTAAAATGAGCCAAGTTGCCTCGCGAAAAGTTCTGCCATTGCGAAGTTATGGCTCAGACGGTGTTTGCCTAGCATTAGAGTGCTAGCGTACTAGCGTTGACTCGGGTAGCATTCCGCCAACGAACCGCGTAGAAACGAAATTCCAGCGAGGAAGGAATTCACATGAATCAATTTGACTATATTCAGGTACAAACAGAGAAGGATTAAATAGTTCTAGCTAGCAAGGACCTTGGGAATCAACCTGGGAACAGCCAGGGATGATCCCAAATAATTCCAAGCAACAGAACCAACCTGGCTGGACAAAATAGCAGGTGGTAGGTTGGTAAACAACCTCTGGTTCTGTTTTTCCAACCTGGGAAAACAACAACCAGGTTCAGGTTCTAAAAACAGAACCTGTTTTGTCTTTGCCCAACCAGCCAAATGCTGGTTCCGCTGGTTTCCCCTGGCCTTGTAGCATGCAGATACAGACAAACAACATCCAACCTTCACCTAAATTGTACCCCTATAGTGCCTTCCCTGCTACACTATAGTTAACCAAACAAAACAGTACAATTTCGAGTTGGATAGAACTGAATCTGCGCAATCAACTCAACCGAACTGCAAAGCTTCCATCTTGGGTTCCTTTGCGAGCTCGTCCTTTCTGCTTGCACTGTTCATAGCGCGTACAATGTTGTGCCGAAGCGCACATTGCGCAAGTACCTGCAAATGCATCAAGCGAAAAATGCGAAAGCAAACAAACACACGAACACACCATTCACACGCAAATGCATTCGCACACGCATACTCGTACAAACAGACGGCAGGATGTCGTGCAATGTGCATTTGCACCCAACACACTCCCCCTCAGCCTGCCGGCTGCATCCCCGTCATTCCATGCTAGTTCATGCTCATTCCACTCATGCGCATACAACGCCAATGAGGCTCATCCGCAAGCCTCTTGGTGAGAAAGTCTGCTGGCTGCTGGTGAGTCTTGATGTAGATTGGATTAACCCCCCCTCTTCACCTCCTTACGCAGCCAGTGCCACTTGATACGCATGTGCTTGTTCAGGCCATGAAGCACAGCGTTCCTGGCCATCCCAAGAGCCCCATTGCTATCACAAAACAGCGGCGTAGCAACTTTCTGCTCCTGGCCAATCTCCTCTAACAGCCTCCTCAGCCAAATCACCTCCTTCACCCTATGGAACATCGCCATGTACTCTGATTCTACGGAAGAGAGTGCCGTCTCCGTCTGCTTCTTGGACCTCCAACTAACAGGTCCTCCCCCAACTACGCAGATGTATCCTCCCACAGATGAGGAATCCTCCTTCTCAGAAGCCCATGTAGCATCGGTAAAGCAAGTGAGAAATAGCTTGCCTTCTCCAAGCCTCTCCCCCTTCTCTTTCAGCACCTCCACCCCTTTCTGCTTCACCTGTGCAGATGCGGAGTATTGAACTCCAATGCTTGGGTGAGAGTTCAGGTACTTCACCACACGCTCAGCTGCATCCACCTGCTCCTCTGATGGATTCTGCACCACCCTAGCCAGCTGCCCAACCGAGAAAGAGATGTCGGGCCTCATGTGAACTGCTGCGTACAAGAGGCTGCCCACCAAGGACTGAAATTGCTGCTGCTCTTCAGCTTCAACCCCTTCATCCTCTGCAGCCTTCACAAGCTTGAATTCTGCTGGCAGGGGAGTTGCAACCTTGCGCTCATTCTCAATCCCATACTTCTCCCCCAGCTCCTTGATGAACTTCTCCTGGTGCAGCTTCAACCACCTGTGATCTGGATCCCTCTCCACGTGCATCCCGAGGTAGTACTTTACCTCCCCAAGGTTCTTGCACTTGAAGTTTTTCATCAGTTGCTGCTGCACTTTCTGGATCTCCTTCATGCTGCTACTGAAGAGAAGAATGTCGTCCACATAGACCAGAAACAGCACCAGCTTCTCCCCCTCGCCCTTGAGAAAGAGGCTCTCATCACAGCTGCTGGTCCTGAATCCCATCTCCTCTAAAACAGCTGCCAACTTCTGGTACCAGCAGCGTGGCGCCTGCTTCAAGCCGTAGATGGACTTGTTGAGCTTGCACACCCTGCCCGTACCATCCTCATACCCAGGCGGCTGCGTCATGTACACATCCTCCTCTAAAATCCCATTCAGGAATGCCGTTGAAATATCCATCTGAATGATGAATTTCCCACTAACAGCTGCATCTGCCAACAAGACACGGAGGGTAGGGGGTTTGGCAGTGGGAGCAAAGATTTCGTTGAAGTCCTGCTTCTCCTTCTGCATAAACCCCTTCGCCACCAGCCTACTCTTGTAGATGGTGACCTGCCCCTTGTCATCGGTCTTGATCCTCAGCACCCACTTGCATTGTATCGCTTTCTTCCCATCAGGCAGCACCACCAGATCCCATGTCCTATTCTCCAGCAGACTCTGGTACTCAGCATCCCTAGAAGCCAGCCACTTGTCCCTATCTGGTCCAGCTAATGCCTCTTCCATGCTAGCTGGTTCCTCTGGTGCAGGGGCAAGAAAACAGTACGCAGGCTCATCCTCCTCATCCGGGTCATAGCCATGAGGTAGAATCAGCAATGCCTCTTCGGTCCCTAGCTGCTGCTCTGCTGCATCAGTTCCTGCAGTCAGCTTCTTAGTAGCCATACGGGTACGTCCTGGCCTGGAGACGGGTGTCTCCCATCCCTTCATAACGACACCCTTCGGCTTCTTAGTTTTTCCCTGCTGCTTCTCTCCTCCCTCGGGTCCAGCAGCTCCACTAGTGCTGCCGCCAGTTTCCACACCATTTTCTCCACCAGCAGATGCCTCCTGTACCTTCTCTCCATCACCATTTCCAGCAGCTGCCTCCTCTCCCTCCTCCCACACACTAGGAGTCAGGTCCAGCTGCATGGTGATCTGCTCCATCTGCTGGGACACCCTTGCCTCCGGCTGTTTCTCCCAGCTCCCATACATCATGCCCTCAATGAATTTCACATCCCTGCTGTCAAACAACACACCCTTGGATGGTTCCCACAGCAGCCATCCCTTGCTCTCAGCAGCCAGCCCCAAATGCACACACCAGATTGCACTCGCCCCCAACTTACTGCGGTAGGTCTTGGGGACGTGGGCGACTGCCATGCAACCGAACACCCTCAGCATGTCCACCGGCGGCTTCCTCCCAAGCCACCTCTCCAACGGCACCCACGAGTCATCCCCAACCTTGGTGAGCACCCTGTTCCTAGCGACAGTGGCGTGCCGGACAGCATGAGGCCACATAGAATTGCTCAGCCCAGATTCTATGAGCAGCGCCCTAGCTGTCTCCAGAATGGTCCGGTTTGCCCGTTCTGCTACACCATTGGACTGTGGGGTATAAGCCGTGGTCAGCTCTCTCTGGATGCCCTGCTTCTTGAGCCAGGCCGTCATTTCAGCTCCAAGGAACTCACCACCCCGGTCTGTCCTAATCCGCTTCACTACACACTCCGCCTGCTTCTCCACGAATGGCAGCCAATCGTCCCGTATCGTGGAGGCGGCGTGGTCCTTCTGCTTCAGCGGATACGCCCACATCAGCCTGCTCCAGTCATCCACAATTGTAAGAAAATACCGCTCCCCCTTGTGCCCTTGCACCGGCAGCGGCCCCACCAAGTCCATGTGGACCAGCTCCAAAGGCTTCTTGCTCCTGCCAGCCACACTATGGAAAGGGAAACGGGTGAACTTTGAAAGCAAACAGATTTCACAGTTGTCATCGGGTGGCTGTCCGTTCAGCTTCAGACCCTTAACGGCTCCATCCTTCTCCAGCTGCTTCAGCAAAGGCATTGCCACATGCCCTAAGCGCCGGTGTGCCGTTGCCCAATCTGTCTCCCCAGATCTGGCCGACACTTTCACACCAACCCCTCCAACGGCATTGCACTCCCCCTGGGATGCAGACCCCTCTCCAGCCTGCCCCCCACCATGCCACGCCAGGGCCGGCAGCTGCCACATAGATCTGTACACGTCCTTGCTCTCGTGCAGATCCCAAAGCACCCGATTGCCCAGCTTCCCCTTATAAGTGCGTGCCCCATCCGTGTTGGTGTTCACCCCAGCCTTGCCAAGCTTACGGAGGGAGATAAGGTTGGCCTTCAGGTCGGGGACGAAGAGAACGTCGTGCAGCACCACCGGCTTGCCATCCGCTCCCTTAAACGCAGCTCGTCCCGCACCAGCCACCTTCAACATGTGTCCAGAGGCGGAGCACACTTCATTGATCGGTGCAGCTCGTACTTCGTCCAGCAGGTCCTTGCGCGGCGTCATCGTCCAAGCAGCGCCTGTGTCCAACACCCAATAGTCTAGGGGGTGCAGCTCTGCTCCAACTTTGGCAGAGGCGTCTCCTTGCTCCCCCTTGTCTCCCACATGGAAGAATTGGCCCGCGGTGCGCTCCTTCTTCTTCTCCGCACCGCCGTTGCCCTTCGGGTTGTTGTCGGACGAATCAGCGACCATGTTGGCGCCGTTTTTCTGGTTCCTCCGCGCGCCGCCATCCTGGTGACGATTCTGGGGGGTCCATCCATCGGGTTTCTTATAGCACAAAAACCAGGGGTGCCCTTCCTTCTCACAATACCAGCAACTCCCTTTCATTTTGCCACCAGCACCCGACTTGCCCCCACGTCCAGATTTCGCACCGCGACCCCAACCGGTACCTCCTTGTTGGTCGTTGGAGTCGTCGTCTTTCTTTGCACCGCGTCCAGCACCACCGAAGCCACGTCCTCTGCCACGTCGGCTCCCTTGCATCCCGTAGCCGCTGCTGCCGTCGTCTCCACCCCTCAGTTGGCGGCGACGGAAGTCCTCCTCCAGAATCTTTGTCCGCACCCACTCGAGCGTCCACAAGCTCTGGTTCTGCGGCAGGCTCAATCCGCTCGTAAATTGAAGCCACGATTCTGGCAGCAGCGAGAGCATCTTCAAGCACTTGGTCTGCTCCGGGTAGGTGATTCCCGCGGTCGCCAACTTCGCGTACAGGTCGCGCATCTTGTCCAGGACTGGTTGCACCGGCTCTCCCTCGCTCAGGCGCAACGCGGACAGCTCCCTCTCCAGCATCAACGTTGCGACAACGGAGGTCGGGGCGTGCAGCTCCTTCAACACGGTCCACGCCTTCGGACCGCATTCAACCTCCGGCAGCAGGTGCATGACGTGGTGACGCTGGTTCAGCTCCAAACTCTGCGACATCAAATAGTAGCCAGCCGAGGAGCGCTCGTCCCAATCTTCCTGCAGCGTGGGGTCACTCGGTCTAGGCTCCTCCCCAATCATTAGTTTCAGCAAACCGATCTGACGGAAATATAATTGCATTTTCCAGGCCCAATCATCATAGCCCTCACCATTGAACTTCTCGACGGTGAAATTCTTCAGCACCTCCTTGACAAGCGAGCCCTGGTTTGTTCGCGCTCCCCTTGGCGCTGAAAGACCAGAATCTTGGCTGCCGCTACGATCTTGGGCTGAAGATTCACCAGCTCCCGCCGAGGTGTTGCCCGCCATAGCTACCTATAACGAGGATCACTATAACGCGGCTCTGATACCAGCTTGTTGGTGTAAGGGTCTAATAAACTCAAGCTATTAGGACTTAATCAAACTTAAAACCTCTCCTCGGGGTCACCTCCAAGGGTCCCTGGGTGCCTGGTACAAGACCAGCCCCTATCCTCGGGTCCGAGTTTGTAGAGAGAGGGATCAAGAAGGACTTAGTCAAAACAGCAAGAGTACCTTGAACGTCGCGCAGCGTGCCGTGCAGACCGTCGATCGGATTAAGCTGATAATTCGCTATATCGAAGCTCGCTCCAAGAGCTTTAAAATGAGCCAAGTTGCCTCGCGAAAAGTTCTGCCATTACGAAGTTATGGCTCAGACGGTGTTTGCCTAGCATTAGAGTGCTAGCGTACTAGCGTTGACTCGGGTAGCATTCCGCCAACGAACCGCGTAGAAACGAAATTCCAGCGAGGAAGGAATTCACATGAATCAATTTGACTATATACAGGTACAAACAGAGAAGGATTAAATAGTTCTAGCTAGCAAGGACCTTGGGAATCAACCTGGGAACAGCCAGGGATGATCCCAAATAATTCCAAGCAACAGAACCAACCTGGCTGGACAAAATAGCAGGTGGTAGGTTGGTAAACAACCTCTGGTTCTGTTTTTCCAACCTGGGAAAACAACAACCAGGTTCAGGTTCTAAAAACAGAACCTGTTTTGTCTTTGCCCAACCAGCCAAATGCTGGTTCCGCTGGTTTCCCCTGGCCTTGTAGCATGCAGATACAGACAAACAACATCCAACCTTCACCTAAATTGTACCCCTATAGTGCCTTCCCTGCTACACTATAGTTAACCAAACAAAACAATACAATTTCGAGTTGGATAGAACTGAATCTGCGCAATAAATTGAACCGAACTGCAAAGCTTCCATCTTAGGTTCCTTTGCGAGCTCGTCCTTTCTGCTTGCACTGTTCATAGCGCGTACAATGTTGTGCCGAAGCGCACATTGCGCGAGTACCTGCAAATGCATCAAGCGAAAAATGCGAAAGCAAACAAACACACGAACACACCATTCACACGCAAATGCATTCGCACACGCATACTCGTACAAACAGACGGCAGGATGTCGTGCAATGTGCATTTGCACCCAACAAATGGTGTGTTCGTGTGTTTGTTTGCTTTCGCATTTTTCGCCGCGCAATGTGCGCTTCGGCACAACATTTTACGCGCTATGAACAGTGCAAGCAGAAAGGACGAGCTCGCAAAGGAACCCAAGATGGAAGCTTTGCAGTTCGGTTGAGTTGATTGCGCAGATTCAGTTCTATCCAACTCGGAATTGTACTGTTTTGTTTGGTTAACTATAGTGTAGCAGGGAAGGCACTATAGGGGTACAATTTAGGTGAAGGTTGGATGTTGTTTGTCTGTATCTGCATGCTACAAGGCCAGGGGAAACCAGCGGAACCAGCATTTGGCTGGTTGGGCAAAGACAAAACAGGTTCTGTTTTTAGAACCTGAACCTGGTTGTTGTTTTCCCAGGTTGGAAAAACAGAACTAGAGGTTGTTTACCAACCTACCACCTGCTATTTTGTCCAGCCAGGTTGGTTCTGTTGCTTGGAATTATTTGGGATCATCCCTGGTTGTTCCCAGGTTGATTCCCAAGGTCCTTGCTAGCTAGAACTATTTAATCCTTCTCTGTTTGTACCTGAGTATAGTCAAATTGATTCAAGCGAATTCCTTCCTCGCTGGAATTTCGTTTCTGCGCTATTCGACGGCGGAATGCTACCCGAGTCAACGCTAGTATGCTAACACTCCAACGCTAGGCAAACGCTGTCCGAGCCAGAACTTAGTAATGGCAGAACTTTTCGCGAGGCAATTTGGCTCATTTTAAAGCTCTTGGAGCGAGCTTCGATATAGCGAATTCCCAGCTTAATCCGACCGACGGTCTGCACGGCACGCTGCGCGACGTTCAAGGTACTCTTGCTGTTTTGACTAAGTCCTTCTTGATCCCTCTCTCTACAAACTCGGACCCGAGGATAGGGGCTGGTCTTGTACCAGGCACCCAGGGACCCTTGGAGGTGACCCCGAGGAGAGGTTTTAAGTTTGATTAAGTCCTAATAGCTTGAGTTTATTAGGCCCTTACACCAACAATTCTTCTCTTCAGCAGCAGCATGAAGGAGATCCAGAAAGTGCAGCAGCAACTGATGGAAAACTTCAAGTGCAAGAACCTTGGGGAGGTAAAGTACTACCTCGGGATGCACGTGGAGAGGGATCCAGATCACAGGTGGTTGAAGCTGCACCAGGAGAAGTTCATCAAGGAGCTGGGGGAGAAGTATGGGATTGAGAATGAGCGCAAGGTTGCAACTCCCCTGCCAGCAGAATTCAAGCTTGTGAAGGCTGCAGAGGATGAAGGGGTTGAAGCTGAAGAGCAGCAGCAATTTCAGTCCTTGGTGGGCAGCCTCTTGTACGCAGCAGTTCACACGAGGCCCGACATCTCTTTCTCGGTTGGGCAGCTGGCTAGGGTGGTGCAGAATCCATCAGAGGAGCAGGTGGATGCAGCTGAGCGTGTGGTGAAGTACCTGAACTCTCACCCAAGCATTGGAGTTCAATACTCCGCATCTGCACAGGTGAAGCAGAAAGGGGTGGAGGTGCTGAAAGAGAAGGGGGAGAGGCTTGGAGAAGGCAAGCTATTTCTCACTTGCTTTACCGATGCTACGTGGGCTTCTGAGAAGGAGGATTCCTCATCTGTGGGAGGATACATCTGCGTAGTTGGGGGAGGACCTGTTAGTTGGAGGTCCAAGAAGCAGACGGAGACGGCACTCTCTTCCGTAGAATCAGAGTACATGGCGATGTTCCATGGGGTGAAGGAGGTGATTTGGTTGAGGAGGCTGTTAGAGGAGATTGGCCAGGAGCAGAAAGTTGCTACGCCGCTGTTTTGTGATAGCAAGGGGGCTCTTGGGATGGCCAGAAACGCTGTGCTTCATGGGCTGAACAAGCACATGCGTATCAAGTGGCACTGGCTGCGTAAGGAGGTGAAGAGGGGGACGGTGAATCCGATCTACATCAAGACTCACCAGCAGCCAGCAGACTTTCTCACCAAGAGGCTTGCGGATGAGCCTCATTGGCGTTGTGTGCGCATGAGTGGAATGAGCATGAACTAGCATGGAATGACGGGGATGCAGCCGGCAGGCTGAGGGGGAGTGTGTTGGGTGCAAATGCACATTGCACGACATCCTGCCGTCTGTTTGTACGAGTATGCGTGTGCGAATGCATTTGCGTGTGAATGGTGTGTTCGTGTATTTGTTTGCTTTCGCATTTTTCGCTTGATGCATTTGCAGGTACTCGCGCAATGTGCGCTTCGGCACAACATTGTACGCGCTATGAACAGTGCAAGCAGAAAGGACGAGCTCGCAAAGGAACCCAAGATGGAAGCTTTGCAGTTCGGTTGAGTTGATTGCGCAGATTCAGTTCTATCCAACTCAAAATTGTACTGTTTTGTTTGGTTAACTATAGTGTAGCAGGGAAGGCACTATAGGGGTACAATTTAGGTGAAGGTTGGATGTTGTTTGTCTGTATCTGCATGCTACAAGGCCAGGGGAAACCAGCGGAACCAGCATTTGGCTGGTTGGGCAAAGACAAAACAGGTTCTGTTTTTAGAACCTGAACCTGGTTGTTGTTTTCCCAGGTTGGAAAAACAGAACCAGAGGTTATTTACCAACCTACCACCTGCTATTTTGTCCAGCCAGGTTGGTTCTGTTGCTTGGAATTATTTGGGATCATCCCTGGTTGTTCCCAGGTTGATTCCCAAGGTCCTTGCTAGCTAGAACTATTTAATCCTTCTCTGTTTGTACCTGAATATAGTCAATTGATTCATGTGAATTCCTTCCTCGCTGGAATTTCGTTTCTACGCGGTTCGTTGGCGGAATGCTACCCGAGTCAACGCTAGTACGCTAGCACTCTAATGCTAGGCAAACACCGTCTGAGCCATAACTTCGTAATGGCAGAACTTTTCGCGAGGCAACTTGGCTCATTTTAAAGCTCTTGGAGCGAGCTTCGATATAGCGAATTATCAGCTTAATCCGATCGACGGTCTGCACGGCACGCTGCGCGACGTTCAAGGTACTCTTGCTGTTTTGACTAAGTCCTTCTTGATCCCTCTCTCTACAAACTCGGACCCGAGGATAGGGGCTGGTCTTGTACCAGGCACCCAGGGACCCTTGGAGGTGACCCCGAGGAGAGGTTTTAAGTTTGATTAAGTCCTAATAGCTTGAGTTTATTAGGCCCTTACACCAACAGTTCCTGCACCCACATACATTGGCATAATATCACATGTCGCTGGACCTATTGGAAGCAACGATATATCAAACTACTCTGGATCACTGCAAGCCCAAGTTTGAGTTGCCTAGGACTCTCCAGCGTGTATCAACTCTGTTTGGCATGCTCAAGCATCCTCAGACGAGGTACTTCACAAGATGGGATGAGAGTAAGTGCGGCTCCCTGGTGACGAAGAAGTCCGGCCGCAGCGTGACTACACCTACACCAATGTACCAGCACTCTAGACACCACCTTGGCGAGGTTCGTCGCGGTGCTAGTATTCGGACTCAGCAACTCCACTATCTCGCGCTGCAGCAGCAGCAACCATTTCTCTGCTCCGTGACGTTCACGAGCATGGCTCTGCATTACAAGTATGGAGCAGCGAGCTGCATCTGTAGCAAGCCCCGCAAGAACTGCGTCATGTGTAATGTTTCGTGCTACTCCGTTGGCGCCGAGCATGTAGTCAGCAGATGTACTGCCCCCCGACGCAGCCCACGAGGTGTATAGTGCAGCAACCAGCCCTGCTGAGAATACAACCATATTTACGCCTTGTGTCGGCGTCACGTCAGCAATGCACGTATGCCGGACAGACTGTCTAACACTAGTGCACAGCGCACTTTCCCAATCGTCACGTGACAGGAGACGATCCTTCGTTCTGTGCACAACGATATCAAAACTGCTTTTAAGGTGGCAATACGTGCATGAGATTTGTTTGTTTATACAATTAGTAGAAAAACTCAAGCTCGAGGCACACCTGTCGATCCTGTCGAGATGGAGTTCGTTCAACACGCTCCATACTTCGGTGGGCAACCGCTTAGCAAACTCAAGCTACGGTGACCATAGCTGGATGTCACGCAACCTCAACCCGTAGTATTCGAGGTCAGCATCCGGAAAAAAATGTCAACCAGCAGATCTCAACGGAGAAGTCCCTACTCTGCTCTGTATTATGCAACCCCATGTTCCGCTTCCGTCCGCCCACCATCTGCTCTGAGAAGTATCCTTTCTTGCCGTTTCCAAAATAACGTGTGAAAAAACCGGGCGCCTTGAATGGCCTCATAACATCGGGTTGCTTTTCCTGTGTGGCTGTCTCATGTTCAGACTTTTGCGACCCGTCTTCTTCATCCTCGCCATCTCCCGCATCATCCGCAACACACACCACAGTGGAACTTTTTTTTCGGATCCGCCACAAGCTTCAGCGAGGTAGCGTGGCATACGACTTCTTCGCCATACCCCTCTGAATAGATTTTGGCGAATTTAACGGGAACTGCGTCGTCACTATCAAGATGCAGCGCTTCCATATATTCTTAGCATAGAGATCCGCCTGATAGTCGGCTTGGGATCGCGCGGATTGAAAGAAGAAGGCAGTTGATGATTCTGCCTCGCCTAGCAATTGAAGCATACTTACAATACTAAAAATCGGCGATCAGTGTTTGATGTTAAATGGCTAGATAACCTGCTCACGCTAGGTTTTGGTCTCCAAATGCGGTATACCACAGTGATGCCGCTCAGTCATTGCTATGTGTATATTGTCACGTCGTCGACAAAATGCCAAACGCTCTGTGCAACTGCCAGCGAGACAATTTGGTTGGGTTGGGAGTTCCATCCCACCGCTTATATGATGCCACGTGTTGTCCTGCATGGTCCACTACCCTTGTGTCGTGGTCAACAATGCAACGTCAACGTTTCATTGGTTTGACAGTTGGGCGAGTCGCACGCCTAGTAAATCTGTGTAAATTGCGACTATGCCTCATTCATTGGTCGAGGAGAGGCAAAGATGGAGATGCCACGTTTCTGTTGAGAGTTGTGCTGCGCCCTCTTTTGGGAGTATCTGCGATCGTGTTGGCGCATAGCATAGCCCAAATCACGTGGCTTCGATTTGGATTGGGAAAACCTCGGTGGTAAACTGTTTGCGTTAAACACAAATCTACATCACGTCGCCGTACAAGGCCCTCAGCCATAAGCCCTACACATTCACCCGTGTGTCAGGGTTATTGATCATGTTGTGCACTCACATTGATCATGACACCACACAGGATGTTCGTTATTAGGGCCTTGTCTACCATCGCATGCTGTCAAAGTCTGCGCAGATAACGAAGATGTTTTGATACCTGGTTATATTTATCAGACTTGGTATCTGTGCCTTGCATCTTGGCGCGCAATATGCTTAGCAAACCCGGACATTCATTGTATAGTCTGGCTTATAAAATGCATGGCATATCAAATGATTTTTACTTACCGTTATGCAGAAAACAAATACGCACGTGTCAGCTACAATGTAGCACATCTCTGACTAGTTTTTCTCCTACACCTAGAAACGCTTGTAGAAGATGTAGCTGAAAGACAAACATGAAGAACTATAGAAGGACAACACAATATACAAGAAAAAGGCGGGGAGACACCTAACCAGAACATTTATTCAGCAGCCTGCTGTTGTCCAGGCGGCCGCCTACTTTTTGCAAACTTCAAGCCGACTTTCTGGTGTTTAGCTAGGCCCAGTGAAGTCACGGGGCACTGACACCAATAGACAGCTACCTTGGCTACTATCTTAGCCATGCTATCCACACCCTCATTAAGCTCCTCTTGCCAAAGGCGGTTCTTGATCGCAGTCGCAACCAATGGCTTCCATTTCTCCCTTTCATGCACTTCCTTAGATAGGCTTCGCAGAGCAGGGATGATTTGGCTAGCTACCTCTGCAGCACGCTCCGCCTCGTCAGCATTGTCGTACGCTCTTACCGCTGCATCCTGTGCATCTTCTTGCCATGATGTGCTTGGCGTGTTGATCGACGCAAACCATAGTGTGCAGAGAGCTGCAGCGATGCCTGTGGCGTACTTCACCGGGTCCACTTTTGGTGGCGGGCTCAGTACACCTGCCTTCGGCCCAAGCGGGGCTGCTCTAGCCACACCGGCAGAGAGGGCTATCTCTAGCCTTATCTGTCTTGCAAATAGGTCCGTCGTTTTCTTCATGAGAATTTTGAAACTGCAACAGGAAACCATGGTAGAGATGGGGTTAGAACTGATATCCATAAACCACAGGCGCAAAGGTTGCAATGTTCATGAAACTCACTGGGGATATCGATCCAACGACAGCTCGTTGATGACACTCCACATGCCAGTCGAAAGCGACACCGCAAATTGGAGTTCTTCGCGCCACTTTTGAATATCTGTGTCGGGTATCCCGTAAGACGCCAAGTTGCAATCCGAAAAATACGCCAACCAGCAGACACAGACGGTGAAGTTTCTACTCAACGCCTCCTTATGTGAGCCCAAGTTCCGCTTCTTTCCCCGTAATGTCTACTCAGATGTGTACCTCATCTTCTCCGGGTCGTTTTTTTTTTCGCTCAAACAATCCCGACGAGAGACGACGATTTCCTCACATTTCTCGGCTCGTCGTCACCAAACCTAACCGCTCTCTATGTCGGCACAGGCATTGCTCCATACAACGTCCTTCACCGTGACGAGGAGGACGATTCAAGTCACCCCGTCACGACAGCTGGGCTGGACATCCTCTTCTGCCATTGTCGCCGCTTGGAGCAGCTGTCACTCCAGTGCCTCCATTGAACCACAAAGCTTCCACCTTCGATCTTCCAGTTGACGCGCCTGCACATGCTGTCACTCAGAGATATTTCGCCTTTGGAGGATCCCAACGTCACGAATCTATCTTCTGTCACGAAGCTTTCTATTCATAATCTGGGCGAGCGGTTAAATCAGATGTCGTCGTGAACTCGCCTATCGAATCTGACCAGCCTGTTCTTCCCAGGAGAGGCATACTTTCACAGTTTCAAGGGGAATTTCTCATTTGGACAGCTCACAGGTCTTCGTTTGCTGGGATTCGTGCGAGGCTTAACGGAATTCTCAATGTTTCTGCTAGAATCGCCGTGTTTTTGTCTTCAACATCTGCTACTATGCAATGTCATGAGCATCCCGCCTGAGGAGCTTGGAGCGCAGTTTCCGGTCCTTCGCGAACTCTGCATTTATAGTCAACGTTTTTTCCCTGAGCTACTGGTACCAGACTCCCTCACGAGCCTCAGCGAATTACAAATAACTAGGCAAGAATGAATGAACTAGCAGAAGTTTGGGTACAAATATGAAACCCTAGTTGGGGTTGTACCCCATATTGGCTACCCCACTACAGCCTACAAGCATAATACAGTTTAACACACCCCCATAGGCAAAGTGGGGGAGAACAAAGGGTCACAAGACCAGTCCAGCAAAGCAAAGCAAAGCCCAGGGTGGATCACAATGTCACCACACTCCGAGCACAAGTAAAGGCCACAAGGCCAGTTCACATGCAGTGCTAGATATAGTACAAGACAAGCAACATAGTGATCAAAACCTAGCAAGCAAGCAACAAGATATATATAAAGTACAGTACAAAGAATGTCAAGCAGTGAGCAAGTGAGGAAACGTGGACACAAGGCCTAAAGAAGTACAGTGCCGCTGATGATCACTAGGCGGGAGCGCCTTGGTGAAGATATCAGCAGTGTTGGCCTTCGAGTCCACGTACACAAGCCGAAGCTGACCGCGCTGCTGAAGCTCTCGAGCAAGAAAGTAGCGAAGAGCAATGTGCTTCGTCCTATGCTCCAGTCTGTGCTCCTGACACAAGGCAAGAGCCGCCTTGTTGTCACCGTACAGAACTGGAGGAGAACTAGGCCGCTCTCCCAAGTCAGTCAGCAGGTAGGTGAGCCAGCGTAACTCCTGTGCAGCCATGGCTGTGGCGTAGATCTCAGCCTCACAACTAGAGCCGAGAACAGAGGAAGAGCGGGTGGACCGCCACGAGACAGAACCAGAGCCAAGGCTGAAGGTGTAACCCTGTGACGACCGCTGCGTAGCCAGGTCGTCCACCCAAGAGGCGTCCGAGTGACCAGTGAGGACAACTCTGTCGTGTCCTCCAAGCACCAGCCCCATGCCTGATGTACTGCACAAGTAACGCAGCACCCTCTTAGCCGCCTCCCAGTGCTCTCGCCTGTGTCTCCCAGGCGCAACGTAGCGAGCCAGGATGCTAAGAGGGTAAGCAAGTTCAGGTCGCGTGCAGGTCATCTGGTACATGAGGCAGCCCACAAGCTCTGGGTACGGGCCACTCAGCTCTACGGACTCATTGGAAGGCAGAGCTGAGAGCGAGTGACTGGTAGGCAGAGGAGTGGACTGTGGTGAGGAGAACTGGAAGCCGAAGCGCTGAAGGACCTGCTGCACCATGTGCGACTGAGTCAGGGTGATGGTGCGGCGTGCTCTATCCCGGGTGATCTGCAAGCCAAGGTAGCTGCGCAGCTCACCCAGGTCAGTGCACGTGTGTCTCTTCTGCAGCTCCGACTTCACAAGGGCGAGTGCCTCAGTGTCAGCAGTGGCAAAGACCAAGTTGTCGACGTACACGAGGATGTAGAGCGCGGCACCAAAGTGTCGGTGTGAAGAAACAGCGACGGGTCAGCAGTGGAAGGAGCAAACCCAAGAGCCGCAAGTGTCGTCCTCAGTGTGCCGTGCCACTCACGAGGCGCCTGGCGGAGACCGTAGACTGGCCACCGAAGCTGCACTGGGTACCAGGAGGGAACGACCCAGTGAAGCCAGGTGGGCGACGCAGCCAGATCTCCTCGTGCAGACTGCCCTGTAAGAAGGCTGTGCTGAAGTTAAGAGAGTGAAGCTCGTAGTCACGCTGAGCAGCAACGTGCAGCAGCACAAAAAGAGTGGGCATCTTTGGGGTAGGGGAAAAGTTCTGGAAGAAGTCAACTCCCTGTCGCTGACTGAAGCCTCTAGCAACGTAACGAGCCTTGAAGACATGCGGAGAACCCGGCGGCCGCTTCACCCTGAAAACCCACATGCCATCGACGATGTTCGCCCTAGGAGGGGGAACCTCGTCGACGTAAGTGCCAGTGGACTTCCAGGATGCCATCTCTGCGTCCATAGCTGTCTGCCACTGAGAGGAGTAGGGACCCGCGATCGCCTCAGCGTAAGAGCGCGGGGTCGGGATGTCCAGTGCATCCGGGTCTCCCTCAAGTGCAAGCAGCCAGGCCACGAGATGAGGTACAGCAGCCGCAAGACAGTCAAAGTCCTCCTGCCTGTCCTCAAGGACGTCCGTGCTAAGAGCACACTCAACCCCGACGGACGGAGGACAGACAGACTCGGACTCAGCAACAAGACTGGCGGTGTAGTCTAGACGACACACAGCAGCAAAGTCCACAAGCTCAGCAACTAAGGCAGACGCAACAGTAGACTCAAACGACGGGTAGGGTTGGCAGCACGAACACGGTCAGACTCAGGGTCCGGAACGTCAGGAAGAGAGGACGCAGGAGGAGACGGCAAGGGGACGCGCTGAGGAACAGAGGAAGGACGAAGTGCCATAGTGTGAGTACCTGGCACAGGAGGAGGACGCGGACGCGGGACGCGACGAGCAGTGCGAACAGGGGAGGTAGGACGAGACGCAGGCTCACGACGCTCTGTGACAACAGTGACAACAGTAGCGAGGAGATATTTGTCAGTAGGGTTGGCAGCACGAACACTGTCAGACTCAGGGTCCAGAACGTCAGGCAAAGAGGACGCAGGGGGAGACGGCAAGGGGACGCGCTGAGGAACAGAGGAAGGACGAAGTGCCATAGTGTGAGTACCTGGCACAGGAGGAGGACGCGGACGCGGGACGCGACGAGCAGTGCGAACAGGGGAGGTAGGACGAGACGCAGGCTCACGACGCTCTGTAAGAGGGACCGGCTACTCAGTGTAACGAGACGGGGCAGGCAGCGGTGAGTGCGGAGGAAGGGCAGCGGACGAAGGAAGACTAAGCACCTCGAGCAAGACCACCCCCAGCAGCACCTGAGTCACCAGTGACCTCGACAGGCTCAGCCAAGGGAAGTGGGTCTACCTGAGAGACACCTGAAGGAGCAGGACCTTGAGGGGGGAGGGGGTCTACCGGAGGGGGACCTGGAGCGAGGAAGAGCAGCGGGGGGGGGGAGAGGGGCAGTGCGGTAGGGGAAGAGTCGGTAAAAGGGAACTGACTCGTCAAACGTGATGTCTTGAGAGGGGAAGACTGCGAGGTGGGGTGGTTAAACTGCCAGCCAGGCGCGTCAGGGGGAAAGCCAAGGAAGACGCAGGGAATGGCGCGAGCGGAGAGCTTGTCCGCGGTGGTATCGTGGACAAAGGCACGAGAGCCCCAAACCCGGAACCGCGACGCATCGCCAACCTCCCCCGTCCAACGCAGTGTGGGCGAGGTCTTCGGCAAGGAGACACGGGGCCAGAGGTTGAGCTGATGCGCAGCGTACCGGACCGCAAACGGCAGCAGAAAATGGGGAGCAGCTGCATGGATCATGGAGGTACGAGCCACCTCCATGACTAAGCCAATGTGGCGCTCAGCAACCCCATTCTTCTGCGGAGAGGCCGGAAGCGTGAACGACTGGAGGATGCCCTCCCCCTGACAAAAGTCCCGCAAGAGGTTGGAGGAGAACTCACCACCTCTGTAAGAGTGCAGACGCAGGACCGGAAGGTCCGACTGGAATCGCTCGCGAAGCTGGAGACAAACATTGCGGATCCAAGGGATCAAAAGAGCAGGGAGCTCCCCCTTGCTGCGCAAGGGAAAGACCGTGGTGTACCGCGAGTAGTCGTCAACAACCAGCAGAAAGTACTGCTCGCGGCCCTGTCCCTGGACGCGGGCTGGGCCCCACACGTCCATGTGGAGAGTCTGCAGGGGAGCGTCTGTCGGGGGAAACAAGGAGGAGTGAGGAGCGGCGCGCTGCCGCCCCTCGACGCAAGGAAGACACGGCGGGGCAGGCGAGGGTGGGAGGGAAGGAAGAGACCTGGGAAGACCAGTGACAAGGAGGCGGGAGTGCATGCCACGAAGGCGTGGCAGGGAGGGGTGACCAAGGCGGTGGTGCCAAAGGAGAGTCTGGTGCGACAGGTGACGACACTCGCAGGGGGGAGCTACTTGACCGGACGCGGCCACCTGACCAGAAGCAGCAACTTGAGGAGGCTCAGTAGTCAGTGTGTACAGACTCGACCCAGGCCGACGGGTGAACGTGGCCAGGTGGCGGCCCGTCCGGGAGCACGTGCAGATCGCCACACGCTGGCCTCCAAGGGTATAGGTATCGACCCACTCATCCTGAAGAGCTGCGTTACTCACCAGGTTCGTCGAGAACGAGGGGAGGTGGAGACCTGACAGCGAGCCGGACGGAACCGCCGGACACGGGAGCACAGTGGAGGAACGTGCAAGAACCGGACCCCCAGAGGGGTCAGCCAGGGAGACCGCAACCGGTCTAGGAAGAGGTGAGAGTGTGGTGCTGTCGTGAAAGAAACAGCGAGAAGCACCTGAGTCAAGCATGAAGGTGTGCAAGGCCTCAGCAGGCGCAGTACCAGAGAGAGCAGACTCACTAGCACCTAGAGCAGCAGCCTCTATACCAGGGTCGGGCGGCACACACAGGTAACAGTCACCTGCAGGCAAAGCATACATGGCAGTAAGGATAGCATCATAGTCAAGAGCAAAGATATCCACACTGCGCCGAAGTAGCTCCAACCAGCGGGGGAGCTCAGCCGCGTTGCCAAACTCTGCGCGCCAGGCGTCGCTAAAAAAGGAGAAGCAGCGGAACTGTGTGTCGCCATGTGTCCCACATGTCTGACCAGCCCGATCACCTGTGCGAATGATGTACGGGCAGCAAGCAGTACTCCTAGACGTCCCACGCTGAAAAGGCCACTATGGTTGTGTGAGTGATCGCAGCGTTCCTTAGTGTTCTCTAGCACTTGTGCGTTCATAGGGCAAAACCGCAAGAGTTTCACTAACAAAAGTTGATAACAATGGTAGCCACAACAACAGCAAATTGGACTTTATCAGATGCAAGGCTTCCTAGCACAAGGTAGGTCGACCTCCAGCGCAGCAAAGTGGGCGATTTGCCAGCACTACAAAGTCGACCGCGATCCAGCAGTGCAAAGGGGCGACTTGACAACGCAGCAAGTCGCCAGTACTGCACTAAGGCGGCTTGCCAACGTTGCAGCAGATCGGACTACTAGCACTGCAACTGTCGACCACCCAAGTCAACTTCACCGGCCAACTTCACCATGTCGGTCACTCCCGAGGTTGGTGCCCTCTCATCAGCGCCCCTCCTAGGTCGACGAGTCTCGTCGTCGAACACCAGCAGAAGTCGGCCGCAAGCTTCCCATCGTCGGCGGCTTCATAGTGGCTTCATGCAGGTTGATCAAGTCCGTCTCCCTACTTGCCCAAGTCGGCGACGCCCACTTCAGTCAGTTGGCTGCACCGCCCGCACACCCGACCACAAATTCGGCTCCACCCAAGCAAGGACAGGGTCTCCCAACTCTCGTTAACAGGGTTGACGATGGGAGATCTGATCCAACGGCAGGAGAGCAGCGAGCGGATGCTTAAAGACGAGGAGGCTCTGATGAGAGAGCTCGGCAGCAAGGACGCGGTGAAGTTGGCACTGAAAGCCTTCGCGACGGCGTCGATCAAATGGAGGAACCTGGTGCTGGAGACGCTAACGAGCGAGGAAGTTATAGCCTTGTCCCCGTCGTGCGGCACCAGAGCAGAGCACCTGCGAGCCACACAACCTGAAAAGTCAGCGGCACGGAAGGGAATAATGTGGTGGGGAGGCTATGCCATAAAAATGGTGACGGTACTTTCACGGTCTACGAGGGAAACAACATGGTTTATTTTTGGGCTCCAAAGCGGAGAGCCGCCGGCGAGCGGCAAGGTGCTGGGGCCGATGGGCGAGGCGCAAACTAAGCTACTCCAGTCGAAACTATGCAGAGAAGGGGAGGTGTTGCCGCTGAGAGAAAGCAGGAAAACCATAGTTAGCTTAGCAGGCACCGTGAAAGAGCAGAGGAGATTGGTCGGGGATAGGAGAATCATCGAGTGGAAGGAGGTCATCAAGAAGAGGGACTCCCTTACCACACCAGCACGGGCGCGAGAAATTCTGCTGCGGCTTCACTGTAGAACTTTGCAAGTGAGGGAGCGGCTATTCTTTATGAAGAATAAGGAGGTCTATAGGGACTGTAGAGGAGGAGACACTGAAGCACTGCCAGTTCAGCTACCCGGCAATACAGAGACTGGTGCGATTCCTACGGAGGGGTCTAGCTACAACGAAAACGCAACACAGTTGGCACGGGCTCGAGGATTTGCTATTCCTGCAAAGGAGCATGAAGTCTGGTTTCCTGGAGAGATCTCTCATTGCCACCACGATCCATCAGGTGTGGTTGGCTAGGTGTGACGTGATACATCAACCGAAGAAAATGTTGCACCATGTGGTGTCAAGTTTGTCGCATACGTAAGGGTGTACTTTTTGGCAAGGCTAGTGGGTGCGAGTAAACGAGGAGTGGTGGATAACGGGAACGAGTGGGCGATTTTGGATGCTGACAAGGCGGATTTGCAGCAAAGGGGCACCGCAAATGTGGAAGAGCAGTTTTAGTTCCAATTGGATAATCATAAGATGACGCATCAACCACCGTAAAATTGCTATACGGAATCCACATTACTCGGTACTGTGGCCCTTCCCCATAACACAGTTACGACTGCAGGTGCTTTGTACATCTCCTATAGTGTATCAATGCATCTAAAAAACAAAAATGGTTGAATGGGCTGGTTAAACCAGCCGACAAGTTGGTCCAGGGCTGGTGGAACCAACTAGCCTATTAGTCCAATGGACATGTTGGACCGAGCACCGTATCGTTCCAATGGTCCGGTTGGACCAACCGGTCTGTTGGTCCAATGGACCGGTTGGACCAACTTGCCTGTTGGTCCAATGGACCGGTTGGACCAACTGACCTATTGGTCCAATTGACTGGTTGGACCAACATGCCTGTTGGTCGAATGGACTAGTTGGACCAATTGGCTTGTTCGTCCAATGGACCTGCTGGACCAACTACCGTATTGGTCCAATGGACTTGTTGGACCAACCACCCTCTTGGTCCAATGGACCCGTTGGAACAACTATCCTATTGGTCCATTTGACCTATTGGATCAATCACCGTACAGGTCCAATGGACGGATAAGACAACCAGCCTATTGTTATGGACCGGTTGGACCAACGAGCCTGTTGGTTTAATGGTCCGGCTGGATCAACTAGCCTATTCATCCAATGGACCTGTAAGACGAACACTCGTATTGGTCCAATGGACTGGATGGACCAACCAACCTCTTGGTTCAAAAGACCGGTTGGACAAACTAGCCTATTGGTCCAATGGACCGGTTGGATTAGCTGCCGCATTGGTCAAATGGACCAGTAGGACCAACTGGACTATTGGTCCAATAGACCAGTTGGAACAACCGGCCTGCTGGTCCGAAGGACAGGTTGGACCAACTAGCCTGTTGGTCCAATAGACATGTTGGACCAAATGTCGTAGTGGTCCAATGGACAGTAGGACTAAGCGGCTTGTTGGTCCAATCGACCAGTTGGACCGACCGACTTGTTGGTTTAATAGACGTATTGGACCAACCGACCTGTTGGTCCAATGGATCGGATGGACCAACTAGCCGATTGACTCAGTGGACCTGCCGGACCAACTGAAGTATTGGTTCAATGGACCGGACCAACCGGCCTGTCGGTCCAATGGACCGATTGGACCAACCAGCCTATTGGTCAAATGGATCGGAAAGGACCAACCGGCCTGTTGGTCCAATGGACCGGTTGGACCAACTGTTCTATTGGTCCACTGGACCGGTTGGACCAACTGGCCTTTTGGTCAATTGGACCGGTTGGACCAACTAGCCTGTTGGTTTAATGGGCCGGCGGGACCAATTAGCTTGTTGGTCCAATGGACCTGTTGGACCAACTGGCGCCTGCTGGTACAATGGACCGGTTTCACCAACTAGCCAGTTGGTCCAATGGACCAGTTCGACCAACCGACCTTCTGGTCCATTGGACCCGATGGATGAAATGGATGAAATGGCGGTTCGATGAAATGGCCTGATGGTCAAATGGACCCGATGGACCAACTAGGTTGTTGGTCCAATAGACCTGTTGGACCAATGTCGGTATTGGTCCAATAGACTAGTTGGATCAACAGGCCAGTTGTCCAATGGGCCAGTTGGACCAACTAGTGTGTTGGTCCAATGAACCTGTTCGACCAACTGTCGTTTTTGTTTAATGGTCGGTTGGACCAACCCGCTGCATTGGTCCTATGGACACATTGAACCAACCGACCTGTTGGTCCAATGAACCGGTTGGACCAACCGGTCTGTTTGTCCAATGGACCTGTCGGACCATTGGTTCACTCGACCGGTTTGACCAACCGGCCTGTTGGTCAGATGGACCTGTTGGACTGACGATAGTATTGGTTCAATGGTTCTGTTGGACCAAGCGGCCAGTTGGTCCAATGGGCCGGTTGGGCCAACTAGCATGTTGGTCCAATGAACCTGTTGGACCGTCGTATTGGTCTCATGGGTGGTTGGAGCAACCGGCTGCATTGGTCCAACAGAGAGCGGCGAGCGGATGCTTAAAGACGAGGAGGCTCTGACGAGAGAGCTCGGCAGCAAGGATGCGGCGAAGTTGGCTCTGAAAGCCTTCACAGCGGGGTCGATCAAATGGAGGAACCTGGTGCTAGAGACGCTGACGAGCGAGGAGGTTGCAGCCAAGTCCCCCTCGTGCGGCACTAGAGCAGAGCACCTGTGAACCACACAACCTAAAAAGTCAGCGGCACGGAAGGGAATAATGTGGTGGGGAAGCCGAGCCGTGAAAATGGTGACGGTACCTTCATGGTCCACAAGGGAAGAAACTTGATGATTAATATTGGGCTCCAAAGCAGAGAGCCGTCGGCGAGCGGCAATGTGTTGGGGTCGATGGGGGAGGCGCGAACTAAGCTACTCCAGTCAAAACTATGCAGAGAAGGGTAGGTGCTGTCGCTGAGAGAAAGCAGGAAAACCCTGGTTAGCTTGGCAGGCATCGTGAAAGAGCAGAGGAGATGGGTCGAAGATGGGAGAATTATCGAGTGGACGGGGGTCATCAAGGAGAGGAACTCCCTTGCCACACCTGCCTCGGCATGAGAAATTCTAATGCAGCTTCACTGTAGAAATCTGCAAGTGAGGGAGCGCCTTTTCTTTCTGAAGAATAAGGTGGTCTGTCCGGACTGTAAAGAGGAGGAGACACCGAAGCACTACCAGCTCAGCTGTCCGACAAACTCAGAGAGTGGTGCGATTCCTGCGGAGGGGTCTGGCTTCAATCAAACTACAGCACAGTTGGCACGGGCTCGAGGATTCGCTCTTCCTGCAAAGGAGCACGAAGTCTGGTTTCCTAAAGAGCTCTCTCATTGCCACCACGCTCCATCAGGTGTGGTTGGCTATGTGTGACGTGATACACCGGGATATCAAGCTTCAACTGAAGAAACTGTTGCGCCAGGTGGTGGTCAAGTTTGTCACATACGCAAGGGTGTACTATTTGGCGAGGCTAGTGACTGCGAGAAAACGGGGAGTGGTGGATAGCTGCAACGTGTGGGCAATTTTGGATGCTGACAAGGCAGATTTGCAGCAAAGGGGCACCGCTAATGCGGCAGAGCAATGTTAGTTCCATTTGGGATAATCCTAGGATGACGCATCAACCACCGTAGAATTGCTATATGGAATCCGCGGTACTCGGTACTGTGGCGCTTTCCTCATGACACAGGGCAGCTAGTTGGCATGCTGTGCCCCGTCACGTGCATAGCGCAGACGTCAGGCTGACCACATGCCCACGATTGCGTCTGATCCTCCACGTCGACCTCGGGATACCACACCGAGGTCGGCCTCGCCAGAACAACCTGGGTGACTGTCACACTCCTCCGCACAACCCCGTCGCCTGGGTATCCTGGTCGACCGGGCAACCACGTCGATCAGCTCCTTTTTGTGCTCGTCGACCACCCAGGTCGACGGCCACCACCGGTCGACCACACCAGGTCGACCACACTCCAGGTCGACCAGCTCCAGATAGACCAGCCCAACTGTCAGCCGACCACACCAAGTCGGCTTCCCCAGGACGACCTCACCAAGTCGACGCCCTTCTAGGTCGACCTCTCAAATCGGCGCCCTCCCAAAGTCGGCATCCTGCCCAGGTCGAGTCTCCCCCCATCGACCATCGGGTTGAAGTCAGCCACCGGCACCCCAAAGTCGGCGGCTTCGCAGTGGACCTGTGCAAGTCGACCAGACCCGTCGACCAGCTCGCCCAATTCAGCGTCGGCCAATGCTGCAGGTCGGCTGCACCTCCCGCACACCCGACCACGAAGTCGGCTCCGCCCAAGCAAGGACGGGGCCAATAAAAAACTCCCGTTGACAATACCGAGCCGCGTTCACGCATGGGCCTCAAGCCCACACGGCAGCACTACTCGGAGAATAGCTCGTCAGCATGCACACAACACACAGCATGCCGTCACTGCAACAGCCATGCAAGAGGGCAAGGCACCTACTGCTGCACATCGTCGTTATCGTCGCCGACGTCTGCTTAGCGCACTTGGCCGATTGCAACGGAGCACCGATTGAAGACCGGAAAGTGCAGCGCCTTCATCAAGAAGTTGGCCGACTGCTTGGTGGTTGGGATGTACTTCAGCGGAAACTTACTAGGCTTCACTATGTGCTGCAGCCATGCATAGCGTCGCTCCATGTGCTTGAGGTTGCCCTGCAGCCCCAAGCCCTCCGCGACTCTGATGGCCGACTTGTTGTCCACCCGAAGGACGGTCTGCGTCCCGGCGTCCAGCAGCCGGAACTCTGCAAGGAGGAAACAGAGTCAACGTCCCTCCTTCGGCTTCGGTGCCCGCCACGTACTCCAACTTAGTCGACGACAACGTCGCGCACTTGATGCGCTGGCTTGACCAGGAGACTGCGGCCCCTCCGTAGACAAACACGTAGCCGCCCGTGCTCGTCCGGTTCTGCTTGTCGCTGGCGTCGTCGGCGTCCACGTAGCCGACCAGCTCCAGCGTCTCTGGTCCACCGCCGAACTCCAAGGCGGTGTCACTCACGAGTGTTGACGAGGTAGGCCAGGCAGCGGTCGACCTCACACCAATGCTAGTTGCTCCTCAACGTGAGGCCGTTCCCCAGCTTGCTGCAGGCGAAGGCGATGTCCGGCCTCGTCGTCGTCACCACTAACTGCAGCAAGCCGACCTTCTACCGGTACTCCTCCTCCTGGCGCTCCTGTGCCTCCTCGTCATCGAACGTCAGCTCGGCGTAGGCGTCGATGGAGACCGGCGTCCTTCGGGTGTGCCCAATCTGCTCCCCATTGATGAAATGCCTGCGCAGCTCGTCAGCGTAGTTCTGCTGGTGCAGCCACAAATTCCTTGAAGGCCAATCACGCACGGTCTCTAGCCCAAGGTACTTCTCCACCGGCGAGATCTCGCGCAGCTCGAAGGCGGCATTTAGCAGCTCCTTCTGCTCCTTCAGCATAACGGTGCTGCTACTGGCGGCGAGCAGGTCGTCGACGTAGACCAACACCCAGCAGGCCACTCCGTCGCCACCGACCTTGAAGTAAAGGGCCTCGTCGACCTGGCTCTTCTTCCAGCCGGCGCCGACCAACACGTCGTTGAGCGCCTTGTACCACAGCAGCGGCGACTGCTTCAGCCTGTACAGGCTCTTCAGCAGCTTGCACATCCGGACAGTCCCGTCGTTGTAGTAGTCTGGCTGGTACATGTATAGCAACCTGTCGAGCTTGCTCTGCAGGAAGGCATTCTTCATGTCGAGCTGCATCAGGTTGAGGTCGAGGACATCGACAATGCTAAGGAAGATCCTCAGCGTGACGTAGCTGCTCACCGGCGCATACGTCTCGTCGTAGTCAGCACCATACTCCTGCGTGAAGCCTTTCATGACCAGCCTCGCCTTCTCGTGGGCGACCATGTCGTCGACGTGGTACTTGGTCATCAGGACCCACCGGTTCTTCATGATGTTCACACCGCATAGGCGTTCGACTAGCTCCTAGGTGCCCATGCCGATGAGGCTGCGAATCTCCTCGTCCATGGCGGCCTTCACCGTCATCGTCGCGATGACCCTGCGGTGCTCGAGGTCGGCGTGCATGTCGGGGTCGAGCTCCGGCAGGTCGACGTCATCGTCAGCGGCATCATACAGCATGTCATCGTCAGGGTCGTCATACACCTTGGTGAAGGCGACTGGTGGGGGGCAGACATGGTAGGTCAGCCACTCAGGCGGCCCTGGAGTTCAACCTGAACGTCGTAGTCCATGCTAGTCGACCTGAAACTACACCACGTCGCTGTCGGTGGATTGCTCCAACTGCTCCCTTTCACCATCACCGGCTTCGCTGTCCTCGACATTCTGCTGCACCGAAGTCGGAGTCTTTGCTGACTGCTCCCCTATCGTTGGCTCCCCTGCCAACTTCTCCCCTGTCGTCGGCTTCCCTACCGACGCTTCCTTCGCTGGCTCAACCAAAGTCGGCTGCACCTCCTCTGCCTACTGCTCCCCTATCGGCGTCAACTTCTCTCCTACGCCGACTTGCTTGACGTCATGTCGGCCACCGGCGATGCTCTTGGCCGGCGCCACATGCGACACCCCACTTCTCCTCTCATCAAGGAGCTCCCAGCCATTGCTATCCTCCGAGACATCGAGGTGAAGGCCCCACCTGGCCTTCGGCTTCAGCTTTCCACTGCGCTGTTGCTCGGGAACAAGGAACTGCGCCATGCAGCCCCACACACAAGCCAGCGACAAGTCGGGCTTCTTGTTGGTCAGCAGCTGGTACGGCGTTGTCCTCGGCGGTAGCGTCAACCTCTCCAAGCAGTTTCTCACCCAGACGGCCTGGCGCAGGGCGAGGTGCCACCAGTGGTGCTGCACGCCCATGTGCCGTACCGACTCCACCACCGTCCGCATCTCCCGCTCTGCCATGGCGTTCTCCTGCGGTGTGTAGGGGCAGGTCAAGTCGTGGAAGATTCTGTTCTGTTGCCGTTCACGAAGTCGGTAAATTGCCTTCCGAGGAACTCCCCTCCCCGGTCAGAGCACAACATCAACACCGGCTTCTTCCTCTGTCGCACAACCACCACCAGCCACTTCTCGAACTCCCGCAGCACGTCGGACTTCTTGGCGACCGGCCTCACCCACACGTAGCGGGGCTTCTGGTCCTTCAGAAGCAAGAAGTACAGACTCTTTTCCTTGGCAGCCACCCGAAATGGCCTGCAAAGTCGATGTGCACGACAGCTAGGGCGTCGTTAGCGTCCGAGCCCTTGCCGAGGAATGTGTGCCACGCCAGCTTATCGCCGACGCACGAAACATACGGAGAGTCGGTGCCGGCCAACGGCTTGATGTCCAGGCCGGTGGCGACCTCGTGCTTTGCCGAGCTCGTGATGGTGTCGACGCCGACGGGCGCAGGCCATACGTGCCGCTTGGCTGGCGTCGACTTCGTCGCTGTGGCGATGGTCTGCAGGGCCACTGTCGCTGTTGGGGCCGTGGTCGACATCGCCGTGCATGGTCGCAGGTCGGTGCTGAGGACCCGGCCGGTGTGCTTCGCGCATCCAAGGATGTCCCCACTGCTGAGATGAGCAACATCTCGTTGCCCTCGTCCAGCAGTCGCACGCCGCTCTCCTGCAACTGGCCGGCCAACAACAGGTTGGCATGCACACCCAGGACGTAAAGAACATCGGGGATGAGCACCTGCTTCCCGGCCTCCCCTTGCAGAGCGACGGTGCCACGGGCTTGGATGTCCTGCAACGCCCCATTGAAGCCGCGCACGTGCTTGACGTCGCCGCTCGGCTGCAAGTCGACGAAGGCCTCCTTCATCCCCATAAGGTGGTGCGAGCAGCCGTTATCGAGAAGGACCACTGCCAGGTTCGCCTGCACGGCTGCCGCCACCGCCTGGAAGTCCTCGCCGGCCTCTGGCGCCAGCGAGATGGTTGACTCCACGACGCCAACCAACGAGTACGACGCCTCCCCGTTGCCTCGTTCCTTGCCGCCAATGAAGGTTTCGGCGTCCTTCACCGAGGTCGACTTGGTCGACTACTTCTCCTTACGCGGCTTGCTCTCCCGACGAGGGCGAGGACTGGCCTGCGGAGATAACTCTAGCAACGGGAGCTTGACTACAGGGAAGGCACGTGTGTGAGAGGGATCTCTGCGTTCGTTCGTTCCTTAGTCGTTTCCTTGTGCGCACACTACTTGCTAGTTCATGGGGAGAATTGGCAAGAGTTTCACTAGGAAAACATGACAACAAAGGTTCAGAATGATTGCAACAACATTGGCATGCAAGGCTAAATCAAAGCTAGCACAACTGCTGGTCGACTTCCAGCGCAGCACGGTCGACCGCGTTCCAGCGCAGCAATGCTCGCACCCCTCCAGTGCTGGAGAGATGCGGCGTGCCAACATTGCAAGTCCACGGTGTGCCAACGCTGCAGCACGTCGGCCGCACAGCGTTGCACCCGCAGGACAACGGTGCACCTGCTTTGCAGGTGTGGGCGGCAGGTTGGCGTCCAACGTCCCGTCACGTGCCCAGCGCAGTCATTCCGCCCGTGACGGCGCCCACCTGCCACATCGACCTCGGGATACCACCACCGAGGTCGTCCTCACAGAAACCGCCCCCGGCGACCTTCGCACACGTCGCCCGGGTATCCCGGTCGACCGGGCAACCCCGCCTGGTCGTCCATCCCAGCTGGTCGCCGGCTACACCAAACCCGGCGTCCCTAGGTTGGCGTCCCGGCGTCCAGGTCGGCGTCCACTCGCCCAGGACGCCGTCCAAGCTCCCAGGTCAGCGTCCAGGTGCCCAGGACGCCAAGCAGGCGCCCAGGATGGCGTCCAAGCGCCAGGGACACCGAGCAGACGCCCAGGATGGCGTCCAGGCACCCGGGACGCCAAGCAGACGCCCAGGACGCCGCCCAGGCTCCAAGGGCGGCGTCCACGTGCTTGGCGTCCTCCACTCAGGCGCCCCCCCAGCTCAACGCCCTTGAAGTGGCCCCCGTGCCCACTGCTGCAGGTCGGCTGCATCCCCCCGCATACCTGACCACGAGGTAGGCTCCGCCCAAGCGAGGACAGGGCCAAACACCACTCCCGTTTACACTCCCCTGCCGCGTTCACGCTTGGGCCCCCAGCCCACACGGCAGCACTGCTCGGAGAATAGCTCGGCGGCGTGCACACTGTTGGTTTAAGGGCCTAATAAACTCAAGCTATTAGGACTTAATCAAACTTAAAACCTCTCCTCGGGGTCACCTCCAAGGGTCCCTGGGTGCCTGGTACAAGACCAGCCCCTATCCTCGGGTCCGAGTTTGTAGAGAGAGGGATCAAGAAGGACTTAGTCAAAACAGCAAGAGCACCTTGAACGTCGCGCAGCGTGCCGTGCAGACCGTCGATCGGATTAAGCTGAGAATTCGCTATATCGAAGCTCGCTCCAAGAGCTTTAAAATGAGCCAAGTTGCCTCGCGAAAAGTTCTGCCATTACTAAGTTATGGCTCGGACAACGTTTGCCTAGCGTTGGAGTGCTAGCATACTAGCGTTGACTCGGGTAGCATTCCGCCGTCGAATAGCGCAGAAACGAAATTCCAGCGAGGAAGGAATTCACATGAATCAATTTGACTATATTCAGGTACAAACAGAGAAGGATTAAATAGTTCTAGCTAGCAAGGACCTTGGGAATCAACCTGGGAACAACCAGGGATGATCCCAAATAATTCCAAGCAACAGAACCAACCTGGCTGGACAAAATAGCAGGTGGTAGGTTGGTAAACAACCTCTGGTTCTGTTTTTCCAACCTGGGAAAACAACAACCAGGTTCAGGTTCTAAAAACAGAACCTGTTTTGTCTTTGCCCAACCAGCCAAATGCTGGTTCCGCTGGTTTCCCCTGGCCTTGTAGCATGCAGATACAGACAAACAACATCCAACCTTCACCTAAATTGTACCCCTATAGTGCCTTCCCTGCTACACTATAGTTAACCAAACAAAACAGTACAATTTCGAGTTGGATAGAACTGAATCTGCGCAATCAACTCAACCGAACTGCAAAGCTTCCATCTTGGGTTCCTTTGCGAGCTCGTCCTTTCTGCTTGCACTGTTCATAGCGCATACAATGTTGTGCCGAAGCGCACATTGCGCGAGTACCTGCAAATGCATCAAGCGAAAAATGCGAAAGCAAACAAACACACGAACACACCATTCACACACAAATGCATTCGCACACGCATACTCGTACAAACAGACGGCAGGATGTCGTGCAATGTGCATTTGCACCCAACACACTCCCCCTCAGCCTGCCGGCTGCATCCCCGTCATTCCATGCTAGTTCATGCTCATTCCACTCATGCGCACACAACGCCAATGAGGCTCATCCGCAAGCCTCTTGGTGAGAAAGTCTGCTGGCTGCTGGTGAGTCTTGATGTAGATCGGATGCACCGTCCCCCTCTTCACCTCCTTACGCAGCCAGTGCCACTTGATACGCATGTGCTTGTTCAGCCCATGAAGCACAGCGTTTCTGGCCATCCCAAGAGCCCCCTTGCTATCACAAAACAGCGGCGTAGCAACTTTCTGCTCCTGGCCAATCTCCTCTAACAGCCTCCTCAGCCAAATCACCTCCTTCACCCCATGGAACATCGCCATGTACTCTGATTCTACGGAAGAGAGTGCCGTCTCCGTCTGCTTCTTGGACCTCCAACTAACAGGTCCTCCCCCAACTACGCAGATGTATCCTCCCACAGATGAGGAATCCTCCTTCTCAGAAGCCCACGTAGCATCGGTAAAGCAAGTGAGAAATAGCTTGCCTTCTCCAAGCCTCTCCCCCTTCTCTTTCAGCACCTCCACCCCTTTCTGCTTCACCTGTGCAGATGCGGAGTATTGAACTCCAATGCTTGGGTGAGAGTTCAGGTACTTCACCACACGCTCAGCTGCATCCACCTGCTCCTCTGATGGATTCTGCACCACCCTAGCCAGCTGCCCAACCGAGAAAGAGATGTCGGGCCTCGTGTGAACTGCTGCGTACAAGAGGCTGCCCACCAAGGACTGAAATTGCTGCTGCTCTTCAGCTTCAACCCCTTCATCCTCTGCAGCCTTCACAAGCTTGAATTCTGCTGGCAGGGGAGTTGCAACCTTGCGCTCATTCTCAATCCCATACTTCTCCCCCAGCTCCTTGATGAACTTCTCCTGGTGCAGCTTCAACCACCTGTGATCTGGATCCCTCTCCACGTGCATCCCGAGGTAGTACTTTACCTCCCCAAGGTTCTTGCACTTGAAGTTTTCCATCAGTTGCTGCTGCACTTTCTGGATCTCCTTCATGCTGCTGCTGAAGAGAAGAATGTCGTCCACATAGACCAGAAACAGCACCAGCTTCTCCCCCTCACCCTTGAGAAAGAGGCTCTCATCACAGCTGCTGGTCCTGAATCCCATCTCCTCTAAAACAGCTGCCAACTTCTGGTACCAGCAGCGTGGCGCCTGCTTCAAGCCGTAGATGGACTTGTTGAGCTTGCACACCCTGCCCGTACCATCCTCATACCCAGGCGGCTGCGTCATGTACACATCCTCCTCTAAAATCCCATTCAGGAATGCCGTTGAAATATCCATCTGAATGATGAATTTCCCACTAACGGCTGCATCTGCCAACAAGACACGGAGGGTAGAGGGTTTGGCAGTGGGAGCAAAGATCTCGTTGAAGTCCTGCTTCTCCTTCTGCATAAACCCTTTCGCCACCAGCCTACTCTTGTAGATGGTGACCTGCCCCTTGTCATCGGTCTTGATCCTCAGCACCCACTTGCATTGTATCGCTTTCTTCCCATCAGGCAGCACCACCAGATCCCATGTCCTATTCTCCAGCAGACTCTGGTACTCAGCATCCCTAGAAGCCAGCCACTTGTCCCTATCTGGTCCAGCTAATGCCTCCTCCATGCTAGCTGGTTCCTCTGGTGCAGGGGCAAGAAAACAGTACGCAGGCTCATCCTCCTCATCCGGGTCATAGCCATGAGGTAGAATCAGCAATGCCTCTTCGGTCCCTAGCTGTTGCTCTGCTGCATCAGTTCCTGCAGTCAGCTTCTTAGTAGCCATACGGGTACGTCCTGGCCTGGAGACGGGTGTCTCCCATCCCTTCATAACGACACCCTTCGGCTTCTTAGTTTTTCCCTGCTGCTTCTCTCCTCCCTCGGGTCCAGCAGCTCCACTAGTGCTGCCGCCAGTTTCCACACCATTTTCTCCACCAGCAGATGCCTCCTGTACCTTCTCTCCATCACCATTTCCAGCAGCTGCCTCCTCTCCCTCCTCCCACACACTAGGAGTCAGGTCCAGCTGCATGGTGATCTGCTCCATCTGCTGGGACACCCTTGCCTCCGGCTGTTTCTCCCAGCTCCCATACATCATGCCCTCAATGAATTTCACATCCCTGCTGTCAAACAACACACCCTTGGATGGTTCCCACAGCAGCCATCCCTTGCTCTCAGCAGCCAGCCCCAAATGCACACACCAGATTGCACTCGCCCCCAACTTACTGCGGTAGGTCTTGGGGACGTGGGCGACTGCCATGCAACCGAACACCCTCAGCATGTCCACCGGCGGCTTCCTCCCAAGCCACCTCTCCAACGGCACCCACGAGTCATCCCCAACCTTGGTGAGCACCCTGTTCCTAGCGACAGTGGCGTGCCGGACAGCATGAGGCCACATAGAATTGCTCAGCCCAGATTCTATGAGCAGCGCCCTAGCTGTCTCCAGAATGGTCCGGTTTGCCCGTTCTGCTACACCATTGGACTGTGGGGTATAAGCCGTGGTCAGCTCTCTCTGGATGCCCTGCTTCTTGAGCCAGGCCGTCATTTCAGCTCCAAGGAACTCACCACCCCGGTCTGTCCTAATCCGCTTCACTACACACTCCGCCTGCTTCTCCACGAATGGCAGCCAATCGTCCCGTATCGTGGAGGCGGCGTGGTCCTTCTGCTTCAGCGGATACGCCCACATCAGCCTGCTCCAGTCATCCACAATTGTAAGAAAATACCGCTCCCCCTTGTGCCCTTGCACCGGCAGCGGCCCCACCAAGTCCATGTGGACCAGCTCCAAAGGCTTCTTGCTCCTGCCAGCCACACTATGGAAAGGGAAACGGGTGAACTTTGAAAGCAAACAGATTTCACAGTTCTCATCGGGTGGCTGTCCGTTCAGCTTCAGACCCTTAACGGCTCCATCCTTCTCCAGCTGCTTCAGCAAAGGCATTGCCACATGCCCTAAGCGCCGGTGTGCCGTTGCCCAATCTGTCTCCCCAGATCTGGCCGACACTTTCACACCAACCCCTCCAACGGCATTGCACTCCCCCTGGGATGCAGACCCCTCTCCAGCCTGCCCCCCACCATGCCACGCCAGGGCCGGCAGCTGCCACATAGATCTGTACACGTCCTTGCTCTCGTGCAGATCCCAAAGCACCCGATTGCCCAGCTTCCCCTTATAAGTGCGTGCCCCATCCGTGTTGGTGTTCACCCCAGCCTTGCCAAGCTTACGGAGGGAGATAAGGTTGGCCTTCAGGTCGGGGACGAAGAGAACGTCGTGCAGCACCACCGGCTTGCCATCCGCTCCCTTAAACGCAGCTCGTCCCGCACCAGCCACCTTCAACATGTGTCCAGAGGCGGAGCACACTTCATTGATCGGTGCAGCTCGTACTTCGTCCAGCAGGTCCTTGCGCGGCGTCATCGTCCAAGCAGCGCCTGTGTCCAACACCCAATAGTCTAGGGGCGTCTCCTTGCTCCCCCTTGTCTCCCACATGGAAGAATTGGCCCGCGGTGCGCTCCTTCTTCTTCTCCGCACCGCCGTTGCCCTTCGGGTTGTTGTCGGACGAATCAGCGACCATGTTGGCGCCGTTTTTCTGGTTCCTCCGCGCGCCGCCATCCTGGTGACGATTCTGGGGGGTCCATCCATCGGGTTTCTTATAGCACAAAAACCAGGGGTGCCCTTCCTTCTCACAATACCAGCAACTCCCTTTCATTTTGCCACCAGCACCCGACTTGCCCCCACGTCCGTGCAACGCCGTTGGAGGGGTTGATGTGAAAGTTTTGGCAAGATCTGGGGAGACGGATTGGGCAACGGCACTAACGCTTGGGGCATGTGGCAATGCCTTTGCTGAAGCAGTTGGGGAAGGATGGAGCTGTTAAGGGCCTGAAGCTGAACAGACAGCCACCCGATGACAACTGTGAAATCTGTTTGCTCTCAAAGTTTACCCGTTTCCCCTTCCATAGTGTGGCTGGCAGGAGCAAGAAGCCTTTGGAGCTGGTCCACATGGACTTGGTAGGGCCGCAGCCCGTGCAAGGGCACAAGGGGGAGCAATATTTCTTAACCATGGTGGACGATCGGAGCAGGCTGATGTGGGCGTATCCGCTGAAGCAAAAGGACCACGCCGCCTCCACGATACGGGACGATTGGCTACCATTCGTGGAGAAGCAAGTGGAGTCTGTGGTGAAGCGGATTAGGACAGACCGGGGTGGTGAGTTTCTTGGAGCTGAGATGACGGCCTGGCTCCAAACGGAGCTGACAACGGCTTACACCCAACAGTCCAACGATGTAGCAGAACGGGCAACCGGACCATTCTGGAGACAGCTAGGGCGCTGCTCATAGAATCTGGGCTGAGCGATTAATTCCGTGTGGTCCGGCACGCTACCGTCGCTAGGAACAGGGTGCTCACCAAGGTTGGGGATGACTCGTGGGTGCCGTTGGAGAGGTGGCATGGCAGTCGCCCACGTCCCCAAGACCTATCGGAGTATGTTGGGGGCAAGTGCAATCTGGTGTGTGCATTTGGGGCTGGCTGCTGAGAGCAAGGGATGGCTGTTGTGGGAACCATCCAAGGGTATGTTGTTTGACAGCAGGGATGTGAAATTTATTGAGGGCATGATGTATGGGAGCTGGGAGAAACAACCTGAGGCAAAGGTGTCCCAACAGATGGAGCAGGTCACGATGCAGCTGGACCTAACTCCTAGTGTGTGGGAGGAAGGAGAGGAGGCAGCTGCAGGGGATGGTGATGGAGAGAAGGTACAGGAGGCACCTGCTGGATCTGCTGGATCTGAGGAGGCACCTGCTGGATCTGAGGCACCACTTGACCAACAGGCGGGTTGGTCCAACCGGTCCACTAGACCAACAGGCTAGTTGGTCCAACCGGTCCATTGGACCAACAGGCCGGTTGGTCCAACCGGTCCATTGGACCAACAGGCCGGTTGGTCCAACCGGTCCACTGGACCAACAAGCCGATTGGTCGAATCGGTCCACTAGACCAACAGGCTGGTTGGTCCAACCGGTCCACTGGACCAACAGGCCGGTTGGTCCAACCGGTCCATTGGACCAACACCCCGGGTGATCGAACCGGTCCATTGGACCAACAGGCCGGTTGGTCCAACTGGTCCATTGGACCAACAAGTCGGTTGGTGCAACGGGTCCATTGGACCAACAGGCCGGTTGGTCCAACCAACCATTGGACCAACAGGCCGAGTGGTCCAACCGGTCCATTGGACCAACAGGCCGGTTGGTCCAACCGGTCCATTGGACCAACACGCCGGGTGGTCCAACCGGTCCACTGGACCAACAGGCCGGTTGGTCCAACCGGTCCATTGGACCAACAGGTCGGTTAGTCCAACCAGTCAACCGGCCTGTTGGACCAACAAGTCGGTTGGTGCAACGGGTCCATTGGACCAACAGGTCGGTTGGTCCAACCGGTCCATTGGACCAACAGGCCGGTTGGTCCAACCGGTCCATTGGACCAACAGGCCGGTTGGTCCAACCGGTCCATTGGACCATCAGGCCAGTTGGTCCAACCGGTCCATTGGACCAACAGGCGGGGTGGTTCAACCGGTCCATTGGACCAACAGGCCGGGTAGTCCAACCGGTCCACTGAACCAACAGGCCGGTTGGTCGAACCGGTCCACTGGACCAACAGGCCGGTTGGTCCAACCGGTCCACTGGACCAACAGGCTGGTTGGTCCAACCGGTCCATTGGACCAACAGGCCGGTTGGTCCAACCGGTCCATTGGACCAACAGGCCGGGTGGCCCAACCAGTCCACTGGACCAACAGGCCGGGTGGTCCAACCAGTCCACTGGACAACCAGGCCGGGTGGTCCTCCCGGTCCATTGGACCAACAGGCCAGTTGGTCCCACCGGTCCTCTAGACCAACAGGCAGGTTGGTCCCACCGGTCCTTTGGTCCAACACGCCGGTTGGTCCGACCGGTCCTTTGGTCCAACCGGTCTATTGGACCAACAGGCCGGTTGGTCCAACCGGTCCATTGGACCAACAGGCCGGTTGGTCCAACAGGACCATTGGACCAACAGGCCGGTTGGTCCAACCGGTCCACTGGACCAACAGGCCGGTTGGTCCAACCGGTCCACTGGACCAACAGGCCGGTTGGTCCAACCGGTCCACTGGACCAACGGGCCGGTTGGTCCAACCGGTCCACTGGACCAACAGGCCGGTTGGTCCAACCGGTCCACTGGACCAACAGGCCGGTTGGTCCAACCGGTCCACTGGACCAACAGGCCGGTTGGCTGTTGGTCCAACCGGTCCACTTGACCAACAGGCCGGTTGGTCCAACCGGTCCACTAGACCAACAGGCTAGTTGGTCCAACCGGTCCATTGGACCAACAGGCCGGTTGGTCCAACCGGTCCATTGGACCAACAGGCCGGTTGGTCCAACCGGTCCACTGGACCAACAGGCCGATTGGTCGAATCGGTCCACTAGACCAACAGGCTGGTTGGTCCAACCGGTCCACTGGACCAACAGGCCGGTTGGTCCAACCGGTCCATTGGACCAACACGCCGGATGATCGAACCGGTCCATTGGACCAACAGGCAAGTTGGTTGGTGCAACCGGTCCATTGGACCAACAAGTCGGTTGGTGCAACGGGTCCATTGGACCAACACACCGGTTGGTACAACCGGTCCATTGGACCAACAGGCCGGTTGGTCCAACCGGTCCATTGGACCAACAGGCCGGTTGGTCCAACCGGTCCACTGGACTTACACGCCGGTTGGTCCAACCGGTCCACTGGACCAACACGCCGGGTGGTCCAACCGGTCCACTGGACAACCAGGCCGGGTGGTCCTCCCGGTCCATTGGACCAACAGGCCAGTTGGTCCCACCGGTCCTCTAGACCAACAGGCCGGTTGGTCCCACCGGTCCTTTGGTCCAACACGCCGGTTGGTCCGACCGGTCCTTTGGTCCAACCGGTCTATTGGACCAACAGGCCGGTTGGTCCAACCGGTCCATTGGACCAACAGGCCGGTTGGTCCAACAGGACCATTGGACCAACAGGCCGGTTGGTCCAACCGGTCCACTGGACCAACAGGCCGGTTGGTCCAACCGGTCCACTGGACCAACAGGCCGGTTGGTCCAACCGGTCCACTGGACCAACAGGCCGGTTGGTCCAACCGGTCCACTGGACCAACAGGCCGGTTGGTCCAACCGGTCCACTGGACCAACAGGCCGGTTGGTCCAACCGGTCCACTGGACCAACAGGCCGGTTGGCTGTTGGTCCAACCGGTCCACTTGACCAACAGGCCGGTTGGTCCAACCGGTCCACTAGACCAACAGGCTAGTTGGTCCAACCGGTCCATTGGACCAACAGGCCGGTTGGTCCAACCGGTCCATTGGACCAACAGGCCGGTTGGTCCAACCGGTCCACTGGACCAACAGGCCGATTGGTCGAATCGGTCCACTAGACCAACAGGCTGGTTGGTCCAACCGGTCCACTGGACCAACAGGCCGGTTGGTCCAACAGTCCATTTGTCCAACACGCCGGATGATCGAACCGGTCCATTGGACCAACAGGCAAGTTGGTTGGTGCAACCGGTCCATTGGACCAACAAGTCGGTTGGTGCAACGGGTCCATTGGACCAACACACCGGTTGGTACAACCGGTCCATTGGACCAACAGGCCGGTTGGTCCAACCGGTCCATTGGACCAACAGGCCGGTTGGTCCAACCGGTCCACTGGACTTACACGCCGGTTGGTCCAACCGGTCCACTGGACCAACACGCCGGGTGGTCCAACCGGTCCACTGGACCAACAGGCCGGTTGGTCCAACCGGTCCATTGGACCAACAGGTCGGTTAGTCCAACCAGTCAACCAGCCTGTTGGACCAACAAGCCGGTTGGTGCAACGGGTCCATTGGACCAACAGGTCGGTTGGTCCAACCGGTCCATTGGACCAACAGGCCGGTTGGTCCAACCGGTCCATTGGACCAACAGGCCGGTTGGTCCAACCGGTCCATTGGACCATCAGGCCAGTTGGTCCAACCGGTCCACAGGACCAACAGGCCGGTTGGTCCAACCGGTCCACTGGACCAACAGGCCGGTTGGTCCAACCGGTCCACTGGACCAAGAGGCCGGTTGGTCGAACCGGTCCACTGGACCAACAGGCCGGTTGGTCCAACCGGTCCATTGGACCAACAGGCCGGTTGGTGTAACGGGTCCATTAGACCAACAAGCCGGTTGGTGCAACGGGTCCATTGGACCAACAGGCCGGTTGGTCCAACCGGTCCACTGGACCAACAGGCCGATTGGTCGAATCGGTCCACTAGACCAACAGGCTGGTTGGTCCAACCGGTCCACTGGACCAACAGGCCGGTTGGTCCAACCGGTCCATTGGACCAACACGCCGGGTAATCGAACCGGTCCATTGGACCAACAGGCCTGCCGGCTGATGCAACCGGTCCATTGGACCAACAAGCCAATTGGTTGGTGCAACGGGTCCATTGGACCAACAGGCCGGGTGGTCCAACCGGTCCATTGGACCATTAGGCTGGTTGGTTCAACCGGTCCAGTAGACCAAGAGGCCGGTTGGTCCAACCGTTCCACTGGACCAACAGGCCGGTTGGTCCAACCGGTCCATTGGACCAACACGCCGGGTGGTCCAACTGGTCAATTCGACCAACAGACCGGTTGGTCCAACCTGTCCATTGGTTCAATAGGCCAGCTGGTCCAACCGGTCAACTGGACCAACAGGCCGGTTGGTCCAACCGGTCCACTGGACCAACAGGCCGGTTGGTCCAACCGGTCCATTGGACCAACACGCCAGTTGGTCCGACCGGTCCATCGGACCAACAGGCCAGTTGGTCCGACCGGTCCATTGGTTGAACAGGCCGGTTGGTCCAAACGCTCTATTAGACCAACAGGCGGGGTGGTCCGACCGGTCCATTGGACCAACAGGCCGGTTGGTTCAAACGCTCTATTATACCAACAGGCGGGGTGGTCCAACCGGTCCATTGGACCACCAGGCGGGTTGGTCCAACCGGTCCATTGGTCCAACAAGCCGGTTGGTGCAACGGGTCCATTGGACCAACAGGCCGGTTGGTCCAACCGGTCCATTGGACCAACAGGCTAGTTGGTCCAACCGGTCCACCGGACCAAAAGGCCGGGTGGTCCAACCGGTCCATTGGACCAACAGGCTAGTTGGTCCAACCGGTCCATTGGACCAACACGCCGGGTGGTCCAACCGGTCCACTGGACCAACAGGTAGGTTGGTCCAACCGGTCCATTGGACCAACAAGCCGGGTGGTCCAACCGGTCCATTGGACCATCAGGCCAGTTGGTCCAACCGGTCCATTAGACCAACAGGCCGATTGGTACAACCGGTCCTCTGGACCAAGAGGCCGGTGGTCCAACCGGTCTATTGCACCAACAGGCCAATTAGTCCAATCAGTCCACTGGACCAACAGGCCGGCTGGTCCAACCGGTCCATTGGACCAACAGGCCGGTTGGTCCAACCGGTCCATTGGACCAACAGGCCGGTTGGTCCAACCGGTCCATTGGACCAACAGGCCGGTTGGTCCAACCGGTCCACTGGACCAACAGGCCGGTTGGTCCAACCGGTCCATTGGACCAACAGGCCGGTTGGTCCAACCGGTCCATTGGACCAACACGCCGGGTGGTCCAACCGGTCAACTAGACCAACAGGCCGGTTGGTCCAACCGGTCCACTGGACCAACAGGCCGGTTGGTCCAACCGGTCCATTGGACCATCAGGCCGGTTGATTCAACCGGTCCACTGGACCAACAGGCCGGTTGGTCCAACCGGTCCATTGGTGCAACACGCCCGGTGGTCAAACCGGACCATTGGTCCAACACGCCGGTTGGTCCAACCGGTCCACTGGACCAACAAGCCGGTTGGTTTAACCGGTCCACTGGACCAATTGGTCGGTTGGTCCAACCGGTCCATTGGACCATCAGGCCGATTGGTCCAACCGGACCATTGGGCCAACAGGCTGGTTGGTCCAACCAGACCATTGGGCCAACAGGCCGTTTGGTCCAACCGAACCATTGGACCAACAGGCCGGTTGGTCCAACCGGTCCACTGGACCAACAGGCCGGTTGGTCCAACCGGTCCACTGGACCAACAGGCCGGTTGGTCCAACTGGTGGACTGGACCAACATGCCAGTTGGTCCAACCGGTCCACTGGCCGGTTGGTCCAACCGGTCCACTGGACCAACAGGTCAGTTGGTCCAACCGGTCCATTGGACCAACAGGCCGGTTGGTCCAACCGGTCCATTGGACCAACAGGCCGGTTGGTCCTATCGTTCCACTGGACCAACACGCCAGGTGGTCCAACCGGTCCACTGGACCAACAGGCCGGTTGGTCCAACCGGTCCAGTGGACCAACAGGCCAGTTGGTCCAACCGGTCCACTGGACCAACAGGCCAGTTGGCCCAACCGGTCCACTAGACCAACAGGCCGGTTGGTCCAACCGGTCCATTGGACCAACAGGCCGGTTGGTCCAACCGGTCCACTGGACCAAAAGGCCAGTTGGTTAGTCCACCCGGTCCATTGGTTCAACAGGCCAGTTGGTCCAACCGGTCCACTGGACCAACAAGCCGGTTAGTCCAACCGATCCACTGGACCAACAGGCCGGTTGGTCCAACTGGTCCAACGGGTCCACTAGACCAACGGGCCGGTTGGTCCAACCGGTCCATTGGACCAACAGGCCGGTTGGTCCAACCGGTCAGTTCATAAGACCAACAGGCCGGTTGGTCCAATCAGTTCATAAGACCAACAGGCTGGACCATTAGGCATGTTGGTCCAACCGGTCCATTGGTCCAACAGGCCAGTTGGTCCAACCGGTCCACTGGACCAACAGGCCGGTTGGTCCAACCGGTCCACTGGACCAACACGCCAGTTGGTCCAACCGGTCCACTGGACCAACAGGCCGGTTGGTCCAACCGGTCCACAGGACCAACTGGCCGGTCAGACCAATCGTTCCACTTGACCAACAGGCAGGTTGGTCCAACCGGTCCACAGGACCAACAGGCCAGTTGGTCCAACCAGTCCACTGGACCAACAGGCAGGATGGCCCAACCGGTCCACTGGACCAACAAGCGGTGTGGTCCGACCGGTTCACTGGACCAACAGGCCAATTGGTCCAACCGGTCCACTGGACCAAAAGGCCAGTTGGTCCGACTAGTCCACTGGATCAAATGGCCGATTAAATTGGCCGGTTGGTCCAACGGGTCCACTGGACAATCAGACCGGTTTTTGCAAGCGATCCATTGGGCCAACAGGCCGGTTGGTCCAAGCGGTCCATTAGACCAACAGGCTGGTTCGTCCGATCGGTCCACATGACCAAAAGGCCAGTTGTCCAACCGGTCAAGTGGACCAACAGGCCAGTTGGTCCAACCGGTCAAGTGGACCAACAGGCCGGTTGGTCCAACCGGTCCACTGGACCAACAGGCCGGTTGGTCCAACCGGTCCACTGGACCAAAAGGCCAGTTGGTCCAACCGGTTCACTGGACCAACAGGCCAGTTGGTCCAATCGGTCCACTGGATGACCAAAAGGCCGGTTGGTCCAACCGGTCCACTGGACCAACAGGCCGGTTGGTCCAACCGGTCCACTGGACCAAAAGGCCAGTTGGTCCAACCGGTCCACTGGACCAAAAGGCCAGTTGGTCCAACCGGTCCACTGGACCAATAGGCCAGTTGGTCCAACCGGTCCACTAGACCAACAGGCCGGTTGGTCCAACCGGTCCATTGGACCAACACGCCCGGTGGTCCAACCGGTCCACTTGTCCAACACGCCGATTGGTCTAACCGGTCCACTGGACCAACAGGCCGGTTGGTCAAAACAGTCCACAGGACCAATTGGCCGGTTGGTCCAACCGGTCCATTGGTCCATAAGGCCGGTTGGTCCAACCGGACCATTGGGCCAACAGGCCGGTTGGTCCAACCAGACCATTGGGCCAACAGGCCGGTTGGTCCAACCGGTTCATTGGACCAACAGGCCAGTTGGTCCAACCGGTGCATTGGACAAACAGGCCGGTTGGTCTTACCGGTCCACTAGACCAACTGGCCGGTTAGTCCAACCGGTCCACTGGACCAACAGGCCGGTTGGTCCAACAGGTCGACTAGACCTACATGCCAGTTGGTCCAACCAGTCCACTGGACCAACAGGCCGGTTGGTCCAACCGGTCCACTGGACCAACAGGCCGGTTGGTCCAACCGGTCCACTGGACCAACAGGCCGGTTGGTCCAACCGGTCCACTGGACCAACAGGCCGGTTGGTCCAACCGGTCCATTGGACCAACAGGTCAGTTGGTCCAACCGGTCCATTGGACCAACAGGCCGGTTGGTCCAACCGGTCCATTAGACCAACAGGCCAGTTGGTCCGACCGGTCCACTGGACCAACAGGCCGGTTGGTCCAACCGGTCCACTAGACCAACAGGCCGGTTGGTCCAACCGGTCCACTAGACCAACAGGCCGGTTGGTCCAACCGGTCCATTGGACCAACACGCCCGGTGGTCCAACCGGTCCACTTGTCCAACACGCCGATTGGTCCAACCGGTCCAGTGGACCAACAGACCGGTTGGTCAAAACAGTCCACTGGACCAATTGGCTGGTTGGTCCAACCGGTCCATTGGTCCATAAGGCCGGTTGGTCCAACCGGACCATTGGGCCAACAAGCCGGTTGGTCCAACCAGACCATTGGGCCAACAGGCCGGTTGGTCCAACCGGTCCATTGGACCAACAGGCCGGTTGGTCCAACCGGTCCACTGGACCAACTGGCCGGTTAGTCCAACCGGTCCACAGGACCAACAGGCCAGTTGGTCCAACTGGTCCACTGGACCAACATGCTAGTTGGTCCAACCGGTCCACTGGACCAACAGGCCAGTTGGTCCAATCGGTCCACTGGACCAACAGGCCAGTTGGTCCAATCGGTCCACTGGACCAACAGGCCGGTTGGTCCAACCGGTCCACTGGACCAACACGCCGATTGGTCCATCCAGTCCACTGGTCCAATACGCCGATTGGTCCATCCGGTCCACTGGACCAACAGGCCGGTTGGTCCAACCGGTCCACTGGACCAATTGGCTGGTTGGTCCATTGGTCCATCAGGCCGGTTGGTCCAACCAGACCATTTGGCCAACAGGCCGGTTGGTCTAACCGGTCCACTGGACCAACAGGCCGGTTGGTCCAACCGGTCCACTGGACCAACAGGCCGGTTGGTCCAACCGGTCCACTGGACCAACGGGCCGGTTGGTCCAACCGGTCCACTGGACCAACAGGCCGGTTGGTCCAACCGGTCCATTGGACCAACAGGCCGGTTGGTCCAACCGGTCCATTGGACCAACAGGCCGATTGGTGCAACTGGTCCATTGGACCAATAAGCCGGTTGGTGCAACGGGTCCATTGGACCAACAGGCCGGTTGGTGCAACGGGTCCATTGAACCAACAAGCCGGGTGGTCCAACCAGTCCATTGGTGAAACAGGCCGGTTGGTCCAACCGGTCCACTGGACCAACAGGCCGGTTGGTCCAACCGGTCCACTGGACCAACAGGCCGGTTGGTCCAACCGGTCCATTGGACCAACAGGCCGGTTGGTGCAGCCGGTCCATTGGACCAATAAGCCGTTTGGTGCAACGGGTCCATTGGACCAACAGGCCGGTTGGTCCAACTGGTCCATTGGACCAACAGGCCGGGTGGTGCAACGGGTCCACTGGACAACCAGGCCGGGTGGTGCAACGGGTCCATTGGACCAACAGGCCGGGTGGTCCAACCGGTCCATTGGACCAACAGGCCGGTTGGTACAACCAGTCCTCTGGACCAACAGGCCGGTTGGTCCAACCGGTCCTTTGGTTCAACACGCCGGTTGGTCCGACCGGTCCATTGGACCAACAGGCCAGTTGGTCCGACCGGTCCATTGGTCCAACAGGCCAGTTGGTCCGACCGCACGCCGGTTGGTCCGACCGGTCCATTGGACCAACAGGCCGGTTGGTCCAACCGGTCCATTGGACCAACAGGCCGGTTGGTCCAACCGGTCCATTGGACCAACAGGCCGGTTGGTCCAACCGGTCCATTGGACCAACAGGCCTGTTGGTCCGACCGGTCCATTGGTCCAACAGGCCAGTTGGTCCAACCGGCCGGCTGGTCCAACCGGTCCACTGGACCAACAGGCCGGCTGGTCCAACCGGTCCACTGGACCAACAGGCCGGCTGGTCCAACCGGTCCACTGGACCAACAGGCCGGCTGGTCCAACCGGTCCACTGGACCAACAGGCCGGCTGGTCCAACCGGTCCACTGGACCAACAGGCCGGCTGGTCCAACCGGTCCACTGGACCAACAGGCCGGCTGGTCCAACCGGTCCACTGGACCAACAGGCCGGCTGGTCCAACCGGTCCACTGGACCAACAGGCCGGCTGGTCCAACCGGTCCACTGGACCAACAGGCCGGCTGGTCCAACCGGTCCACTGGACCAACAGGCCGGCTGGTCCAACCGGTCCACTGGACCAACAGGCCGGCTGGTCCAACCGGTCCACTGGACCAACAGGCCGGCTGGTCCAACCGGTCCACTGGACCAACAGGCCGGCTGGTCCAACCGGTCCACTGGACCAACAGGCCGGCTGGTCCAACCGGTCCACTGGACCAACAGGCCGGCTGGTCCAACCGGTCCACTGGACCAACAGGCCGGCTGGTCCAACCGGTCCACTGGACCAACAGGCCGGCTGGTCCAACCGGTCCACTGGACCAACAGGCCGGCTGGTCCAACCGGTCCACTGGACCAACAGGCCGGCTGGTCCAACCGGTCCACTGGACCAACAGGCCGGCTGGTCCAACCGGTCCACTGGACCAACAGGCCGGCTGGTCCAACCGGTCCACTGGACCAACAGGGCGGCTGGTCCAACCGGTCCACTGGACCAACAGGGCGGCTGGTCCAACCGGTCCACTGGACCAACAGGCCGGCTGGTCCAACCGGTCCACTGGACCAACAGGCCGGCTGGTCCAACCGGTCCACTGGACCAACAGGCCGGCTGGTCCAACCGGTCCACTGGACCAACAGGCCGGCTGGTCCAACCGGTCCACTGGACCAACAGGCCGGCTGGTCCAACCGGTCCACTGGACCAACAGGCCGGCTGGTCCAACCGGTCCACTGGACCAACAGGCCGGCTGGTCCAACCGGTCCACTGGACCAACAGGCCGGCTGGTCCAACCGGTCCACTGGACCAACAGGCCGGCTGGTCCAACCGGTCCACTGGACCAACAGGCCGGCTGGTCCAACCGGTCCACTGGACCAACAGGCCGGCTGGTCCAACCGGTCCACTGGACCAACAGGCCGGCTGGTCCAACCGGTCCACTGGACCAACAGGCCGGCTGGTCCAACCGGTCCACTGGACCAACAGGCCGGCTGGTCCAACCGGTCCACTGGACCAACAGGCCGGCTGGTCCAACCGGTCCACTGGACCAACAGGCCGGCTGGTCCAACCGGTCCACTGGACCAACAGGCCGGCTGGTCCAACCGGTCCACTGGACCAACAGGCCGGCTGGTCCAACCGGTCCACTGGACCAACAGGCCGGCTGGTCCAACCGGTCCACTGGACCAACAGGCCGGCTGGTCCAACCGGTCCACTGGACCAACAGGCCGGCTGGTCCAACCGGTCCACTGGACCAACAGGCCGGCTGGTCCAACCGGTCCACTGGACCAACAGGCCGGCTGGTCCAACCGGTCCACTGGACCAACAGGCCGGCTGGTCCAACCGGTCCACTGGACCAACAGGCCGGCTGGTCCAACCGGTCCACTGGACCAACAGGCCGGCTGGTCCAACCGGTCCACTGGACCAACAGGCCGGCTGGTCCAACCGGTCCACTGGACCAACAGGCCGGCTGGTCCAACCGGTCCACTGGACCAACAGGCCGGCTGGTCCAACCGGTCCACTGGACCAACAGGCCGGCTGGTCCAACCGGTCCACTGGACCAACAGGCCGGCTGGTCCAACCGGTCCACTGGACCAACAGGCCGGCTGGTCCAACCGGTCCACTGGACCAACAGGCCGGCTGGTCCAACCGGTCCACTGGACCAACAGGCCGGCTGGTCCAACCGGTCCACTGGACCAACAGGCCGGTTGGTCCAACCGGTCCACTGGACCAACAGGCCGGTTGGCTGTTGGTCCAACCGGTCCACTGGACCAACAGGCCGGTTGGCTGTTGGTCCAACCGGTCCACTGGACCAACAGGCCAGTTGGTTCAACCGGTCCATTGGACCAACAGGCCGGTTGGTCCAACCGGTCCATTGGACCAACAGGCCGGTTGGTCCAACCGGTCCACTGGACCAACAGGCACCACGATTGGTCGAATCGGTCCACTAGACCAACAGGCTGGTTGGTCCAACCGGTCCACTGGACCAACAGGCCGGTTGGTCCAACCGGTCCATTGGACCAACACGCCGGATGATCGAACCGGTCCATTGGACCAACAGGCCAGTCGGTTGGTGCAACCGGTCCATTGGACCAACAAGTCGGTTGGTGCAACGGGTCCATTGGACCAACCGGCCGGTTGGTCCAACCGGTCCATTGGACCAACCGGCCGGGTGGTCCAACCGGTCCATTGGACCAACAGGCCGGTTGGTCCAACCGGTCCACTGGACCAACACGCCGTGTGGTCCAACCGGTCCAATGGACCAACAGGCCGGTTGGTCCAACCGGTCCATTGGACCAACAGGTCGGTTAGTCCAACCAGTCAACCGGCCTGTTGGACCAACAAGCCGGTTCGTGCAACGGGTCCATTGGACCAACAGGTCGGTTGGTCCAACCGGTCCATTGGACCAACAGGCCGGGTGCTCCAACCAGTCCATTGGACCATCAGGCCGGTTGGTTCAACCGGTCCACATTACCAACAGGCCGGTTGGTCCAACCGGTCCACTGGACCAACAGGCCGGTTGGTCCAACCGGTCCACTGGACCAACAAGCCAGTTGGTCCAACCGGTCCACTGGACCAAGAGGCCGGTTGGTCCAACCGGTCCATTGGACCAACAGGCCGGTTGGTCCAACCGGTCCATTGGACCAACAAGCCAGTTGGTTGGTGCAACGGGTCCATTGGACCAACAGGCCGGTTGGTCCAACCGGTCCACTGGACCAACAGGCCGATTGGTCGAACCGGTCCACTAGACCAACAGGCTAGTTGGTCCAACCGGTCCATTGGACCATCAGGCCAGTTGGTCCAACCGGTCCATAGGGCCAACAGGCCGGTTGGTCCAACCAGACCATTGGGCCAACAGGCCGGTTGGTCCAACTGGTCCATTGGACCAACAGGCCAGTTGGTCCAACCGGTGCATTGGACAAACAGGCCGGTTGGTCTAACCGGTCCATTGGACCAACAGGCCGGTTGGTCCAACTGGTCGACTGGACCTATATGCCAGTTGGTCCAGCCGGTCCACTGCACCAACGGGCCAGTTGGTCCAATCGGTCCACTGGACCAACAGGCCAGTTGGTCCAATCGGTCCACTGAACCAATAGGCCGGTTGGTCCAACCGGTCCACTTGACCAACAGGCCAGTTGGTCCAACCGGTCGATTGGGCCAACAGGTTGGTTGGTCCAACCGGTCCATTGGACCAACAGGCCGGTTGGTCCAACCGGTCCATTAGACCAACAGGCCGGTAGGTCCGACCGGTTCACTGGACCAAAAGGCCGGTTGGTCCAACCGGTCCATTGGACCAACAGGCCGGTTGGTCCAACCGGTCCACTAGACCAACAGGCCGGTTGGTCCAACCGGTCCATTGGACCAACACGCCCGGTGGTCCAACCGGTCCACTTGTCCAACACGCCGATTGGTCCAACCGGACCACTGGACCAACAGGCCGGTTGGTCAAAACAGTCCACTGGACCAATTGGTCGGTTGGTCCAACCGGTCCATTGGTCCATAAGGCCGGTTGGTCCAACCGGACCATTGGGCCAACAGGCCGGTTGGTCCAACCGGTCCATTGGACCAACAGGCCGGTTGGTCCAACCGGTCCACTGGACCAACAGGCCGGTTGGTCCAACTGGTCCACTGGACCAACAGGCCAGTTGGTCCAACGGGTCCATTGACTGGACCTATATGCCAGTTGGTCCAACCGGTCCACTGGACCAACGGGCCAGTTGGTCTAATCGGTCCACTGGACCAACAGGCCAGTTGGTCCAATCGGTCCACTGGACCAACAGGCCAGTTAGTCCAACCGGTCCACTGGTCCAACACGCTGATTGGTCCATCCAGTCCACTGGTCCAATACGCCGATTGGTCCATCCGGTCCACTGGACCAACAGGCCGGTTGGTCCAACCGGTCCACTGGACCAATTGGCCGGTTGGTCCATTGGTCCATCAGGCCGGTTGGTCCAACCAGACCATTGGGCCAACAGGCCGGTTGGTCTAACCGGTCCACTAGACCAACAGGCCAGTTGGTCCAACCGGTCCACTGGACCAACAGGCCGGTTGGTCCAACTGGTCGACTGGACCAACGTGCCAGTTGGTCCAACCGGTCCACTGGACCAACGGGCCGGTTGGTCCAACCGGTCCATTGGACCAACGGGCCGGTTGGTCCAACCGGTCCATTGGACCAACAGGCCGGTTGGTCCAACTGGTCCATTGGACCAACAGGCCAGTTGGTGCAACCGGTCCATTGGACCAACAGGCCGGTTGGTCCAACCGGTCCATTGGACCAACAGGCCGGTTGGTCCAACCGGTCCACTGGACCAACAGGCCGGTCGGTCCAACCGGTCCACTGGACCAACAGGCCGGTCGGTCCAACCGGTCCACTGGACCAACAGGCCGGTCGGTCCAACCGGTCCACTGGACCAACAGGCCGGTCGGTCCAACCGGTCCACTTGACCAACAGGCCGGTCGGTCCAACCGGTCCACTGGACCAACAGGCCGGTCGGTCCAACCGGTCCACTGGACCAACAGGCCGGTCGGTCCAACCGGTCCACTGGACCAACAGGCCGGTCGGTCCAACCGGTCCACTGGACCAACAGGCCGGTCGGTCCAACCGGTCCACTCGACCAACAGGCCGGTCGGTCCAACCGGTCCACTGGACCAACAAGCCGGTGGGTCCAACCGGTCCACTGGACCAACAGGCGAGTTGGTCCAACCGGTCCACTGGACCAACAGGCCGGTTGGTCCAACCGGTCCACTGGACCAACAGGCCGGTTGGTCCAACCGGTCCACTGGACCAACAGACCGGTTGGTCAAACCGGTCCACTGGTCCAACAAGCCGGTTGCCAACCGGTCCATTGGTCCAACAGGCCAGTTGGTCCAACCGGTCCACTGGACCAACAGGCCGGTTGGTCCAACCGGTCCACTGGACCAAGAGGCCGGCTGGTCCAACCGGTCCACTGGACCAACACGCCAGTTGGTCCAACCGGTCCACTGGACCAACAGGCCGGTTGGTCCAACCGGTCCACTGGACCAACAGGCCGGTTGGTCCAACCGGTCCACTGGACCAAGAGGCTGGACCATTAGGCATGTTGGTCCAACCGGTCCATTGGACCAACAGGCCGGCTGGTCTATCCGGTCCACTGGACCAACAGGCCGGCTGGTCCAACCGGTCCACTGGACCAACAGGCCGGTTGGTGCAACGGGTCCATTGGACCAACAGACCGGTTGGTCCAACCGGTCCATTGGTCTAGCAGGCCGGTTGGTCCAACCGGTCCACTGGACCAACAGACCGGTTGGTCCAACCGGTCCACTGGACCAACAGGCCGGTTGGTCCAACCGGTCCACTGGACCAACAGGCCGGTCGGTCCAACCGGTCCACTAACAGGCCGGTCGGTCCAACCGGTCCACTGGACCAACAGGCCGGTCGGTCCAACCGGTCCACTGGACCAACAGGCCGGTCGGTCCAACCGGTCCACTTGACCAACAGGCCGGTCGGTCCAACCGGTCCACTGGACCAACAGGCCGGTCGGTCCAACCGGTCCACTGGACCAACAGGCCGGTTGGTCCAACCGGTCCACTGGACCAACAGGCCGGTTGGTCCAACCGGTCCACTGGACCAACAGGCCGGTTGGTCCAACCGGTCCACTGGACCAACAGACCGGTTGGTCCAACCGGTCCATTGGTCTAGCAGGCCGGCTGGTCCAACCGGTCCATTGGTCCAACAGGCCAGTTGGTCCAACCGGTCCATTGGGCCAACAGGCCGGCTGGTTCAACCGGTCCACTGGACCTTGAGGCCGGTTGGTCCAACCGGTCCACTGGACCAACAGGCCGGCTGGTCCAACCGGTCCACTGGACCAACAGGCCGGCTGGTCCAACCGGTCCACTGGACCAACACGCCAGTTGGTCCAACCGGTCCACTGGACCAACAGGCCGGTTGGTCCAACCGGTCCACTGGACCAACAGGCCGGTTGGTCCAACCGGTCCACTGGACCAACAGGCCGGTTGGTCCAACCGGTCCACTGGACCAACAGGCCGGTTGGTCCAACCGGTCCACTGGACCAAGAGGCCGGCTGGTCCAACCGGTCCACTGGACCAACACGCCAGTTGGTCCAACCGGTCCACTAGACCAACAGGCCGGTTGGTCCAACCGGTCCACTGGACCAATAGGCCGGCTAGTCCAACCGGTCCATTGGACCAACAGGCCGGTTGGTCCAACCGGTCCACTGGACCAAGAGGCCGGCTGGTCCAACCGGTCCACTGGACCAACACGCCAGTTGGTCCAACCGGTCCACTGGACCAACAGGCCGGTTGGTCCAACCGGTCCACTGGACCAACAGGCCGGTTGGTCCAACCGGTCCACTGGACCAACACGCCAGTTGGTCCAACCGGTCCACTGGACCAACCGGCCGGTTAGTCCAACCAGTCCACTGGACCAACAGGCCAGTTGGTCCAACCAGTTCATTAGACCAACAGGCCGGTTGGTCCAACCGGTCCACTGGACCAACAAGCCAGTTGGTCCAACCGGTCCACTGGACCAACAGGCTGGCTGGTCCAACCGGTCCACTGGACCAACAGGCCGGTCGGTCCAACCGGTCCACTGGACCAACAGGCCGGTTGGTCCAACCGGTCCACTGGACCAACAGGCCGGTTGGTCCAACCGGTCCACCTGGTCCAACAGGCCGGTTGGTTCAACCGGTCCATCGGACCAACAGGCCGGCTGGTTCAACCGGTCCATCGGACCAACAGGCCAGTTGGTCCAACCGGTCCATCGGACCAACAGGCCGGCTGATCCAACCGGTCCACTGGACCAACAGGCCGGTCGGTCCAACCGGTCCACTGGACCAACAGGCCGGTCGGTCCAACCGGTCCACTGGACCAACAGGCCGGTCGGTCCAACCGGTCCACTGGACCAACAGGCCGGTCGGTCCAACCGGTCCACTGGACCAACAGGCCGGTTGGTCCAACCGGTCCACTGGACCAACAGGCCGGTCGGTCCAACCGGTCCACTGGACCAACAGGCCGGTCGGTCCAACCGGTCCACTGGACCAACAGGCCGGTCGGTCCAACCGGTCCACTGGACCAACAGGCCGGTCGGTCCAACCGGTCCACTGGACCAACAGGCCGGTCGGTCCAACCGGTCCACTGGACCAACAGGCCGGTCGGTCCAACCGGTCCACTGGACCAACAGGCCGGTCGGTCCAACCGGTCCACTGGACCAACAGGCCGGTCGGTCCAACCGGTCCACTGGACCAACAGGCCGGTCGGTCCAACCGGTCCACTGGACCAACAGGCCGGTCGGTCCAACCGGTCCACTGGACCAACAGGCCGGTCGGTCCAACCGGTCCACTGGACCAACAGGCCGGTCGGTCCAACCGGTCCACTGGACCAACAGGCCGGTCGGTCCAACCGGTCCACTGGACCAACAGGCCGGTCGGTCCAACCGGTCCACTGGACCAACAGGCCGGTCGGTCCAACCGGTCCACTGGACCAACAGGCCGGTCGGTCCAACCGGTCCACTGGACCAACAGGCCGGTCGGTCCAACCGGTCCACTGGACCAACAGGCCGGTCGGTCCAACCGGTCCACTGGACCAACAGGCCGGTCGGTCCAACCGGTCCACTGGACCAACAGGCCGGTCGGTCCAACCGGTCCACTGGACCAACAGGCCGGTCGGTCCAACCGGTCCACTGGACCAACAGGCCGGTCGGTCCAACCGGTCCACTGGACCAACAGGCCGGTCGGTCCAACCGGTCCACTGGACCAACAGGCCGGTCGGTCCAACCGGTCCACTGGACCAACAGGCCGGTCGGTCCAACCGGTCCACTGGACCAACAGGCCGGTCGGTCCAACCGGTCCACTGGACCAACAGGCCGGTCGGTCCAACCGGTCCACTGGACCAACAGGCCGGTCGGTCCAACCGGTCCACTGGACCAACAGGCCGGTCGGTCCAACCGGTCCACTGGACCAACAGGCCGGTCGGTCCAACCGGTCCACTGGACCAACAGGCCGGTCGGTCCAACCGGTCCACTGGACCAACAGGCCGGTCGGTCCAACCGGTCCACTGGACCAACAGGCCGGTCGGTCCAACCGGTCCACTGGACCAACAGGCCGGTCGGTCCAACCGGTCCACTGGACCAACAGGCCGGTCGGTCCAACCGGTCCACTGGACCAACAGGCCGGTCGGTCCAACCGGTCCACTGGACCAACAGGCCGGTCGGTCCAACCGGTCCACTGGACCAACAGGCCGGTCGGTCCAACCGGTCCACTGGACCAACAGGCCGGTCGGTCCAACCGGTCCACTGGACCAACAGGCCGGTCGGTCCAACCGGTCCACTGGACCAACAGGCCGGTCGGTCCAACCGGTCCACTGGACCAACAGGCCGGTTGGTCCAACTGGTCCACTGGACCAACAGGCCGGTCGGTCCAACCGGTCCACTTGACCAACAGGCCAGTTGGTCCAACCGGTCCACTTGACCAACAGGCCGGTCGGTCCAACCGGTCCACTGGACCAACAGGCCGGTCGGTCCAACCGGTCCACTGGACCAACAGGCCGGTCGGTCCAACCGGTCCACTTGACCAACAGGCCAGTTGGTCCAACCGGTCCACTTGACCAACAGGCCAGTTGGTCCAACCGGTCCACTCGACCAACAGGCCAGTTGGTCCAACCGGTCCACTCGACCAACAGGCCGGTCGGTCCAACCGGTCCACTGGACCAACAGGCCGGTGGGTGCAACCGGTCCACTGGACCAACAGGCCGGTGGGTGCAACCGGTCCACTGGACCAACAGGCCGGTTGGTCCAACCGGTCCACTGGACCAACAGACCGGTTGGTCCAACCGGTCCGTTGGTCTAACCGGTCCACTGGACCAACAGGCCGGTCGGTCCAACCGGTCCACTGGACCAACAGGCCGGTCGGTCCAACCGGTCCACTGGACCAACAGGCCGGTGGGTACAACCGGTCCACTGGACCAACAGGCCGGCTGGTCCAACCGGTCCACTGGACCAACAGGCCGGTTGGTCCAACCGGTCCACTGGACCAACAGGCCGGTTGGTCCAACCGGTCCACTGGACCAAGAGGCCGGCTGGTCCAACCGGTCCACTGGACCAACACGCCAGTTGGTCCAACCGGTCCACTGGACCAACAGGCCGGCTGGTCCAACCGGTCCACTGGACCAAGAGGCCGGCTGGTCCAACCGGTCCACTGGACCAAGAGGCCGGCTGGTCCAACCGGTCCACTGGACCAAGAGGCCGGTTGGTCCAACCGATCCACTGGTCCAACAGGCCGGTTGGTCCAGCCGGTCCACTGGACCAACAGGCCGGTTGGTCCAACCGGTCCACTGGACCAAGAGGCCGGCTGGTCCAACCGGTCCACTGGACCAACACGCCAGTTGGTCCAACCGGTCCACTGGACCAAGAGGCCGGCTGGTCCAACCGGTGCACTGGACCAACAGGCCGGCTGGTCCAATCGGTCCACTGGATCAAGAGGCTGGACCATTAGGCATGTTGGTCCAACCGGTCCATTGGACCAACAGGCCGGTTGGTCCACCCGGTCCACTGGACCAACAGGCCGGCTGGTCCAACCGGTCCACTGGACCAACAGGCCGGTTGGTCCAACCGGTCCACTGGACCAACAGGCCGGTTGGTCCAACCGGTCCACTGGACCAACAGGCCGGTTGGTCCAACTGGTCCAACAGGCCGGTTGATCCAACCGGTCCACTGGTCCAACAGGCCGGTTGGTCCAACCGGTCCACTGGACCAACAGGCCGGTCGGTCCAACCGGTCCACTGGACCAACAGGCCGGTCGGTCCAACCGGTCCACTGGACCAACAGGCCGGTTGGTCCAACCGGTCCACTGGACCAACAGGCCGGTCGGTCCAACCGGTCCACTGGACCAACAGGCCGGTCGGTCCAACCGGTCCACTGGACCAACAGGCCGGTCGGTCCAACCGGTCCACTGGACCAACAGGCCGGTCGGTCCAACCGGTCCACTGGACCAACAGGCCGGTCGGTCCAACCGGTCCACTGGACCAACAGGCCGGTCGGTCCAACCGGTCCACTGGACCAACAGGCCGGTCGGTCCAACCGGTCCACTGGACCAACAGGCCGGTCGGTCCAACCGGTCCACTGGACCAACAGGCCGGTCGGTCCAACCGGTCCACTGGACCAACAGGCCGGTCGGTCCAACCGGTCCACTGGACCAACAGGCCGGTCGGTCCAACCGGTCCACTGGACCAACAGGCCGGTCGGTCCAACCGGTCCACTGGACCAACAGGCCGGTCGGTCCAACCGGTCCACTGGACCAACAGGCCGGTCGGTCCAACCGGTCCACTGGACCAACAGGCCGGTCGGTCCAACCGGGCCACTGGACCAACAGGCCGGTGGGTACAAACAGTCCACTGGACCAACAGGCCGGTCGGTCCAACCGGTCCACTGGACCAACAGGCCGGTGGGTACAACCGGTCCATTGGTCCAACAGGCCAGTTGGTCCAACCGGTCCACTGGACCAACAGGCCGGTCGGTCCAACCGGTCCACTGGACCAACAGGCCGGTTGGTCCAACCGGTCCACTGGACCAACAGGCCGGCTGGTCCAACCGGTCCACTGGACCAAGAGGCCGGCCGGTCCAACCAGTCCACTGGACCAACAGGCCGGTTGGTCCAACCGGTCCATTGGACCAACAGGCTGGCTGGTCCAACCGGTCCACTGGACCAAGAGGCCGGCTGGTCCAACCGGCCCACTGGACCAACAGGCCGGTTGGTCCAACCGGTCCACTGGACCAACAGGCCGGCTGGTCCAACCGGTCCACTGGACCAACAGGCCGGTTGGTCCAACCGGTCCACTGGACCAATAGGCCAGTTGGTCCAACCGGTCCACTGGACCAACAGGCCGGTTGGTCCAACCGGTCCACTGGACCAAGAGGCCGGCTGGTCCAACCGGTCCACTGGACCAACATGCCGGTTGGTACAAACGGTCCACTGGACCAACAGGCCAGCTGGTCCAACCGGTCCACTGGACCAACAAGCCGGCTGGTCCAATCGGTCCACTGGACCAAGAGGCTGGACCATTAGGCATGTTGGTCCAACCGGTCCATTGGACCAACAGGCCGGTTGGTCCAACCGGTCCACTGGACCAAGAGGCTGGACCATTAGGCATGTTGGTCCAACCGGTCCATTGGACCAACAGGCCGGTTGGTCCACCCGGTCCACTGGACCAACAGGCCGGCTGGTCCAACCGGTCCACTGGACCAACAGGTCAGTTGGTCCAACCGGTCCACTGGACCAACAGACCGGTTGGTCCAACCGGTCCATTGGTCTAGCAGGCCGGTTGGTCCAACCGGTCCATTGGACCAACAGGCCGGTTGGTCCAACCGGTCCACTGGACCAACAGGCCGGTTGGTCCAACCGGTCCATTGGTCTAGCAGGCCGGTTGGTCCAACCAGTCCATTGGTCCAACAGGCCGGTTGGTCCAACCGGTCCACTGGACCAAAAGGCCAGTTGGTCCAACCGGTCCACTGAACCAACAGGCCGGTTGGTCCAACCGGTCCACTGGACCAACAGGCCGGTTGGTTTAACCGGTCCACTTGACCAACAGGCCGGTTGGTCCAACCGGTCCATTGGACCAATAGGCCTGTTGGTCCAATCGGTCCACTGGACCAAAAAGCCGGTTGGTACAACCGGTCCATTAGACCAACACGCCAGGTGGTCCGGTTGGTCCATTGGACCAACACGCTAGGTGGTCCGACCGGTCCATAGGACCAACAGGCCAGTTGGTCCGACCGGTCCTCTGGTCCAACAGGCTGGTTGGTCCAACCGGTCCATCTGTCCAACACGCCGGGTGGTCCAATTGGTCCACTGGACCAACAGGCCGGTTGGTCCAACCGGTCCACTGGACCAACCGGCCGGTTAGTCCAACCAGTCCACTGGACCAACAGGCCAGTTGGTCCAACCAGTCCATTAGACTAACAGGCCGGTTGGTCCAACCGGTCCACTGGACCAACAAGACGGTTGGTCCAACCGGTCAACTGGACCAACAGGCCGTCTGGTCCAACCGGTCCACTGGACCAACAGGCCGGTCGGTCCAACCGGTCCACTTAACCAACATGCCGGTTGGTCCAACCGGTCCACTGGACCAACAGGCCGGTTGGTCCAACCGGTCCACTGGACCAACAGGCCGGTTGGTCCACCCGGTCCACCTGGTCCAACAGGCCGGTTGGTCCTACAGGTCCATTGGACCAACAGGCCAGTTGGTTCAACCGGTCCATTGGACCAACAGGCCGGTTGGTCCAACCGGTCCACTGGACCAACAGGCCGGTCGATCGAACCGGTCCACTGGACCAACAGGCCGGTCGGTCCAACCGGTCCACTGGACCAACAGGCCGGTCGGTCCAACCGGTCCACTGGTCCAACAGGCCGGTCGGTCCAATCGGCCCACTGGACCAACAGGCCGGTCGGTCCAACCGGTCCACTGGACCAACAGGCCGGTCGGTCCAACCGGTCCACTGGACCAACAGGCCGGTCGGTCCAACCGGTCCACTGGACCAACAGGCCGGTCGGTCCAACCGGTCCACTGGACCAACAGGCCGGTCGGTCCAACCGGTCCACTGGACCAACAGGCCGGTCGGTCCAACCGGTCCACTGGACCAACAGGCCGGTCGGTCCAACCGGTCCACTGGACCAACAGGCCGGTCGGTCCAACCGGTCCACTGGACCAACAGGCCGGTCGGTCCAACCGGTCCACTGGACCAACAGGCCGGTCGGTCCAACCGGTCCACTGGACCAACAGGCCGGTCGGTCCAACCGGTCCACTGGACCAACAGGCCGGTCGGTCCAACCGGTCCACTGGACCAACAGGCCGGTCGGTCCAACCGGTCCACTGGACCAACACGCCGGCCGGTCCAACAGGTCCACTAGACCAACAGGCCGGCGGGTCCAACTGGTCCACTGGACCAACAGGCCGGCTGGTCCAACCGGTCCACTGGACCAACAGGCGGGCTGGTCCAACCGGTCCACTGGACCAAGAGGCCGGTTGGTCCAACCGATCCATTGGTCCAATAGGCCGGTTCGTCCAACCGGTCCACTGGACCAACAGGCCGGTTGGTCCAACCGGTCCACTGGACCAAGAGGCCGGCTGGTCCAACCGGTCCACTGGACCAACACGCCAGTTGGTCCAACCGGTCCACTGGACCAACAGGCCGGTTGGTCCAACCGGTCCACTGGACCAAGAGGCTGGACCATTAGGCATGTTGGTCCAACCGGTCCATTGGACCAACAGGCCGGTCGGTCCAACCGGTCCACTGGACCAACAGGCCGGTCGGTCCAACCGGTCCACTGGACCAACAGGCCGGTCGGTCCAACCGGTCCACTGGACCAACAGGCCGGTCGGTCCAACCGGTCCACTGGACCAACAGGCCGGTCGGTCCAACCGGTCCACTGGACCAACAGGCCGGTCGGTCCAACCGGTCCACTGGACCAACAGGCCGGTCGGTCCAACCGGTCCACTGGACCAACAGGCCGGTCGGTCCAACCGGTCCACTCGACCAACAGGCCAGTTGGTCCAACCGGCCCACTGGACCAACAGGCCAGTTGGTCCAACCGGCCCACTGGACCAACAGGCCGGTCGGTCCAACCGGTCCACTCGACCAACAGGCCGGTCGGTCCAACCGGTCCACTGGACCAACAGGCCGGTCGGTCCAACCGGTCCACTGGACCAACAGGCCGGTCGGTCCAACCGGTCCACTGGACCAACAGGCCGGTCGGTCCAACCGGTCCACTGGACCAACAGGCCGGTGGGTACAACCGGTCCACTGGACCAACAGGCCGGTTGGTCCAACCGGTCCACTAGACCAACAGGCCGGTTGGTCCAACCGGTCCACTGGACCAACAGACCCGTTGGTCCAACCGGTCCACTGGTCTAGCAGGCCGGTTGGTCTAACCGGTCCACTGGACCAACAGGCCGGTTGGTCCAACCGGTCCACTGGACCAAGAGGCCGGCTGGTCCAACCGGTCCACTGGACCAAGAGGCCGGCTGGTCCAACCGGTCCACTGGACCAACACGCCAGTTGGTCCAACCGGTCCACTCGACCAACAGGCCGGCTGGTCCATCCGGTCCACTGGACCAACAGGCCGGTTGGTCCAACCGGTCCACTGGACCAATAGGCCAGTTGGTCCAACCGGTCCACTGGACCAACAGGCCGGTTGGTCCAACCGGTCCACTGGACCAAGACGCCGGCTGGTCCAACCGGTCCACTGGACCAAGAGGCCGGTTGGTCCAACCGATCCACTGGTCCAATAGGCCGGTTGGTCCAACCGGTCCAGTGGACCAACAGGCCGGTTGGTCCAACCGGTCCACTGGACCAAGAGGCCGGCTGGTCCAACCGGTCCACTGGACCAACAGGCCGGTTGGTCCAACCGGTCCACTGGACCAACAGGCCGGTTGGTCCAACCGGTCCACTGGACCAAGAGGCTGGACCATTAGGCATGTTGGTCCAACCGGTCCATTGGACCAACAGGCCGGTTGGTCCACCCGGTCCACTGGACCAACAGGCCGGCTGGTCCAACCGGTCCACTGGACCAACAGGCCGGTTGGTCCAACCGGTCCACTGGACCAACAGACCGGTTGGTCCAACCGGTCCATTGGACCAACAGGCCGGTTGGTCCAACCGGTCCATTGGACCAACAGGCCGGTCGGTCCAACCGGTCCACTTGACCAACAGGCCAGTTGGTCCAACCGGTCCACTTGACCAACAGGCCAGTTGGTCCAACCGGTCCACTTGACCAACAGGCCAGTTGGTCCAACCGGTCCACTTGACCAACAGGCCAGTTGGTCCAACCGGTCCACTTGACCAACAGGCCGGTCGGTCCAACCGGTCCACTGGACCAACAGGCCGGTCGGTCCAACCGGTCCACTGGACCAACAGGCCGGTCGGTCCAACCGGTCCACTGGACCAACAGGCCGGTCGGTCCAACCGGTCCACTGGACCAACAGGCCGGTCGGTCCAACCGGTCCACTGGACCAACAGGCCGGTCGGTCCAACCGGTCCACTGGACCAACAGGCCGGTCGGTCCAACCGGTCCACTGGACCAACAGGCCGGTCGGTCCAACCGGTCCACTGGACCAACAGGCCGGTCGGTCCAACCGGTCCACTGGACCAACAGGCCGGTCGGTCCAACCGGTCCACTGGACCAACACGCCGGCCGGTCCAACAGGTCCACTAGACCAACAGGCCGGCGGGTCCAACCGGTCCACTGGACCAAGAGGCCGGCTGGTCCAACCGGTCCACTGGACCAACAGGCGGGCTGGTCCAACCGGTCCACTGGACCAAGAGGCCGGTTGGTCCAACCGATCCATTGGTCCAATAGGCCGGTTCGTCCAACCGGTCCACTGGACCAACAGGCCGGTTGGTCCAACCGGTCCACTGGACCAAGAGGCCGGCTGGTCCAACCGGTCCACTGGACCAACACGCCAGTTGGTCCAACCGGTCCACTGGACCAACAGGCCGGTTGGTCCAACCGGTCCACTGGACCAACAGGCCGGTTGGTCCAACCGGTCCACTGGACCAAGAGGCTGGACCATTAGGCATGTTGGTCCAACCGGTCCATTGGACCAACAGGCCGGTCGGTCCAACCGGTCCACTGGACCAACAGGCCGGTCGGTCCAACCGGTCCACTGGACCAACAGGCCGGTCGGTCCAACCGGTCCACTGGACCAACAGGCCGGTCGGTCCAACCGGTCCACTGGACCAACAGGCCGGTCGGTCCAACCGGTCCACTGGACCAACAGGCCGGTCGGTCCAACCGGTCCACTGGACCAACAGGCCGGTCGGTCCAACCGGTCCACTGGACCAACAGGCCGGTCGGTCCAACCGGTCCACTGGACCAACAGGCCGGTCGGTCCAACCGGTCCACTGGACCAACAGGCCGGTCGGTCCAACCGGTCCACTGGACCAACAGGCCGGTCGGTCCAACCGGTCCACTGGACCAACACGCCGGCTGGTCCAACCAGTCCACTGGACCAACAGGCCGGCTGGTCCAACCGGTCCACTGGACCAAGAGGCCGGCTGGTCCAACCGGTCCACTGGACCAACAGGCGGGCTGGTCCAACCGGTCCACTGGACCAAGAGGCCGGTTGGTCCAACCGATCCATTGGTCCAATAGGCCGGTTCGTCCAACCGGTCCACTGGACCAACAGGCCGGTTGGTCCAACCGGTCCACTGGACCAAGAGGCCGGCTGGTCCAACCGGTCCACTGGACCAACACGCCAGTTGGTCCAACCGGTCCACTGGACCAACAGGCCGGTTGGTCCAACCGGTCCACTGGACCAACAGGCCGGTTGGTCCAACCGGTCCACTGGACCAAGAGGCTGGACCATTAGGCATGTTGGTCCAACCGGTCCATTGGACCAACAGGCCGGTTGGTCCACCCGGTCCACTGGACCAACAGGCCGGTTGGTCCAACCGGTCCACTGGACCAACAGGCCGGTTGGTCCAACCGGTCCACTGGACCAACAGACCGGTTGGTCCAATCGGTCCATTGGACCAACAGGCCGGTTGGTCCAACCGGTCCACTGGACCAACAGGCCGGTCGGTCCAACCGGTCCACTGGACCAACAGGCCGGTCGGTCCAACCGGTCCACTGGACCAACAGGCCGGTCGGTCCAACCGGTCCACTGGACCAACAGGCCGGTCGGTCCAACCGGTCCACTGGACCAACAGGCCGGTCGGTCCAACCGGTCCACTGGACCAACAGGCCGGTCGGTCCAACCGGTCCACTGGACCAACAGGCGAGTTGGTCCAACCGGTCCACTGGACCAACAGGCCGGTCGGTCCAACCGGTCCACTGGACCAACAGGCCGGTCGGTCCAACCGGTCCACTGGACCAACAGGCCGGTCGGTCCAACCGTCCCACTAGACCAACAGGCTGGTCGGTCCAACCGGTCCACTGGACCAACAGGCCGGTCGGTCCAACCGGTCCACTGGACCAACAGGCCGGTCAATCCAACCGGTCCACTGGACCAACAGGCCGGTTGGTCCAACCGGTCCACTGGACCAAGAGGCTGGACCATTAGGCATGTTGGTCCATCCGGTCCACTTGACCAACAGGCCGGCTGGTCCAACCGGTCCACTGGACCAACAGGCCGGTCGGTCCAACCGGTCCACTGGACCAACAGGCCGGTCGGTCCAACCGGTCCACTGGACCAACAGGCCGGTCGGTCCAACCGGTCCACTGGACCAACAGGCCGGTCGGTCCAACCGGTCCACTGGACCAACAGGCCGGTCGGTCCAACCGGTCCACTGGACCAACAGGCCGGTCGGTCCAACCGGTCCACTGGACCAACAGGCCGGTCGGTCCAACCGGTCCACTGGACCAACAGGCCGGTCGGTCCAACCGGTCCACTGGACCAACAGGCCGGTCGGTCCAACCGGTCCACTGGACCAACAGGCCGGTCGGTCCAACCGGTCCACTGGACCAACAGGCCGGTCGGTCCAACCGGTCCACTGGACCAACAGGCCGGTCGGTCCAACCGGTCCATTGGACCAACAGGCCGGTTGGTCCAACCGGTCCACTGGACCAACAGGCCGGTCGGTCCAACCGGTCCACTGGACCAACAGGCCGGTCGGTCCAACCGGTCCACTGGACCAACAGGCCGGTCGGTCCAACCGGTCCACTGGACCAACAGGCCGGTCGGTCCAACCGGTCCACTGGACCAACAGGCCGGTCGGTCCAACCGGTCCACTGGACCAACAGGCCGGTCGGTCCAACCGGTCCACTGGACCAACAGGCCGGTCGGTCCAACCGGTCCACTGGACCAACAGGCCGGTCGGTCCAACCGGTCCACTGGACCAACAGGCCGGTCGGTCCAACCGGTCCACTGGACCAACACGCCAGTTGGTCCAACCGGTCCACTGGACCAACAGGCCGGCTGGTCCAACCGGTCCACTGGACCAAGAGGCCGGCTGGTCCAACCGGTCCACTGGACCAACAGGCGGGCTGGTCCAACCGGTCCACTGGACCAAGAGGCCGGTTGGTCCAACCGATCCACTGGTCCAATAGGCCGGTTCGTCCAACCGGTCCACTGGACCAACAGGCCGGTTGGTCCAACCGGTCCACTGGACCAAGAGGCCGGCTGGTCCAACCGGTCCACTGGACCAACACGCCAGTTGGTCCAACCGGTCCACTGGACCAACAGGCCGGTTGGTCCAACCGGTCCACTGGACCAACAGGCCGGTTGGTCCAACCGGTCCACTGGACCAAGAGGCTGGACCATTAGGCATGTTGGTCCAACCGGTCCATTGGACCAACAGGCCGGTTGGTCCAACCGGTCCACTGGACCAACAGGCCGGTTGGTCCAACCGGTCCACTGGACCAACAGGCCGGTTGGTCCAACCGGTCCACTGGACCAACAGACCGGTTGGTCCAACCGGTCCATTGGACCAACAGGCCGGTCGGTCCAACCGGTCCACTGGTCCAACAGGCCGGTCGGTCCAACCGGTCCACTGGACCAACAGGCCGGTCGGTCCAACCGGTCCACTGGACCAACAGGCCGGTCGGTCCAACCGGTCCACTGGACCAACAGGCCGGTCGGTCCAACCGGTCCACTGGACCAACAGGCCGGTCGGTCCAACCGGTCCACTGGACCAACAGGCCGGTCGGTCCAACCGGTCCACTGGACCAACAGGCCGGTCGGTCCAACCGGTCCACTGGACCAACAGGCCGGTCGGTCCAACCGGTCCACTGGACCAACAGGCCGGTCGGTCCAACCGGTCCACTGGACCAACAGGCCGGTCGGTCCAACCGTCCCACTGGACCAACAGGCCGGTCGGTCCAACCGTCCCACTGGACCAACAGGCCGGTCGGTCCAACCGGTCCACTGGACCAACAGGCCGGTCGGTCCAACCGGTCCACTGGACCAACAGGCCGGTCAATCCAACCGGTCCACTGGACCAACAGGCCGGTTGGTCCAACCGGTCCACTGGACCAAGAGGCTGGACCATTAGGCATGTTGGTCCATCCGGTCCACTTGACCAACAGGCCGGCTGGTCCAACCGGTCCACTGGACCAACAGGCCGGTCGGTCCAACCGGTCCACTGGACCAACAGGCCGGTCGGTCCAACCGGTCCACTGGACCAACAGGCCGGTCGGTCCAACCGGTCCACTGGACCAACAGGCCGGTCGGTCCAACCGGTCCACTGGACCAACAGGCCGGTCGGTCCAACCGGTCCACTGGACCAACAGGCCGGTCGGTCCAACCGGTCCACTGGACCAACAGGCCGGTCGGTCCAACCGGTCCACTGGACCAACAGGCCGGTCGGTCCAACCGGTCCACTGGACCAACAGGCCGGTCGGTCCAACCGGTCCACTGGACCAACAGGCCGGTCGGTCCAACCGGTCCACTGGACCAACAGGCCGGTCGGTCCAACCGGTCCACTGGACCAACAGGCCGGTCGGTCCAACCGGTCCACTGGACCAACAGGCCGGTCGGTCCAACCGGTCCACTGGACCAACAGGCCGGTCGGTCCAACCGGTCCACTGGACCAACAGGCCGGTCGGTCCAACCGGTCCACTGGACCAACAGGCCGGTCGGTCCAACCGGTCCACTGGACCAACAGGCCGGTCGGTCCAACCGGTCCACTGGACCAACAGGCCGGTCGGTCCAACCGGTCCACTGGACCAACAGGCCGGTCGGTCCAACCGGTCCACTGGACCAACAGGCCGGTCGGTCCAACCGGTCCACTGGACCAACAGGCCGGTCGGTCCAACCGGTCCACTGGACCAACAGGCCGGTCGGTCCAACCGGTCCACTGGACCAACAGGCCGGTCGGTCCAACCGGTCCACTGGACCAACAGGCCGGTCGGTCCAACCGGTCCACTGGACCAACAGGCCGGTCGGTCCAACCGGTCCACTGGACCAACAGGCCGGTCGGTCCAACCGGTCCACTGGACCAACAGGCCGGTCGGTCCAACCGGTCCACTGGACCAACAGGCCGGTCGGTCCAACCGGTCCACTGGACCAACAGGCCGGTCGGTCCAACCGGTCCACTGGACCAACAGGCCGGTCGGTCCAACCGGTCCACTGGACCAACAGGCCGGTCGGTCCAACCGGTCCACTGGACCAACAGGCCGGTCGGTCCAACCGGTCCACTGGACCAACAGGCCGGTCGGTCCAACCGGTCCACTGGACCAACAGGCCGGTCGGTCCAACCGGTCCACTGGACCAACAGGCCGGTCGGTCCAACCGGTCCACTGGACCAACAGGCCGGTCGGTCCAACCGGTCCACTGGACCAACAGGCCGGTCGGTCCAACCGGTCCACTGGACCAACAGGCCGGTCGGTCCAACCGGTCCACTGGACCAACAGGCCGGTCGGTCCAACCGGTCCACTGGACCAACAGGCCGGTCGGTCCAACCGGTCCACTGGACCAACAGGCCGGTCGGTCCAACCGGTCCACTGGACCAACAGGCCGGTCGGTCCAACCGGTCCACTGGACCAACAGGCCGGTCGGTCCAACCGGTCCACTGGACCAACAGGCCGGTCGGTCCAACCGGTCCACTGGACCAACAGGCCGGTCGGTCCAACCGGTCCACTGGACCAACAGGCCGGTCGGTCCAACCGGTCCACTGGACCAACAGGCCGGTCGGTCCAACCGGTCCACTGGACCAACAGGCCGGTCGGTCCAACCGGTCCACTGGACCAACAGGCCGGTCGGTCCAACCGGTCCACTGGACCAACAGGCCGGTCGGTCCAACCGGTCCACTGGACCAACAGGCCGGTCGGTCCAACCGGTCCACTGGACCAACAGGCCGGTCGGTCCAACCGGTCCACTGGACCAACAGGCCGGTCGGTCCAACCGGTCCACTGGACCAACAGGCCGGTCGGTCCAACCGGTCCACTGGACCAACAGGCCGGTCGGTCCAACCGGTCCACTGGACCAACAGGCCGGTCGGTCCAACCGGTCCACTGGACCAACAGGCCGGTCGGTCCAACCGGTCCACTGGACCAACAGGCCGGTCGGTCCAACCGGTCCACTGGACCAACAGGCCGGTCGGTCCAACCGGTCCACTGGACCAACAGGCCGGTCGGTCCAACCGGTCCACTGGACCAACAGGCCGGTCGGTCCAACCGGTCCACTGGACCAACAGGCCGGTCGGTCCAACCGGTCCACTGGACCAACAGGCCGGTCGGTCCAACCGGTCCACTGGACCAACAGGCCGGTCGGTCCAACCGGTCCACTGGACCAACAGGCCGGTCGGTCCAACCGGTCCACTGGACCAACAGGCCGGTCGGTCCAACCGGTCCACTGGACCAACAGGCCGGTCGGTCCAACCGGTCCACTGGACCAACAGGCCGGTCGGTCCAACCGGTCCACTGGACCAACAGGCCGGTCGGTCCAACCGGTCCACTGGACCAACAGGCCGGTCGGTCCAACCGGTCCACTGGACCAACAGGCCGGTCGGTCCAACCGGTCCACTGGACCAACAGGCCGGTCGGTCCAACCGGTCCACTGGACCAACAGGCCGGTCGGTCCAACCGGTCCACTGGACCAACAGGCTAGTTGGTCCAACCGGCCCACTGGACCAACAGGCCAGTTGGTCCAACCGGCCCACTGGACCAACAGGCCAGTTGGTCCAACCGGCCCACTGGACCAACAGGCCAGTTGGTCCAACCGGCCCACTGGACCAACAGGCCAGTTGGTCCAACCGGCCCACTGGACCAACAGGCCGGCTCGTCCAACCGGTCCACTGGACCTACAGGCCGGTTCGTCCAACCGGTCCACTGGACCAACAGGCCGGTTCGTCCAATCGGTTTACTGGACCAACAGGCCGGTTCGTCCAACCGTTCCACTAGACCAACAGGCCGGTCGGTCCAACCGGTCCACTGGACCAACAGGCCGGTCAATCCAACCGGTCCACTGGACCAACAGGCCGGTTGGTCCAACCGGTCCACTGGACCAAGAGGCTGGACCATTAGGCATGTTGGTCCATCCGGTCCACTTGACCAACAGGCCGGCTGGTCCAACCGGTCCACTGGACCAACAGGCCGGTCGGTCCAACCGGTCCACTGGACCAACAGGCCGGTCGGTCCAACCGGTCCACTGGACCAACAGGCCGGTCGGTCCAACCGGTCCACTGGACCAACAGGCCGGTCGGTCCAACCGGTCCACTGGACCAACAGGCCGGTCGGTCCAACCGGTCCACTGGACCAACAGGCCGGTCGGTCCAACCGGTCCACTGGACCAACAGGCCGGTCGGTCCAACCGGTCCACTGGACCAACAGGCCGGTCGGTCCAACCGGTCCACTGGACCAACAGGCCGGTCGGTCCAACCGGTCCACTGGACCAACAGGCCGGTCGGTCCAACCGGTCCACTGGTCCAACAGGCCGGTCGGTCCAACCGGTCCACTGGACCAACAGGCCGGTCGGTCCAACCGGTCCACTGGACCAACAGGCCGGTCGGTCCAACCGGTCCACTGGACCAACAGGCCGGTCGGTCCAACCGGTCCACTGGACCAACAGGCCGGTCGGTCCAACCGGTCCACTGGACCAACAGGCCGGCTGGTCCAACCGGTCCACTGGACCAATCGGCCGGCTCGTCCAACCGGTCCACTGGACCTACAGGCCGGTTCGTCCAACCAGTCCACTGGACCAACAGGCCAGTTGGTTCGTCCAATCGGTTTACTGGACCAACAGGCCGGTTCGTCCAACCGTTCCACTAGACCAACAGGCCGGTTGGTCCAACTGGTCCACTGGACCAACAGGCCAGTTGGTCCAACCAGCCTGTTGGTCCAACCGGTTCGCTAGACCAACAGGCCGGTTGGTCCAACCGGTCCACTGGACCAACAGACCGGTTGGTCCAACCGGTCCATTGGTCTTGCACGCCGGTTGGTCCAACCGGTCCATTGGACCAACAGGCCGGTTGGTCCAACCGGTCCACTGGACCAACAGGCCGGTTGGTCCAACCGGTCCATTGGACCAACAGGCCGGTTGGTCCAACCGGTCCACTGGACCAACGGGCCGGTTGGTCCAACCGGTCCACTGGACCAACGGGCCGGTTCGTCCAACCTTTCCACTGAACCAACGGTCCAGTTGGTCCAATCGTTCCACTGGACTGACGGTCCAGTTGGTCCAATCGTTCCACTGGACTAACGGGCCGGTTGGTCCAATCGTTCTACTGGATTGACGGGTCGGTTGGTCCAACCGGTCCATTGGACCAACAGGCCGGTTGGTCCAACCGGTCCACTGGACCAACAGGCCGGTTGGTCCAACCGGTCCATTGGACCAATTGGCCGGTTGGTGCAACCGGTCCATTGGAGAAACAGGCCGGTTTGTCCAACCGGCTCGTTGGACCAGTATGGCATTCGGTCCAACATGTCCATTAGACCAACATGCTAGTTGGTCCAACCGGTCCATTGGACCAATAGGCCTGTTGGTCCAGCCGGTCCATTGAACCAAAATAGTAGTTGGTCCAACAAGTCCACAGGACCAACAGGCTAGTTGGGCCAATGCGACACTTGGTCTAACTTGTTCATTGGACCAACTGGCTAGTAGGTCCAACCGGCCCATTGGACCAAGTGGCTGGTCAGTCCAACTGATCCAGACAAATATAACAGTTCGTCCAACAGGTTCACTAGACCAACAGGTTTGTTGGTCCCACCGGCCCATTGGACTAACGAGGAGGTTCGTCCAACTGTTCCATTGGACCAATACGATAGTTGGTCCAATAGGTCCATCGGACCAACAGGCAAGTAAGTTCAACCGGTCTAATGGACCAACAGGCCGATTGGTACAACCGGTCCATTTGCCAACAGGCCGGTTTGTCCAAGCGGCCCATTGGATCAACACGGCAGTTGGTCCAACTAGTCATTGGACCAACAAGCTGGTTTGTCCAATCTATCAATTGGACCAATAGGCCGGTTGGTCCAAGAGGTCGATTCGACCAACAACCCGGTCGGTCCAACCGGTCCATTGAACCAATGGTCCGATAGGTCCATTGGACCAACCGTCTAGTTGGTCCAACCGGTCCATTCGACCAACAGGCCGGTTCGTCCACCTGACCCATTGGACCAATAGGCTGGTTTGTCCAATGGGTCCATTAGACCAACACGTTTGTTGGTCTAACCAATCTATTAATCCAATACGGTAGTTGGTCCAACAGGTCCATGACACCAACAAGCTAGTTGGTCCAACCGGTCCATTGGATTAATACGGCTGTTGGTCCAACAGGTCCATTGGACCAACAGGCTAGTTGGTCCAACTGGTCCATTGGACCAACTGGCTGGTTGATCCAACCGGTCCATTAAACTAACAGGCCGGTTGATCCAACCGGTCCGTTGGACCAATGCAGCGGGTTGGTCCAACCGCCCATTAGACCAATACGACAGTTGGTCCAACAGGTTCATTGGACTAACAGTCTAGTTGGTCCAACCTGTCAATTGCACCAATAGGATCTAGTTGGTCCAACTTGTCCACTGGACCAACAGGCTGGTTGGTCCATCCGGTCCATTGGACCAACTGGGCGGTTGTCCCAACTGTTCCATTGGACCAATACGATAGTTGGTCCAATAGGCTCATTATTCCAATAGGCCTGTTGGTCCAATGGACCAACAGGCAGTTTGTCCAACAAGTCAATTGGACTAAAAGGCCGGTTGATCGAATCGGTCTATTCACCAACACGCCGGATGGTCCAACCGGTCCGTTGAACCTATACGATAGTTGGTGCAATAGGTTTATTTGGCCAGCATACTAGTAACTTCAACTGGTCCATTAGACCAACAGGTCAGTTGGTCAATGCAGCCCATTAAACCAGTACCATATTTGGTCCAATTGGTCCATTGAACCAATGGTCTGATTGGTCCATTAGACTAACTGTCTAGGTCCAACCGGTCCATTGAACCAACATGCTAGTTGGTCCACCCGTTCCATGGGACCAACAGATCTGTTGATCCAACCAATCCATTTAACGAATACGGTAGTTGGTCCAACAGGTCCATTCGACCAACAAGCTAGTTGGGCCAACCGGTCCATTGAACCAATGCAGCCTGTTGGTCCAACCGCTCATTAGACCAATACGACAGTTGGTCCAACATGTTTATTGGACCAACAGGCCGGTTGGTCCACCCGGTCCACTGGACCAACAGGCCAGTTAGTCCAACCGGACCATTGGAACAACCGGCCCGTTGGTCCAACCAGTCTATTGGACCAACGCGGCAATTTGTCCAATAGGTATATTCGACCAATAGGCTAGTTGTTCCAATTGGTCCATTGGACCAACAGGCCAGTTGGTCCAACCAGTCCATTGGACCAACAGGCCAGTTGGTTCATCAGACTGGTCCATTGGACGAACAGGCCAGTTGGTTCAACCAATCCATCTCACCAATACGGTAGTTGGTCCAACAGGTCCATTAGATCAACAGGCTAGTTGGTCCAACCGGGACATTGGACAAACAGGCCGGTTGGTCCACCGGGTCCATTGGAACAACCGACCCATAGGTCCAACCGGTCTATTGGATCAACGCGGCTATTGTCCCAACAGGTCCATTGGACAAACAATCTCGTTGGTCCAATATGACAATTCGATCAACCACGTCGGTTGGTCCAACCGGTTGATTGGATCAACTGGCCGGTTAGTTCAACCAGTCCATTACACCAACAAGCCGGTTGGACCAATCGGTCCGTTGGACCAATTAGCTGGTTGGTAAAACATGTCCATTAGACCAATACGACAGTTGGTCCAACAGGCTAGTAGGTCCAACCGGCCCACTTGATAACTCGAACAGTTAGTCCAACTGATCCATTAGACCAATACAGAAGTTGGTCCAACTAGTCCACTGGAACAACAGGTTGGTTGGTCCAACGGGCCCATTAGACCAAATGAATGGTTGGTCCAACTGTTCCATTGGACCAATAAGATTGTTGGTCCAATAGGTCCATTGGACCAACATTTAAGTTGGTCCAAATGTTCCATTGGACCAACAGGCAGTTGGTCCAACAAGTCTATTCTACGAACAGGCCAGTTGATCTTATCGGTCTATTCGACCAACACGCCGGTTGGTCCAACCAGTCCATTGAACCAATAATGTAGTTTGTACAACAGTTCTGTTGATCCAACCGGTCCATTGGACCAACAGGCCCCTTAGTCCAACCGGTCCATTGAACCAATACGGCAGTTGGTCCAACGGGTTCATTGAACGAACTTGCTAGTTGGTCCAACCGGCCCATTGGACGAACTAGCTAGTTGGTCCAACTGGTCCATTGGACCAATACGATAGTTGGTCCAACAGGTCCATTGAACCAACAGGCCAGCTCGTCCAACCGGTCCATTGGACCAATAGGCCAGTTGGTCCAACAGTTCCATCTGACCAACACGCCAATTGGTCCAACTGGTCCATTGAATCAATGGTCCGACAGGTCCATTGGACCAACAGGCTAGTTGGTCCAACCGGTCCATTGGACCAACCGGTTTGTCCAACCGGTCTATTCGACCAACATGCCGGTTGTGTCAACAGGAGTTGTGTGTTGGCCCCGTCCTTGCTTGGGCGGAGCCGACTTCGTGGTCGGGTGTGCGGGAGGCGCAACCGATTTGCAGCAGTGGGCGATGCCAACTTGGGCAAGCTGGTCGATGGGTCTGGTCGACCTGCACGGGGCCACTACGATGCCGCCGACTTTGGGGTGCCGGCGACCGACTTCAACCAGGTGGTCGAGGGGGGGAGACATCGACCTGGGCAGGGCGACGACTTTGGGAGGGCGCCGGCTTCGGGAGGTCGACTTGGGAGGTCGACCTGGGAGGGCGTCGACTTGGTGACGCCGACCTTGAGAATCCAACTTGGTGTGGTCGGCTGATAGCTGGGCTGGTCGAACTGGAGCTTGTTAACCTGGAGTGTGGTCGACCGATGGTGGCCGTCGAACTGGGTGGTCGACGGGTACAAGGAGAAGGAGCTGGTTGATGTGGTTGCCCGGTCAACCAGGTTTCTCGGGCGACGGGGTTTTGCGGAGGAGTGCGACAGTTGCCCAGGTGGTTTTTTTTTTTTTTTTTTTTTTTTGGTGGAATATAGAAACTATACACCGGTGATACAAGTGCAAGCTAACATACATCAGTCGTAACTGAGCGTGAGAGGCCTAGCCAAACGACTAGCCTCAGAGATAAACCTACTAAGTCGGATGTAGTGCCCCCCGTGCCAAGTTCCATAGCGCGCCAAAAGTATGGGTCCACTTCCAGCTTTTGCCCTCCAGCAACCGGATGCGGTTAAGAGTTCGCTGTTCCTGCTCCGCCAGCACATACAAACCGTTTGGCTGCTTCTGGCCCCCCTTCTTGCCAGGTTTCTGTCCTGTAGCTCTGCTGTACACCTTCACATGCAGGCGAAACGCCACCCCGATTTTTCTTAGGACACGTCTCGCTCGGAATCTCCGCCCACGGAAGACACATTCACACCTCTCCACCCAGACTTGGTGAAGCGCGATGGCCACCAGCGAAGCCTCTGGAAAAGCCGAGGGGGTGGCTGCTTTGCCAAACAGCAGGTCCCCAAGATCCGCCACCTTCCTCTGGGGGTTCAGCAGGCGCAGAGCCGTCTTGACTGCACAGGCGCAGGCGCATGCGAACAGGCAGTGCTCCAGAGTTTCCGTTTCCCCACAGTGCGGGCAGACCGGGTTGCTGCTTAAGGAGGATACCCTCTCCCCCACCTGTAAATTAAGGCTGTGGATCCTCAGCAGCACGTCCCTTGGTCTGCTGGGAGTCACTAGAGAGTCGCGGGTTTTATAACACTCTTCCAGTCGATGCTTCCACCCCACCTGCTCGCCCACTTCTCCCTTTTAGTTGAGGGCCGTTTTGCCAGCCGACAGCCCTTCTTCATTTCTTTCATCGACAGCAGCTGCCCATCCTTAAAAACTTTTGTCCGAAGCAGAGAGGGTTTCGATGCAGAGCAGGCTGGGGGTGAAAGCTCGGCAGAGAGGAGTAGCAATTTCCACTCTTGCGGAACTGCCTCCCAAGCCCGCAGTGCTAGCTTCGCCTCAGCTTTCCCCTTCAGATCCTTTGCGAGGATTACAGAGTCCTTGACCCTCCAGCCTCTCACGCCGTCCGCCGTCAGCAGATCACGTAGACGGACCTCCCACAGCTTCGCCGCAGCTTTCTGTCCCCCCACCGGTGTTCTGCCGTTGAGTAAGATGCGGCGATTAAAGACTATTCGCTCCTCTGTCACCTCTTCACTTGTCAGCTCCCAGGACATGTCAGCCAGTGGTGATTGCATGAAGTTACTGCATGCCAGCTTCCACCTCTCGCTCTTCCCACGCCACTGCTTCAGCAGCTTCACGTGCGCCACGAACGAGTCAGTCCCTAGTGGCAGGTCCGCAGCTTTTAGCATGATGTCTTTTTTCAGCGCGTCCGTCTCGGTGAGAAGCAGGCCTATCTGTCTGGCCGTGAGGCAGGTAAGAGTGATCCCCAGGTCATTCACACCAACTCCCCCATCCTCTCGTGACATATATAGCAGCTCCCTTATCGGTAGAGGCCCTGTTCCCAGACATGAAATTATGCACCAGCTTGATGATTCTCCCCCAGATCCCCACATGTGGAGGATATATTTGCGCCTGAAAGAAGACTATCGGTGAGATATAGCGGTTAATGACAGCTGCTCTCGCCCCGGTTGTGAGGTGCTGCGCTTCCCACAGTATTAGCTTCTCCTTAATCTGCGCGAAGGCCCTCTCCCACGTTGGCTCACAGCTTCCAGCTGGGGTCACCCACACACCCAGCAGACGCTCCGCATCATCTGCTTTCGCCCACTTAAAGCCATCCGTTTTCCACGGCTGCTTGTTCAGGTTCTTCCCCAGTTGCAGGACCACCGACTTCCCCTTGTTGGTAGCCAAGCCCGAGTCCCCCTCGAATTTTTCCAAGAGTTTTTCAGCCTCCTCAATCTGAGCATCCCCTTCCAGAAGCAGGGTGGTGTCGTCAGCATATCCCAGATACGCCAGACGACGCCCTTCTCCTGTGAGCCCCAAATTCCGACTCGCCGCTTCCTGCGCCAACGGCTCCACTGCGCACAGAAACAGGTACGGGGCTAGTGGACACCCCTGCCTTACTCCAGACACTACCTCCACAGCGTCGCCCATCCAACCATTGATTAACAGGCTCGTCGTGGTGTTTTCATGCAGGCCCTGTATCCAGCGAATGAAGCGGTGGGGAAAGCCTATTTTCTCCAAAACACCGAACAAGAAACTTCTCGAGACGGAATCGAAGGCCTTCTTAAAATCGACGAGCAAGATGTACCAGTCTTCATCTTTATGCTTAGCGGCTTCGATGACATCAGCTACCAGGCCGACCGCATCCGAAAGACGCCTGCCCAGTAAGAACCCATATTGCTCCGTCGATATCACCTCATGCAGCACTTTTTTAATCCTGTCAGCCACGACCCGCGCCAGCACCTTGTAGACCGAGCTGAGTAGAGTGATCGGCCTGTAGTTCTCAATCCGATCTCTCCCCCCTTTTTTGTGAAGCAGGATAGTAACGGCGTCCTTCGTACTGGTGGGGAGCACCGCGGACTCCGAGAAGTCTGCAACCAGCTTCATGAAATGCTTCCCCAACACGTCCCAGTGCGCCTCAAACAGCTCCTTCGGAAGCCCGTCCTTCCCGGGGGCTTTATTGTTTGCCAACGAACGGAAGGCCCGCTTCACCTCATCCTCCGACCAATCCGCTTCAAGTGACACCACGGCAGCCTAGGACAAGGTCTTGTCAGCCTCTGGAGACCAATCTGACACCGTACTTTGCTTGTCGGCCCCAAATATTCCTTTGAAAAAATGTGAAGCTTCCCGTAGGATGTCCTGGTTACTGCCGACCACACCCCCCGCCACGCTTAACTCTGTGATCTGCGTGTCTGCCTTGCGAGCTTTGACTCTTGCTGACAGGTAAGGCGACGTAATTTCTCCCTTAACCTCCGCCTCCAGCCCAGCCATCTCATGAAGTCGTTCCTGCCGCACCTGTTGGTAACTTTTAAGTTGGAGCTCCCGCTCACCCAGCAGCTTCTTAGTTCTGTCACAGCTCGGGTCCCGCATCCAGGCCTGCTTTAAGGATGCCACCGCGCATTGAAGGTGCTGTATCGTCGCCCGGATACGCTTTCTTTCTTCCTTCGCATATGCCTTAAGTCCGGCGTTAAGACAGGAAATCAGCAGCTCGAAGGAGTCACCATGCTTCGCAGCCTGAGTTTCCACCACCTCAATAATCTTCCGTACCCCCGGCTTCCCAATCATGTGAGCAGGCAGGCGCCATAGCCCTGGACCAGCCTGAACTTTCGTCTTCATCCGAAAGGCCACCCTGACTGCAAAGCTATGGTCAGAGATGGGGTCAGCCGGCATGATGTGCGAGGCAAGTTCTAAGTGCGAGAGCAGCGATTGCGAGATGAGCGCGCGATCTATGCGAGAGCTGGATTGATTTGCGCAGGAGTAAAAGGTATACTCTCTCTTGTATGGGTGTAGAGCCCGGAAGGCATCCGAGAGACGAAAGTTGCAGCAGCGCTGATAAAGCATATCATTCTCCAGCGTCGTACCCTTCTTGGATGATCTGTCTAACAGCGGATCTTCTACCAGGTTCATGTCTCCCAGAATGAGCAGATGATTACCACGCTGTAGCGCGTCAACTGTCGGACCCAAGACTCTGCGAATGAAGCTTTTCCTATCCGCGACATCAGCAGGGAAGTAAACGGCTACTAAGGTGAGATGAAAGGAGTCATGACGGAGGTCAGCTGCAACCAACCGTCCGGAGGGGTGAATCAGGGCATTATGCAGCGTAAGACCCGGTCTACGGCAGATGAGAGAGACCCCCCCAGCCTTCGCGGTAGGTGGAGCGGTAAGAACAGTCTGTACATGAAGAGAAGTCCAGAAGGGGTGATCAGCTGTTAGTCTAGTGTCTGAGAGAATAATGATGTCTGCTGCTTGTCTGATCCAGTCTTTAGTGCGTTGTTGTTTGGTGCCATTCCCCAGGCCGTTAACGTTCAGGCCTGCAACCGTGATGAATTTTTTCGTACTCATTTAACTACTGCCATAAAGCCTCTACGCATCCACAGGCTGATGAAACAAGCTACTGCAACAACAGAGGAGATTCCGGCTTCAACTGCACAACTGGTCTGAAGTCGGCATAGCGTCAGATCCCGTAATCCTTGCGTATCACACTGAGGTTCGGCTTCTCGAGAGAGCGACGGGTTGCAGCGCCGAGCTCCTCCAGTCCCAGCAGATGCCGTGCAGAGGTGATGTGCTCTGCAGCTGCCCTGAAAGCTTTCCCATGAGTCTTCCCGCAGCTGGTCTGAGTGCATAGCCACTCTTCCCTATTGCTACCGGTGGAGATGAGCACAAGAGCAGGATCCATGAGGAGCGGCGTAACTAGCGGAGAAGTGCGAAGAGAAGCAGCTGCGAGAGACGAGCGACAAGTCAGTGACTAAAAGAGGTGAGTAAACAATAAGACTTTTGTCAATGAAATCGTGAAGCTCTGTTACCGTTGATCCTGTGCACCCTTCCCACAGCTAGACTCCACTTCCCTATGTTATTTTGCCGTTCCGCGATGAACACATCATGATATTTGTCATAATGATGACCACCGCAGAGCGAGCAAGATAGCAAGGGGTAGTGGGCCAACAGCACCGTTCCACCAAGCGACGGGTGACGAAACTCATGGCGCCAGCGGTGTTTGTCATTTGCGTGCAGAGCAACCAAGCCTTTGATGACATCAGTGTCAGCACCAGTAACCGGGTGAAGCACACGGTGGAAGCAGCTGCCTTTGCTGAACGCTGACTGCTTTCTCATCCGGAGCGGCCGATCCACCATCACCTCCCTGACCAGCTCCGGTGGGATATCCGCGGGCACACCCTTGAAATAAACCTCCAGGACGTTCGGGTTTGAAGCCTTCATACGGAGGTAAGCAGCATCCTCCTGATGAAGCCAAAAACACTGAATGACCGCTGACCCGCTTGACCGCTGATAATCCACCTCCGTCTGTCTTATGTTAATCGCATCAGCCTCATGCAGGAACGACACTTGAATCCTGCAGTAACGCGTCTTCGCAACATAAGCAGGTAGCAGCTCCTGAAATTTCACCGTGGTGAGCACATCGTCAGTAAGAATGTTCGACCAAACCCGCTTCATTAACGTTCGCACGGTAAGGATGACCGATTTGATTTCCTGCGAGAGAATGACCGGCAGAAGCAGAATGGCTGTGAAGCGGAGACGAGAGACGCTGTCCTTTGTTGCGTCAGACTCCAGCTCCTCATCAGAGTCATCTTCGATAAAAGACTCGTCAGGCACAACAGTTGCCATCGCTTTCAGCTTCTCTTCGATAGACAGCCCCGAGCTGCCTGCAGTCACTTCCGCTTCCGTAGGCAAAGCCTTGGTCAGATCTGACAGTTTCCCCGGTGTCTTGCTTGCAGGATCAGCACTACCAGCAGCATTATCAGGAACCGCTTCAGCTGTAGTCTTAGCGCGGGAGTTCTTTGGCGGCATTGTGCAATGATGACAAAAAACCGGCCATAAGCCTGAGTGGAACGGCTGACTGAAAAGATGAGCCGGGAGTCTGAGCACCTCCACAATAAGTAGTGCAATGCTGATAATGTCGGGCCATTGCTCTTGTCCCAGGTGTTGTGCAGCCGAAGAGAGAACTTCTGGGTCATGACGATAAACATTATCTGCAGGACCAGTAGAGAATGGCTGCGAGATAACCTTAGAGAACTCCTTAGCCTTGTCAGCAGACAACCTTGAAAAACACGCGTTAGCCTTGGGAACAGCTTTCAACCCCAGTGCAGGAACCCGAGGTGAAGACCATATGATGTTCGCATGCTGAACACAATAATTATATAGTCTTCTTCCTTGCGTTGTAGTGAATCCGAAACTGGAGAAATTAAAGCCATCAGGCGGGTAGGCTTCACGTAATGCGAGTACCAGGCTGTTGCCAGGCGGCCATGGCGGAATGCCCAGGTGGTTCTGGCGAGACCAACCTCGGTGTGATATCCCGAGGTCGACGTGGAGGATCAGGTGCAATCGTGGGCATGTGGTCAGCATGGCGTCTGCGCTGTGCACGTGACGGGGCAGAGCATGCCAACCAACTGCGAGCACCTGCGAAGTGGGTGCGCTAATATCATGCGGGTGCAACGATATGCAGTCGCCTTGCTGCAGCATTGGAACGCCATTGACTCGCAGTGTTGGCAGACCGCCACTTTGCACTGCTGGAGCGCAGTCGACCTTGCTTTGCTGGAATGCAGTCCACCGTGCTGCGCTGACAGTCGACCAGCTTACATGCTAGGCAGAATAGCATCCTGATGTAGTCTACCTTGCCAATGTTGTTGCTACCATTGTTATCAATCATTACTAGTAGAACTCTTGCTAATTTCCCCCGTGAACGAGCAAGAAGAGTGAACACAAGCAAACGATTAAGGAACGCACAAATCACCCTCACAACCGTACCTACCCCATAGACTAGTCCCTCATGGATCACCCTCCCGTTGTTTTTGTTATCTCCGCATGGTGCGGTGAGCGTGGAAAGCACCGCAAATTACCTTTAGTCTAGTCGACTGAGGTGCGCACTAGCTATCGTGTTCTTAGGCCGGCAGCAATGTTAGTCACCATGCTTGGCTCCGTCGGTGATGCGAGCGTAGTAGATACCCTAGAGACACGGCTGGCTGATGCGAGGAGACGCCACGAGGAAAGCGAGTACGGCAGGAGGTCGTCGAGTTGGGCATCTGCGCAAAGTGGGCGACGGAACACCCTTCGGTAGCAGTGCGGGAGGCACGTCGAAGCAGAGAGGAGTGATACACGCCGGTGATGTCGGTGGCGTTCACGCTCGAGGAATGCAGTCGTCTGCGGCTGCAAGCTCCTCACAAGGCGACGTCCAAGGACGTCGAAGCAGTGTGGCTCCGGCGTCGGCGATCCATGTGACAGTGGGTGGGAAAACGCCGACGTACAGGTACTTCAAGTTCACGCTGGAGAAGATCGCCGTCCCCGTGCCGCTGGTACGTCAACATGGCCTCCTCACCTGGAAGGAGGCCATCGAGCCCCAGCTAGATATGGTCGGCATGATCTGCTTTGCTGAGGGCAGTGTGGAGACGCAGTTGGATTCCAACGCCGAGCTGCGTGCAGAGTTCTACACCGTTCACCTGATGATCTTCATGGTCATCTCGCGGTGCTGCTCGCCGGTGGTGCAGATCACCTTAAAGTCGAGCAGAAGCTTCTTGGACGCTAGCCACCAGGCATGGCAGTTCATCACGTCGACGTACCAGGTCACCGACGACCTGTACATCAGCCTGCTGGAGGAGCACATGATGCATTTGAGGATGGGCGAGCAGGAAACCTGGGAAGTCGACCAGACCTTTTGGTCGACCTGGTAAGTCGACCAGCCCTTCTGGTCGACCTGGGAAGTCGACCAGACCTTCTGGTCGACCTGGAGTGACGTCGACTTGGAGCTGGTCGACCAGGGGGTAGCAGTAGTAGCAGTAGGGACAAGGCCGTTGGAAAGGTGTGCGCAGGGTCAACGGGGCCGGCGTGGTGCACGAGCGGCAGTAGTAGGGAGCGCGACAGCAGGAGCTGCAGCGGTGCGCGACCGAAGGGCAGGAGCTGCGGCGCACTAGCGGTAGCGGGCGACTCGCGGGCGGCGGCTGCAGATGCGCACAGGCGGCAGCGGCTTATACGCACGGGCAGCAGCGCCGACAGCGCACGGGCGGCTGCAGCAGCGAGCGGTGCGCAAGCAGCAGCGGCAGCAGCGCACGGGTGGCAGCGGCGTCGGTGCACGGGCGGCAGCGGCGTCGGCGGACGGGCGGCTGCGGGCAACGGGCGTGCGGCAGCTGCGGCGGCGAGCTGCGGGCCTGCGGGGCCACGGCGGGGTGTGCGCGAGCGGGCGGCTGCAGCAGCGGGCGCGTCAGCGAGGCGCACAGGCAGCGCGCGGGCAGCGTGCGGGGCCGCGCGTAAAGAAAACAGCCGCGCGCGTGCGGCTAGCGGGGCGCGCGCAGCGAAATCGACCGCGCGCGGGCGGCTAGCGGGATACGCGCGCTAAAAAAAAAAGGTCGAGTCGCGCGCGGGCGGCTGGCGGGCTGCGCGCGCGCGGTAGGTAGGAGGCGCACGAGGGCGCGTAGGCGCACGAGGCGCACGGTAGGTAGGTAGGTATGTAGGTAACGGTGGGCCCTAAGAACGGTCCTAGCGAAGGACCTGCTCTGAAACCATGTCAGAAATAACGGACTGGAATGATGGACTAGCAAGGATTGTGAGTACAAATATGAAACCCTAATGTTGTGACCCCCCTATAGGCTAACCCACTACAGCCTACACAAATACAACATGTATAATGTTTGACAGTGGTCGACCTGGGGAGGTCGACTGGAGGTGGCCGTCGACTTGGGAGGTCGACCGGCACATACCAGAGGCAGTGGTCGACCTGGTGAGGTCGATTGGAAGTGGTCGTCGACCTGCGTGGTCGACGGGCACGCACAGGAGCATCTGGTCGACCTGGTTGCTCGGTCGACCAGGTTACCTGGGTGACGAGGTTCTGCGGAGGCATGCGACGTTCGCCCGGGTGGTTTTGGCGAGGACGACCTCGGTGGTGGTATCCCGAGGTCGACGTGGCTGATCAGCAGCTGTCGTCAGCACGAAGTGGACTTGGTGTGTGCGCTGTGCAGGTGACGAGGCACTGCACGCCAATCATCTGCGAGCACCTGCGAAGCAAATGCGATGCTGTACTGCGGGAGCAACGCTGTTGTCACGCCGTCGACTTGCAGCGGTGGCAAGCCGCGACTCTGCACTGCTGGAGCGCGGTTGACCAAGTCGTGCTGGCACACGGTCGACCGTGCTGCACTGGCAGTCGTCCTGCTTGCATGCTAGCTCTGATGTAGTCTTACCTTGCCAACTTCATTGAACAATTGTTGTCAGCTTTCTTTAGTGAAACTCTTGCCAATTCTCCCTGTGAACTAGCAAGCTGTGTGTGCACTAGGAAAACGACTAAGGACCAAAGAACGCAGAGATCACAAGAGCACCCGTGCCTAGCCCGTAGTCTAGCTCCCGTTGTAGTAGTTATCTCTGCAGAAACGGTGCCCCCCTTTGGGTTTCTCACAAGTTACTACGCCCCCTCGTTCTCTAGGAACTTGGTGGGACCTCGGAGTTGTCACCACTTCCCCTCTGGACGAGCATGTTGCCTCCTGCACAGCTGGTGCCACTAGAGTGCCTCTGGCCACTTTTTACAAGGAGCCGGGCTCTGGTCTGTACTCAATACACACTGGGTTTCACCACACTGGGTCCCACCACACTGGGTCCCACCACACTGGGTCAGATCAAGTCAGGTCAGGTCAAGTAGCTGCTGTGTCGTGTGACTGTCGGTCACTCATGCACCCGTCGGTCCTTTGGCACCACCGTCTAGGTCACCCGTCGTTCCCACGTCTCAGTAGGATGGTACGTCACCGTCTGGTCTCAGGTCTCCCAGGGTCGCTTGCCCCGCTTCGTCGCTCGCCTGCGCCGCCGTGCACTCCTTGCGTCGAGGGTCAGTAGTGCGCTGCCCCTCACTCCTCGTTGTTCCCCCCCACAATGGCTCCCTTCCAGACACTGCACTTGGACGTCTGGGGCCCCTCCCCGATCCGTGGCCCACGTCAGGAGCGCTACTTCCTCATTGTGGTGGACGACTACTCTCGCTACACCACGGTTTTACCTTTGCGACGGAAGGCTGACGTGCCTACCATCCTCAAGCCGTGGCTACTAGCGAGGGGTGACGCCCATGCCCTTTGTGGGCTCCGTCTGCACTCGGACCGTGGTGGTGAGTTTTCTTCCACTCGCACGGAGACGTTTTGTCAGCGTCGAGGGATCATCCAATCTTACACGCTACCAGAATTGCCACAGCAGAACGGGGTAGCCGAGACGCATTGCCCGGACCTCCATGTGCCATGCCGGTGCCCCCCCAGTTCCTTTGGCCTCAGGCAGTCCGCTACGCCGCACACCAGCTGAACCTGTGGCCTAGTGACGCACGGCCACGGGTGACGCTGGTCTCCCTTTGGACAGGTTCTCCGGGTGTAACAGCTGACTACCGCGTGTGGGTTCCCCGGCCCACGATCGCGCCCCTTACGCAAACAAGTTGACTCCGCGCACCCGCGCCTGCGTCTGTCTTGGCTTCCCACTCGACACCTCCGGCTGGCAGTTCTACGACCCAGTTATTTGCAAGTTCTTTAGTTCCCAGGACGTCACTTTCGACGAGTCGGTCAGTTACTACAGGAGTCGCCCTCACCAAGGTTCTGATACCTTCTCCCCTCCGTTGTTCCTCACCACTGAGCCCCCCCCTGTCGCCCCGGTAGCCCCCCCCCCCCTCTCCCTTCGTGCCCTGCCCCGTCAGGTGTGTCACACGTCACTCTGCGATCGTCTCCCCTGCAGCGTCCAGTTCCTGTCGTGTCTAGGGGTGCGGGAGGTGCAGCTGTGGAGGGTGTGAGTACTGAGGCTGCTGGAGCCCGTGGTACTGCCTCTGGGGTTGCAGGGGGTGTGAGAGTGAAGACCATTTCTGAGGAGGACACGGCTATCTCGATTCAGCGGCCTCGCCCCGCCCCACCCCCTGGCTTCCCGTCTGTTCCACGGTTCCCTCCTCGTTCCCCTCCGTGGCCGGTCGTTGTGGAGCCTGGGGGTGTTCCTGCCAGAGGCACTGGAGTCCCTGAGGGTGTTGTCGGTGGAGGTTCTGGTTCTGGGGGTGCTGGAGCTGGAGACACAGGTACTGCAACGCCTACACCGTGCACTGTACGTTTCCTGACACGTGTGCAGCGTGTAGATAGGTTGGAGAGGGAGGAGCGGGAGCGGTTTGAGAGGGCACGGCAGCAGCAGCAGCAGCAACAGTCTCAGTCGGAGCATCAGGAGAGAGTAGAGGAGGAGTCACGGCCGCAGCAGTAGGTGCAGTTGCAGCCACACCAGAAAGAGTAGAGGAGGAGTTTTGGCCGCAGCAGCAGGTGCAGTTGCAACCGCAGCAGGAGAGGGTAGAGGAGTTACGGCCGCAGCAGTAGGTGCAGTTGCAGCCACACTAGGAGAGAGTAGAGGAGGAGTCCCGGCCGCAGCAGCAGGTGCAGTTGCGACCGCAGCAGGAGAGGGTAGAGGAGTTACGGCCGCAGCAGCAGGTGCAGTTGCAGCCACACCAAGAGAGAGTAGAGGAGTCCCGGCCGCAGCAGCAGGTGCAGTTGCGACCGCAACAGGAGAGGGTAGAGGAGGAGTCACGGCCGCAGGAGCAGGTGTAGTTTCAGCTACCGCAAGAGAGAGTAGAGGAGGAGCCACACCTGGAGCAGGAGGGGCAGCAGCAGGGGCAGGCGCCGCCGCAGCAGACGTCGGAGGCGGCGGACCACAGCGACTGAGAGACCAGCCCAACCCGACACCTGCACACCTGGTCCGTGGTCCTCTACCGTCCCCTCCTATTCCCCCTGTCATGCTGTGTCTCCAGAGCCTCGTCGGTCTCGTTACCGTGCCGACCGTCCGTTTCACCATGTACTTCGTTCTCGTGTTCCACCTCCTCCAGTCCTTCCACAGCCTCCTGAGTCATTCCTCACTGTGTTTCACGTCCCGTTGTCCGACTACCTCTGTGCCTCTCCCGTCCTGTCGTCTCTCGATTTCTGTCCACGTTGGTCACTCACCCGACTACCCCTCTCTCGTCTGTCTCATCTCTTATTACCACTATTAATGGCTTTGCCCCTTCCCACCGCCTTGACTACGCCTCCCACCTGGTGAGCGGCACTGCTCGTTTTCCATCCACTGGGGGAGTTCCTGTTTTTCCCCTTGAGGTCCTAGAGGACAGGTAGTTCGAGCTCGGATTCCTAGCGACCGCTGTTCCTCATCTCTGCGCCATGCTGCTTGCCCCTGAGGGGGATCCAGACGCCCTTGACATCCCGATCCCTCGCACTCACGCCGAGGCGGTCTCGGGACCCTGGGCTTTGTACGAGATAGTAGCTGAGGAGGCAGAGATGGCATCTTATAGGTCCACAGGCACGTACGTCAACGCCGTCCCACCACCTGGGACGAACGTTGTCAGTGGCATGTAGCTCTACAAGGTGAAGTGGCCGTCTGGATCACCACCGGTATTCAAGGCACGCTGTGTAGTGAGAGGCTTCAGCCAGCTCGAGAGGGTAGACTTCTTTTAGACCTTCGCTCCCACCCCGAAGATGACCACTCTTCGGGTGTTGCTACATATCGCAGCTCAGCGCGACTACGAGTTACACTCCTTGGACTTCTCCACAACATTCATTCAGGGGAACCTACACGAGTAGATCTGGCTGCGTCGTCCGCCTGGCTTCACTGGCTCTTTCCCACCTGGAACCCAGTGGCAGCTGCGTCGACCGGTCTACGGCCTGCGTTAGGCTCCCCATAAGTGGCACAACACACTTCGCACGACACTTGCAGCGCTTGACTTATTTCCGTCGTTTGCTAAAGTGTCACTGTTCGTCCGCCGCAGCTCGACCCCGTTCTTAATGGAAAGCGCGGGAATCTGGAGAGCGTAACAAGAGATTAAGTCCGCCGACTTCGGCGAACCATTGCGTGCAGCTCACGTAACCTAAAAATATGAGCAGGTACGCGTTGGAAAGGTCTTAATCTCTAATTTCCAGAATGGTAAAGCACGCCTTCAACCAAGATCTAGGCCGATCGCTATCGCGATTTAAGTGCGATGGGTTATCTTGGCAAAATTACTTGGGAGCCATGGATTAGACATAGGAATGGTTTAAGCAAGAGTTCAGATCTGATAAGTGACAAGTTTGACAAACCCTACCATCCCAACCCTCGCCCTACAACAATCCCCAACAACCCAAAATGCCAAACTAGCAACACCAAAGGTGTTGTAGTGAATAGCAAAGGTTTGTTGGTGCTTGTTGGGTATGAGATCAAATCCAGCCCACAACAAGTCTAACAATCATATTTTGCCCAAGCCCTTAGCCCACAACCAGCTAGAGCAAAATACCACAACCACCTACACAATCAATAGTTCTTTGTTCTAGTCTACGTTTACGACCTGGTGTTCGCCACTCCCGACCGACGTGCACAGGCCTTCGTGAAGGAGGAACTGCAGAGGAGACACACTTGCACTGACCTTGGTGAGCTGCAGCGCTACCTTGGCCTGCAGATCACTAGGGACAGGGCAGCTCGCACCATTACGCTGACGCAGTCGCATATAGTTGAGCATGTCCTCACGCGGTTCCGCTTCCCGTTCTCCAAGGTACAGCCCACCCCTCTTGCTGTGGACCATGGGCTCACGGCTCCATCTTCGGACGAGCCATTTGAGTCCAGTGGTCCATATCCTCAGCTGGTGGGTTCTCTCATGTACCTGATGACCTGTACTCGCCCAGACCTAACTTACTCTCATAGCGACCTTGCGCGCTTTGTTGCGCCTGGGAGACACCGACCTTCCCACTGGTACGCTGCTAAGAGGGTGGCGAAGTATGTGGCGAGTACATCAGGCATGGGACTTGTTATTGGAGGGAAGCAGCCAGTTACACTCACAGGTTTCTCAGACTCGTCGTGGGCCGACGACGCTGACTCGCTGCGGTCTACACAGGGTTACTGCTTTAGTCTTAGGACAGGAGATGTTTCGTAGAGGTTGAGTTGGGCGTCGTCCGTCTCCAGTTCCGGCTAAGAGGCAGAGGTGTACGCTGCGGCCATGGCCGCCCAGGAGCTTCGCTGGCTGTCTTTCCTCCTCACCGACCTTGGTGAGCGGCCCCGCCCTCCCCCAGTCTTGTTCACCGACAACAGGTCTGGTATCCTGTTGTGCGAGGAGCCCCGACTGGATGGAAAGGCAAAGCACATCCAGCTTCGTTACTTCCTTCTGCGTGAGTTGCAGCAGCGTGGTCTAGCACTCGTGCGACGTGTGGTCTCTGAGGCCAACACTGCAGATATCTTCACCAAGGCGTTGCCGCCTTGTGACCACTAACGTTTCTGCAACCAGCTTGGCCTTGTGTCTAGAGGCCCTCACTTGCTTGCGTAGAGATGTTTTGTCTTGTATATTTGCATCTCACTATATATTCTATTTCTGTGCTTGTTGACAGGCCTTGTGGCCCTTTGCTTCTGTAGAGATGCTTGTCATGCATGTCTTGTACTCTTGCATCTCTTATATCTGCTATATACTTGCATGTAGACTGGCCTTGTGGCCCCTTGCTTGTTCTCGGACTGTGTGGTAATCTTGAGATCCACCCCGAGAGTTCTTTTGATCTTGTGAACTGGTCTTGTGATCGTTGCTTACTCTTGGGTTGTGTGTTGCTTTCCACAGGACTACCGTCACCTAGACTATGGGGGTGTGTCAAACTATAATTGTTATAGTTTGTTAGTTTAGTCTAGGTGTTACATTGAGTTATGTTATAGAGGGTATAACCGCCTTAGGGTTTACTATATGCTCCCTTGTATTGCTTGTTTCTACTCATTCAGTATTCCGTTCACTCGTTCACACGACCGGAGACGCGTGGCAGGCCTGGCAGCGGCGTTAGCGGAGGTGGAAAGCCAGCCAAGGTCGCTGATAAGGAGAAGTCGGTCAAGGATGGCGGTCGAGAAGAAGGAGGTCAACGTCGAGAATGCTGGCTGTGCGGCGATCCCGACCAACTCTCCTTCAAGTGCCCCGACCGCGACGACTTCGACTACGATGACACCAAAGGAGGCCGAGGGAGGTCGGCCGTGTCAACGAGAGTGGTGTTTGGCCCCGTCCTCGCTTGGGCGGAGCCGACCTCGTGGTCGGGTGTGCGGGGGGATGCAGCCGACCTGCAGCAGTGGGCACGGGGGCCACTGCAAGGGCGTTGAGCTGGGGGGGCGCCTGACTGGAGGGCGCCGAGCACGTGGACGCCGCCCTTGGAGCCTGGGCGGCGTCATGGGCGTTTGCTCGGCGTTTTGGGCGCCTGGACGCCATCCTGGACGCCTGCTCAGCGTCCCGGGCACCTGGGCGCCGACCTGGGCGCCTGGACGGCGTCCTGGGCGAGTGGACGCCGACCTGGACGCCAGGACGCCGAGCTAGGGACGCCGGGTTTGGTATAGCCGGCGACCAACTGGGCTGGACGACCAGGCCGGGTTGCCCGGTCGACCGGGATACCCGGGCGACGTGTGCGAAGGTCGCCGGGGGTGGTTTCTACAAGGATGACCTCGTGGGTGGTATCTCGAGGTCGACGTGGCTGGTGGGCGCCGTCACGGGCGGAATGACTGCGCTGGGCACGTGACGGGACGTTGGACGCCAACCAGCTGCGCACACCTGCGAAGCAGGTGCACCGTTGTCCTGCGGGTGCAACGCTGTGCAGCCAACTTGCTGCAGCGTTGGCACACCGTGGACTTGCAACGTTGGCACGCCGCATCTCTGCAGCATTGGAGGGGTGCGAGCATTGCTGCGCTGGAACGCGGTCGACCGTGCTGCGCTGGAAGTCGACCAGCAGCTGTGCTAGCTCTGATGTAGCCTTGCATGCCAATGTTGTTGCAATCATTCTGAACCTTTGTTGTCTTGTTTTTCCTAATGAAACTCTTGCCAATTCTCCCCATGAACTAGCAAGTAGTGTGCGCACAAGGAAACGACTAAGGAACGAACGAACGCAGAGATCCCTCTCACACACGTGCCTTCCCTGTAGTCAAGCTCCCGTTGCTAGAGTTATCTCCGCATGGTGCGGTGAGCGTGGACGACACCGCGACGCTACCTTCGGTTTAGCCGACTTCGCATCCACCTAGCTAGTTCGTAGGCCGGCGGCTGTGCTGGACGCCATGGTTGACCCCGTAGTCGAATCGGGCGTCGTGGACACCCTGGAAGCACGGCTGGCAGACTCAAGGAGACGCCATGATGCCCGTGAGTACGGGGAGACTCTCCCCTGGGCGGTCGTTGAGGTTGGCATTTGCGCCGTGTGGCGACGGAGCACCCTTCCCGACCGGCGTCTTCCCGACCAGTGACCAGCGAGGGCGGCGTCGACGTGGGCGTCAACGCCGGCGGTGGCCAAGTCGGCAGCAGTGCGGGAGGCACGTCGAGGCAGAGAGGGGTGATTCACGCCGATGAAGTCGGCGACGTTCAGGCGCGAGGGATGCAGTCGTCGGCGGCTGCAGGCTCCTTGCAGGGTGACGTCGGAGGTCGACGAAGCGGACTGGCACCGATGTCGGCGACTCACGTGACTGCGGGCGGGATAGCACCGAGCTACGGCTACTTCAAGTTCACGCCGGACAGGATCTCGGTTACCCCCGTGCTTGTTGGTCGACTAGACATACTCACTTGGAAGAAAGCGATTGAGCCCCAGCTGAAGATGGCCGGGCTGATCGGCTTCGCCCGTGGCACTGTGGCGACGCCGGAGGAGCACTACCCCGACCTGCGAGCAAACTTTCGCGCTGTGCAGTTGCTGACCTTCACGGTCATCTCGCGGTGCTGCTCGCCGGGCGTACAGATCGCCCTGAAGTCGTGCAGGGAGTACTTGGACGCTGGCCACCAGGCGTGGCATTTCATTGAGTCGACTTACCAAGTCGCCGACGACTTGTTCATCGCCCAGCTTGAGGGGCAGCTGACGCACCTGCGTATGGGCGATGAGGAGTCGGCGACCGACTACTGCAACCGAGCTCGGCGAATTCTCGCCACCATAAGGATGGCCAGCGCGCAGTACTCGACGGCGTCGTACGTCACGCACATCATGCAAGGGCTCCCGAGCAGCTACGACCTACTGAAGCGGCTGTCGATGGCGCCGAGCACGCGGGCGACGCTCAACGAGGACACGTTGACCTCGTACATCCTGCAGGACGAGGCGATGCAGGAGGCCGAGCGGTCCCAGGAGCTCCTGGCGCAGGTGATCTATGTCGCCCCGGCGAAGCAAGGTAGCCGACCAGGGCAGCGCGACAAGTCCGGCGGCGGTGGTAGCGGAGGTGGGAAGCCGGCCAAGGACGCCAACAAAGGGAAGTCGGCGAAATACAACAGTCGCGAAGGAGGAGGTCGACGCCGGGAATGCTGGCTATGTGGCGACCCCGACCACCTCTCCTTCGAGTGCCCCGACCGCAGTGACTCCGACGACGACGCCAAGGGAGGCCGCGGGAGGCCGGCCGGCCGTCATCGACGTCGAGAAAACCAGTCGCGTAAGGAGAAGCAGTCGAACAAGTTGATGTCGGCGAAGGACGCCGACTCCTCTGCTAGCGGCAAGGGGCGAGGCGACGGGGAGGCGTCGTGCTCGCTGGTCGGCGTCGTGGAGCCGACCGTCTCGCTGGCGCCGGAGGCTGGCGAGGATTTCCAGGCGGTGGCAGCAGCTGTGCAGGCGAACCCGGCGGTGGTCCTGCTAGACAGAGGCTGCTCCCACCACCTGATTGGGACGAAGGAGGTCTTCGTCAACATGCAGTCGAGCGGCGACGTTAAACACACGCGCGGCTTCAATGGGGCGCTGCAGGACGTCAAGGGATGGGGCGCGGTTGCGCTGCAAGGGGAGGCCGCGAGGCGGGTGCTCATCCCCGACGTGCTGTACGTCCCGGGCGTGCAAGCCAACCTGCTGTCGGCCGGGCAGCTGAAGGAGAACGGTGTGAAGCTGCAGGACGACGGCGATGGCATGCTGCTCATCTCGGACGCCGTCGACGTCCTCGGCCGAGCAACGTACTCCGGCCGGGTCCTCTGCACCGACCTACGTCCCTGCTCGGCGACGACTGCGGCGCAGGAAGTGGCCTTATGAGCAATTGTCTCTGCGACGAAGGCGATGCCGGACAGGCTGCACGCGAGGCTCGCGCACGTCGGCATGGACACCATCTGGAGCTCAGCGAAGCACGAGGTCGCCACCAGGCTGGACCTCAAGGCGGCGTCCGGCGCCGCCTCGCCCTGCGTCTCGTGTGTCGGGGGAAAGCTGGTGCGAGACACCTTCCCTGACAAGGGTTTGAACGCTGAGGACGCCCTGGCCGTCGTGCACATCGACCTGTGCGGGCCGTTTCGTGTGGCCGCCAAGGATGGCAGCCTGTACTTCCTGCTGCTGAAGGACCGCAAGACCCGCTACGTGTGGGTGAAGCCGGTCGCCAGGAAGTCCGACGTGCTGCGGGAGTTCGAGCAGTGGCTGGTGACGGTTGAGCGGCAGACGAAGAAGTCGGTGTTGATGCTGCGTTCTGACCGGGGAGGGGAGTTCCTCAGGAAGGACATCACCGCCTTCGTGGACGGCAAGGGGATCGTTTACGACCTGACCTGCCCGTACACCTCGCAGCAGAATGGAATGGCAGAGTGAGAGATGCGGACGGTGGTGGAGTCGGTGCGGACGATGCTGCTGCACATGGGCGTGCAGCACCACTGGTGGCACCTCGCTCTGCGGCAGGCCGTCTGGGTCCGCAACTGCCTTGAGAGGTCGGCGCTGCCGCCGGGGACGACGCCGTACCAGCTACTGACCGGGAAGAAGCCTGACTTGTCGCTGGCACGTGTGTGGGGCTGCATGGCGCAGTTCCTCGTCCCCGAGCAGCAGCGCGGTGGGAAGCTGCAGCCGAAGGCCAAGTGGGGCCTTCATCTTGGCGTGTCGGAGGAGAGCAAGGGCTGGGAGCTCCTCGACCTCGTCGCCAGCCGGGTGGTCACCACGTCCGAGGTAGTGTTCTACGAAACCATGTTACTGGAGGTTTGGAAGTCACTGCACGGGCCGGCGTCGGAGCGGATGCCGGCTACCTCGCCGACGGACACCTCCACTGCGACACTCCCTCTGCTCGCCGAGATCAGTGAGCTTGCTGATGAGGACGTCGAGGAAGTCCTTCCTCCTCCCCCTAGCCCTGCCGTTCCACCTCCCATCGCTGTTCCGCGGACACCGACATCGGTCTCCGGCGATGAGGGGAGCAGTGGGGCGTCGCCTGTGGCGCCAACCAAGGGCATCGCCGGTGGCCGACGTGGCGTCAAACAAGTCGGCGTGGAAGCGGAGACGCCGGCTGAGACGCCGGATTTGGTACAACAGGACAGTGCAGCCGACGAGGCTGAAGAGGAGCAGTCGGACGCCGGGCAGTCCACCGACAGCGACGTGGTGGAGGTCCAGCCTTAACCACTGCGCACAGGCCGAATTCTGAGGCCGCCCGACTTCTTCGTACCGGCTGCCTTCACAACGGTGTACGACGAGGTCGACGACGACCTGCTGTACGACGACGCCGAGGAGGATGAAGATTTGCCGGAGCTCGACCCCGACATGCACGCCGACCCCGAGCACCATTGGCACATCGCGACGATGACAGTGAAGGAGGCGTTGGCGAGCTGGAAGGGTAAGGCGGTTTAGGCCGCCATGGACGAGGAGATCCACAATCTGCTCCGCAACGGCACGTGGGAGCTAGTTGAGCGGCCCCTCGGTGTCAACATTATGAAGGACCGGTAGGTGATGATGACGAAGTACCGCGTCGACGACACCATAGAGCGCGAGAAGGCGAGGCTGGTTGTGAAAGGCTTCACGCAGGTGTATGGCGCCGACTACGACGAGACGTACGCGCCAGTGAGCAGCTACGTCACACTGAGGATCTTCCTCAGCATCGTCGCCGTCCTCGACCTCAACCTGATGCAGCTCGACATGAAGAATGCCTTCCTGCAGAGCAAGCTCGACCGCGTGCTCTACATGTACCAGCCGGACTACTACAACGACGGGACCGGCCGGGTGTGCAAGCTGCTGAAGAGCCTTTACGGGCTGAAGCAGTCGCCGCTGTTGTGGTACAAGGCGGTGCTCAATGACGTGCTAATCGGCGCTGGGTGGAAGAAGAGTCAGGTCGACGAGGCGCTGTACTTCAAGGTCGGCGCCGACAAGGTGGCATGCTGGGTGCTGGTCTATGTCGACGACCTGCTCGCCGCCAACAGCAGCACCGCGATGCTGAGGGAGCTGAAGGAGCTGCTGGATGCCGCCTTCGAGCTGCGCGAGATTTCGCCGGTGCAGAAGTACCTCGGCCTGGAGAGAGATCATGTGCGACATGTCGGCAAGGAAGCTGTGGCTGCACTAGCAGGGCTACGCCGACAAGCTGCGTAGGCGTTTCATCGACGAGGAGCAGGGCGGTCGGACCCCGAAGACGCCGGTCTCCGTCGACGCCTACGCCGAGCTCACCTTCGATGACGAAGAGGCATAGGAGCGCCAGGAGGAGGAGTACCGGCAGAAGGTCGGCTCGCTGCAGTTTGCGGCGACGACGACGAGGCCGGACATCGCCTTCGCCTGCAGCAAGCTAGGGAGCGGCCTCACGGTGAGGAGCGACCAGCACTGGCGCGAGGTCGACCACTGCCTCGCCTACCTCGCCAACACGCGCGACACCGCCCTGGAGTTCGGCGGTGGTCCGGAGACGCTGGAGCTGGTCGGCTACGTTGATGCCGACGACGCCGGCGACAAGCAGAACCGGACGGGTACGGGTGGCTACATGTTCGTCTATGGAGGGGCCACATTCTCCTGGTCGAGCCATCGCATTAAGTGCGCGACGCTGTCGTCGACCGAGTCGGAGTACGTGGCGGCTGTCGACGCCAGGAAGGAAGGATGCTGACTTCGCTTCCTCCTAGCAGAGTTCCGGCAGCTGGACGCCGGGAAGCCGACGGTCCTTCGCGTGGACAACAAGTCGGCCATCACAGTCACCGAGGGCATGGGGTTGACGGGCAACCTCAAGCACATGGAGCGACGACAGGCCTGGCTGCAGCACATGGTGAAGCGCGGGAAGTTTCCATTGAGGTACATCCCGACCACCGAGCAGCCGGCCGACTTCCTGACGAAGGCGCTGCACTATCCGGCCTTCAACCGGTGCTCTGTCGCGATCGGCCAAGTGCGCCTGGCTCAAGTCGGCGACGGTGACAACGACGTGCAGCAGTAGGTGCCATGCCCTCTTGCATGGCTGGTGCGGTGTCCGGCGTGCTGTGTGTTGTGTGTGTTGGGTGCAAATGCACATTGCACGACATCCTGCCGTCTGTTTGTACGAGTATGCGTGTGCGAATGCATTTACGTGTGAATGGTGTGTTCGTGTGTTTGTTTTCTTTCGCATTTTTCGCTTGATGCATTTGCAGGTACTCGCGCAATGTGCGCTTCGGCACAACATTGTATGCGCTATGAACAGTGCAAGCAGAAAGGACGAGCTCGCAAAGGAACCCAAGATGGAAGCTTTGCAGTTCGGTTGAGTTGATTGCGCAGATTCAGTTCTATCCAACTCGAAATTGTACTGTTTTGTTTGGTTAACTATAGTGTAGCAGGGAAGGCACTATAGGGGTACAATTTAGGTGAAGGTTGGATGTTGTTTGTCTGTATCTGCATGCTACAAGGCCAGGGGAAACCAGCGGAACCAGCATTTGGCTGGTTGGGCAAAGACAAAACAGGTTCTGTTTTTAGAACCTGAACCTGGTTGTTGTTTTCCCAGGTTGGAAAAACAGAACCAGAGGTTGTTTACCAACCTACCACCTGCTATTTTGTCCAGCCAGGTTGGTTCTGTTGCTTGGAATTATTTGGGATCATCCCTGGTTGTTCCCAGGTTGATTCCCAAGGTCCTTGCTAGCTAGAACTATTTAATCCTTCTCTGTTTGTACCTGAATATAGTCAAATTGATTCATGTGAATTCCTTCCTCGCTGGAATTTCGTTTCTGCGCTATTCGACGGCGGAATGCTACCCGAGTCAACGCTAGTATGCTAGCACTCCAACGCTAGGCAAACGTTGTCCGAGCCATAACTTAGTAATGGCAGAACTTTTCGCGAGGCAACTTGGCTCATTTTAAAGCTCTTGGAGCGAGCTTCGATATAGCGAATTCTCAGCTTAATCCGATCGACGGTCTGCACGGCACGCTGCGCGACGTTCAAGGTGCTCTTGCTGTTTTGACTAAGTCCTTCTTGATCCCTCTCTCTACAAACTCGGACCCGAGGATAGGGGCTGGTCTTGTACCAGGCACCCAGGGACCCTTGGAGGTGACCCCGAGGAGAGGTTTTAAGTTTGATTAAGTCCTAATAGCTTGAGTTTATTAGGCCCTTAAACCAACAAGCTGGTATCAGAGCTGCGTTATAGTGATCCTCGTTATAGGTAGCTATGGCGGGCAACACCTCGGCGGGAGCTGGTGAATCTTCAGCCCAAGATCGTAGCGGCAGCCAAGATTCTGGTCTTTCAGCGCCAAGGGGAGCGCGAACAAACCAGGGCTCGCTTGTCAAGGAGGTGCTGAAGAATTTCACCGTCGAGAAGTTCAATGGTGAGGGCTATGATGATTGGGCCTGGAAAATGCAATTATATTTCCGTCAGATCGGTTTGCTGAAACTAATGATTGGGGAGGAGCCTAGACCGAGTGACCCCACGCTGCAGGAAGATTGGGACGAGCGCTCCTCGGCTGGCTACTATTTGATGTCGCAGAGTTTGGAGCTGAACCAGCGTCACCACGTCATGCACCTGCTGCCGGAGGTTGAATGCGGTCCGAAGGCGTGGACCGTGTTGAAGGAGCTGCACGCCCCGACCTCCGTTGTCGCAACGTTGATGCTGGAGAGGGAGCTGTCCGCGTTGCGCCTGAGCGAGGGAGAGCCGGTGCAACCAGTCCTGGACAAGATGCGCGACCTCTACGCGAAGTTGGCGACCACGGGAATCACCTACCCGGAGCAGACCAAGTGCTTGAAGATGCTCTCGCTGCTGCCAGAATCGTGGCTTCAATTTACGAGCGGATTGAGCCTGCCGCAGAACCAGAGCTTGTGGACGCTCGAGTGGGTGCGGACGAAGATTCTGGAGGAGGACTTCCGTCGCCGCCAACTGAGGGGTGGAGACGACGGCAGCAGCGGCTACGGGATGCAAGGGAGCCGACGTGGCAGAGGACGTGGCTTTCATTTTGCCACCAGCACCCGACTTGCCCCCTCTCTAGCCTGCCCCCCCACCGTGCCACGTCAATGCCAACAGCTGCTACATGGATATGTACACGTCCTTGCTCTCGTGCAGATCCCAACGCACATGACTGCCCCTTATACGTGCGAGCCCCATCCGTGCTAGTGCTCACCCCAGCCTTGGCAAGCTTACGGAGGGAGATGAGGTTGGCCTTGAGATTGGGGACGAGGAGAACATCGTGGCGCACCACCGGCTTGCCATCTACTCCCTGAAACCCAGCTCGTCCCTCACCAGCCACCTTCAGCGCGTGTCCAGAGGCGGAGCACACCTCGTTGATCGGTGCAGCACTCGTCCAGCAAGTCCTTGCAAGGCGTCATCGTCCAAGCAGCGGCCATGTCCAACACCCAAAAGTCCAGGGGGTGCAGCTCTGCTCCAACCTTGGCAGATGCATCTCCTTGCTCCCCCTTGTCTGCGACATGGAAGAATTGGCCCGCGGCGCGCTCCTTCTTCTTCTCCGCATCGCCGTTGCCCTTCGGGTTGTTGTCGGACGAATCAGCGACCATGCTCGCGCCGTTTTTGTGGTTCTTCCTCACGCATTATACTGGTGACGATTCCGGGGGGTCCATCCATCGGGTTTCTTATAGCATCAAAACCAGGGATGCACTTCCACTCCCTTTCATTTTGCCACCAGCACCCGACTTGCCCCCACGTCCAGATTTCGCACTACGGCCCCAACTGATACCTCATTGTTGGTCGCTGGAGTCGTCGTCCTTCTTTGCATCGCGCCCAGCACCACCGAAGCTACGTCCTCTGCCACGTCAGTAGCCGCTGCTGCCGTCGCCTCCACCCCTCAGTTGGCGGTGACAAAAGTCCTCCTCCAGAAACTTCGTCCGCACCTATTCGAGCGTTCACAAGTTCTGGTTTATCGGCAGGCTCAATCCAGTAGTAAATTGAAGCTACGATTCCAGCAGCAGCGAGAGAATCTTCAGGCACTTGATCTGCTCCGGGTATGTGATTCCCTCGATCGCCAACTCCGCGTAGAGGTCGCGCATGTTTTCTTGGACTGGTTGCACCGGCTCTCCCTTGCTCAGGCGCAACGCGGACAGCTCTCTCTCCATCATGAGCGTCGCGGTGACGGAAGAAGGGTCGTGCAGCTCCTTCAACACGGTCCATGCCTTCGGACCATAATCAACCTCCGGCAATAGGTGCATAACGTGGTGACGCTGGTTCAACTCCAAACTCTGCGACATCAAATAGTAGCCAGCCAAGGCACGCTCGTCCCAATCATCCTGCAGGGCGGGGTCACTCGGTCTAGGCTCCTCCCCAATCATTAGTTTCAGCAATCCAAAAAGACGGAATTAGAGATGCATTTTCCAAGCCCAATCATCATAGCCCTCACCATTGAACTTTTCGACGGTAAAGTTCTTCAGCACCTTCTTGATCGGCGAGCCCTGGTTTGTTCGTGCTCCTCTTGGTGCAGAAACACCAGAATCTTGGGTGACACTACGATCTTGGGCTGAAGATTCACCAGCTCCCGCCGAGGTATTGCCCGCTACAGCTACCTATAACGAGGATTACTATAACGCAGCTCTGATACCAGCTTGTTGGTGTAAGGGCCAAATAAACTCAGGTTTTGAAGACTTAATCAAACTTAAAACCTCTCTTCGGGGTCACCTTGAAGGGTCCTAGGGTGCCTGGTACAAAACCAGCCCCTATCCTCGGGTCCGAGTTTGTAGAAGGAGGAACCAAGAATGATTTAGCCAAAAGAGTGAGTGTGCCTTGAACGTCGCGCAGCGTGCCGTACAGACCGTCGATCGGATTAAGCTGAAAATTCGCTATATCGAAGCTCGCTCCAATAGCTTTAAAATGAGCCAAGTTGCCTCGGACAGCGTTTGCCTAGCGTCGCAGTGCTAGCGTAATAGCGTTGACTCGGGTAGCATTCCGCCGTCGAACCGCACGGAAATGAAATTCCAGCAAGGAAGGAATCCGCTTGAATCAATTGACTATATCCAGGTACAAACAGAGAAGGAATAAATAGTAGTAGCTAGAAAGGGCCTTGGGAATCAAACTGGGAACAATCAGGGATGATCCCAAATAATTCCAAGCAACAGAATCAACCTGGCTGGACAAAATAGCAAGTGGTAGGTTGGTAAACAACCTCTGGTTCTGTTTTTCCAACCTGGGAAGACGACAATCAGGTTCAGGTCCTAAAAACTGAACCTGTTTTGTCTTTGCCCAACCAGCCAAGTGCTGGTTCCACTGGTTTCCCCTGGCCCTGTAGCATGCAGATACAGACAAACAACATCAAAGCTTCACCTAAATTGTACCCCTATAGTGCCTGCCCTGCTACACTATAGTCAACCAAACAAAACAGTACAATTTCGAGTTGGATAGAACTGAGTAGTCCCAATCAATCCAACCGAACCGCAAAGCTTCCATCTTGGGTTCCTTTGCGAGCTCATCCTTTCTGCTTGCACTGTTCATAGCACGTACAATGTTGTGCCGAAGCGCACATTGCGCGAGTACCTGCAAATGCGTCAAGCGAAAATTGTGAATGCAAACAAATACACGAACACAACATTCACACACAAATTCATTCACAAACGCAGGATGTCGTGCAATGTAAATTTGCACCCAACAGCCGTTAGTAACAAAGTCAGCGGCGAACGTAGCAGAAGCATTCGAAGAAATGGTGCTGACGTGATTTGGGGCATTCGGAGAGGTACTCACTGTTGGGTGCAAATTTACATTGCACGACATCCTGCCGTTTGTTTGTACGAGTATGTAGATGCGAATGCATTTGGGTGTGAATGGAATGTTCGTGTATTTGTTTGCTTTCGCAATTTTCGCTTGATGCATTTGCAGGTACTCGCGCAATGTGCGCTTCGGCACAACATTGTACGCGCTATGAACAGTGCAAGCAGAAAGGACGAGCTCGCAAAGGAACCCAAGATGGAAGCTTTGCGGTTCGGTTAAATTCATTACGCAGATCCAGTTCTATCCAACTCGAAATTGTACTGTTTTGTTTGGTTGACTATAGTGTAGCAGGACAGGCACTATAGGGGTACAATTTAGGTGAAGTTTGGATGTTGTTTGTCTGTATCTGCATGCTACAGGGCCAGGGGAAACCAGCAGAACCAGCATTTGGCTGGTTGGGCCAAGACAAAACAGGTTCTGTTTTTAGAACCTGAACCTGGTTGTTGTTTTCCCAGGTTGGAAAAACAGAACCAGAGGTTGTTTACCAACCTACCACCTGCTATTTTGTCCATCCAGGTTGGCTCTGTTGCTTGGAATTATTTGGGATCATCCCTGGTTGTTCCCAGGTTGATTCCCAAGGTCCTTGCTAGCTAGAACTATATATTCCTTCTCTGTTTGTACCTGAATATAGTCAATTGATTCAAGTGAATTCCTTCCTCGCTGGAGTTTCGTTTCTGCGCTATTCGACGGCGGAATGCTACCCGAGTCAACGCTAGTATGCTAGCACTCCAACGCTAGGCAAACGCTCTCCGAGCCATAACTTAGTAATGGCAGAACTTTTCGCGAGGCAACTTGGCTTATTTTAAAGCTCTTTGAGTGAGCTTCGATATAGCACATTCTCAGCTTTATCCGATCGACGGTCTGCACGGCACGCTGCGCGACGTTCAAGGTACTCTTGTTATTTTGGCTAAGTCATTCTTAGCTCCTCTCTCTACAAACTCGGACCCGACGATAGGGGCTGGTCTTGTACCAGGCACCCAGGGACCCTTGGAGGTGACTCCGAGGAGAGGTTTTAAGTTTGATTAAGTCTTAATAGCTTGAGTTTATTAGGCCCTTAAACCAACAAGCTGGTATCAGAGCCTGCGTTATAGTGATCCTCGTTATAGGTAGCTATGGCGGGCAACACCTCGGCGGGAGCTGGTGAATCTTCAGCCCAAGATCGTAGCGGCAGCAAAGATTCTGGTGTTTCGGTGCCAAGGGGAGCGCGAACCAACCAGGGCTCGCTGATCAAGGAGGTGCTGAAAAATTTCACCGTCGAGAAGTTCAATGGTGAGGGCTATGATGATTGGGCCTGGAAAATGCAGCTTTACTTCCGTCAGATTGGATTGCTGAAACAAAAGATCGGGGAAGAGCCTAGACCGAGTGACCCCACGCTGCAGGAAGATTGGGATGAGCGCGCATCGGCTGGCTACTACTTGATGTCGCAGAGTTTGGAGCTGAACCAACGTCACCACGTCATGCACCTGCTGCCGGAGGTTGATTGCGGTCCAAAGGCGTGGACCGTGCTGAAGGAGCTGCACGCTCCTACCTCCGTCGCCGCGACGCTCATGATGGAGAGGGAGCTGTCCACGTTGCGCCTGAGCGAGGGAGAGCCGGTGCAACCAGTTCTGGACAAGATGCGCGACCTCTACGCGAAGTTGGCGACCGCGGGAATCACCTACCCGGAGCAGACCAAGTGCCTGAAGATGCTCTCGCTGCTGCCGGAATCGTGGCTTCAATTCACGAGCGGATTGAGCCTGCCGCAGAACCAGAGCTCGTGGACGCTCGAGTGGGTGCGGACGAAGATTCTGGAGGAGGACTTCCGTCGCCGCCAACTGAGGGGTGGGGACGACGGCAGCAGCGGCTACGGGATGCAAGGGAACCGACGTGGCAGAGGACGTGGCTTCGGTGGTGCTGGGCGCGGTGCAAAGAAGGACGACGACTCCAACGACCAACAAGGAGGTACCGGTTGGGGTCGCGGTGCGAAATCTGGACGTGGGGGCAAGTCGGGTGCTGGTGGCAAAATGAAAAGGAGTTGCTGGTATTGTGAGAAGGAGGGGCACCCCTGGTTTTTGTGCTATAAGAAACCCGATGGATGGACCCCCCAGAATCGTCAACAGGATGGCGGCGCGCGAAGGAACCAGAAAAACGGCGCCAACATGGTCGCTGATTCGTCCGACAACAACCCGAAGAGCAACGGTGGTGCGGAGAAGAAGAAGGAGCGCACCGCGGGCCAGTTCTTCCATATTGGAGAGCAGGGGGAGCAAGGAGACGCCTCTGCCAAGGTTGGAGCAGAGCTGCACCCCCTGGACTAATGGATGCTGGACACGGGCGCTGCTTGGACAATGACGCCGCGCAAGGACCTGCTGGACAACGTACGCGCTGCACCGATCAACGAGGTGTGCTCCGCCTCTTGACACCCGCTGAAGGTGGCTGGTGCGGGACGAGCTGCGTTTAAGGGAGCGGATGGCAAGCCGGTGGTGCTGCACGATGTTCTCCTCGTTCCTGACCTAAAGGCCAACCTCATCTCCCTCCGTAAGCTTGCCAAGGCTGGGGTGAGCACTAGCACGGATGGGGCTTGCACGTACAAGGGGCATTTGGGCAATCGGGTGCTTTGGGATCTGCACGAGAGCAAGGACGTGTACAGATCCATGTGGCAGCTGCCGGCGTTGGCGTGGCACGGTGGGGGGCAGGCTAATGAAAGGTCTGCATCCCAGGGGGAGTGCAACGCCGTTGGAGGGGTTGGCGTGAAAGTGTCGGCCAGATCTGGGGAGACAGATTGGGCAACGGCACACCGACGCTTGGGGCATGTGGCAATGCCCTTATTGAAGCAGCTGGAGAAGGATGGAGCCGTCAAGGGTTTGAAGCTGAATGGACAGCCACCCGATGACAACTGTGAAATCTGTTTGCTTTCAAAGTTCACCCGTTTCCCTTTCCATAGTGTGGCTGGCAGGAGCAAGAAGCCTTTGGAGCTGGTCCACATGGACTTGGTGGGGCCGCTGCCAGTGCAAGGGCACAAGGGGGAGCGGTATTTTCTTACAATTGTGGATGACTGGAGCAGGCTGATGTGGGCGTATCCGCTGAAGCAGAAGGACCACGCCGCCTCCACGATACGGGACGATTGGCTGCCGTTCGTGGAGAAGCAGGCGGAGTGTGTAGTGAAGCGGATTAGGACAGACCGGGGTGGTGAGTTCCTTGGAGCTGAAATGACGGCCTGGCTCAAGAAGCAGGGCATCCAGAGGGAGATAACTACGGCTTACACCCCACAGTCCAACGGTGTAGCAGAACGGGCAAACCGGACCATTCTGGAGACAGCTAGGGCGCTGCTCATAGAATCTGGGCTGAGCAATTCTATGTGGCCTCATGCTGTCCGGCACGCCACTGTCGCTAGGAACAGGGTGCTCACCAAGGTTGGGGATGACTCGTGGGTGCCTTTGGAGAGGTGGCTTGGGAGGAAGCCGCCGGTGGACATGCTGAGGGTGTTCGGTTGCATGGCAGTCGCCCACGTTCCCAAGACCTACCGCAGTAAGTTGGGGGCAAGTGCAATCTGGTGGTGCTGCCTGATGGGAAGAAAGCGATACAATGCAAGTGGGTGCTGAGGATCAAGACCGATGACAAGGGGCAGGTCACCATCTACAAGAGTAGGCTGGTGGCGAAGGGGTTTATGCAGAAGGAGAAGCAGGACTTCAACGAGATCTTTGCTCCCACTGCCAAACCCCCTACCCTCCGTGTCTTGTTGGCAGATGCAGCCGTTAGTGGGAAATTCATCATTCAGATGGATATTTCAACGGCATTTCTGAATGGGATTTTAGAGGAGGATGTGTACATGACGCAGCCGCCTGGGTATGAGGATGGTACGGGCAGGGTGTGCAAGCTCAACAAGTCCATCTACGGCTTGAAGCAGGCGCCACGCTGCTGGTACCAGAAGTTGGCAGCTGTTTTAGAGGAGATGGGATTCAGGACCAGCAGCTGTGATGAGAGCCTCTTTCTCAAAGGCGAGGGGGAGAAGCTGGTGCTGTTTCTGGTCTACGTGGACGACATTCTTCTCTTCAGCAGCAGCATGAAGGAGATCCAGAAAGTGCAGCAGCAACTAATGGAAAACTTCAAGTGCAAGAACCTTGGGGAGGTAAAGTACTACCTTGGGATGCACGTGGAGAGGGATCCTGATCACAGGTGGTTGAAGCTGTACCAGGAGAAGTTCATCAAGGAGCTGGGGGAGAAGTATGGGATTGAGAATGAGCGCAAGGTTGCAACTCCCCTGCCAGCAGAATTCAAGCTTGTGAAGGCTGCAGAGGATGAAGGGGTTGAAACCGAGGAGCAGCAGCAATTTCAGTCCTTGGTGGGCAGCCTCTTGTACGCAGCAGTTCACACGAGGCCCGACATCTCTTTCTCGGTTGGGCAGCTGGCTAGGGTGGTGCAGAATCCATCAGAGGAGCAGGTGGATGCAGCTGAGCGTGTGGTGAAGTACCTGAACTCTCACCCAAGCATTGGAGTTCAATACTCCGCATCTGCACAGGTGAAGCAGAAAGGGGTGGAGGTGCTGAAAGAGAAGGGAGAGAGGCTTGGAGAAGGCAAGCTATTTCTCACTTGCTTTACCGATGCTACGTGGGCTTCTGAGAAGGAGGATTCCTCATCTGTGGGAGGATACATCTGCGTAGTTGGGGGAGGACCTGTTAGTTGGAGGTCCAAGAAGCAGACGGAGACGGCACTCTCTTCCGTAGAATCAGAGTACATGGCGATGTTCCATGGGGTGAAGGAGGTGATTTGGCTGAGGAGGCTGTTAGAGGAGATTGGCCAGGAGCAGAAAGTTGCTACGCCGCTGTTTTGTGATAGCAAGGGGGCTCTTGGGATGGCCAGGAACGCTGTGCTTCATGGGCTGAACAAGCACATGCATATCAAGTGGCACTGGCTGCGTAAGGAGGTGAAGAGGGGGACGGTGAACCCGATCTACATCAAGACTCACCAGCAGCCAGCAGACTTTCTCACCAAGAGGCTTGCGGATGAGCCTCATTGGCGTTGTGTGCGCATGAGTGGAATGAGCATGAACTAGCATGGAATGATGGGGATGCAGCCGGCAGGCTGAGGGGGAGTGTGTTGGGTGCAAATTTACATTGCACGACATCCTGCCGTCTGTTTGTACGAGTATGTGTGTGCGAATGCATTTGTGTGTGAATGGAATGTTCGTGTGTTTGTTTGCTTTCGCAATTTTCACTTGATGCATTTGCAGGTACTCGCGCAATGTGCACTTCGGCACAACATTGTACGCGCTATGAATAGTGCAAGCAGAAAGGACGAGCTCGCAAAGGAACCCAAGATGGAAGCTTTGCGGTTCGGTTAAATTCATTACGCAGATCCAGTTCTATCCAACTCAAAATTGTACTGTTTTGTTTGGTTGACTATAGTGTAGCAGGGCAGGCACTATAGGGGTACAATTTGGGTGAAGGTTGGATGTTGTTTGTCTGTATCTGCATGCTACAGGGCCAGGGGAAACCAGCGGAACCAGCATTTGGCTGGTTGGGCAAAGACAAAACAGGTTCTGTTTTTAGAACCTGAACCTGGTTGTTGTTTTCCCAGGTTGGAAAAACAGAACCAGAGGTTGTTTACCAACCTACCACCTGCTATTTTGTCCAGCCAGGTTGGTTCTGTTGCTTGGAATTATTTGGGATCATCCCTGGTTGTTCCCAAGTTGATTCCCAAGGTCCTTGCTAGCTAGAACTATATATTCCTTCTCTGTTTGTACCTGAATATAGTCAATTGATTCAAGTGAATTCCTTCCTTGCTGGAGTTTCGTTTCTGCGCTATTCGACGGCGGAATGCTACCCGAGTCAACGCTAGTATGCTAGCACTCCAACGCTAGGCAAACGCTCTCCGAGCCATAACTTAGTAATGGCAGAACTTTTCGCGAGGCAACTTGGCTTATTTTAAAGCTCTTTGAGTGAGCTTCGATATAGCACATTCTCAGCTTTATCCGATCGACGGTCTGCACGGCACGTTGCGCGACGTTCAAGGTACTCTTGTTATTTTGGCTAAGTCATTCTTAGCTCCTCTCTCTACAAACTCGGACCCGACGATAGGGGCTGGTCTTGTACCAGGCACCCAGGGACCCTTGGAGGTGACCCCGAGGAGAGGTTTTAAGTTTGATTAAGTCTTAATAGCTTGAGTTTATTAGGCCCTTAAACCAACACACACCGACCAGGGGACTGAGTTCCAAGGAGAATTCGACGAGCTGCTAGCCTTCAGTGGGATCCAGCACCGCACCACTTCCAGGTATCATCCACAAAGCGACGGCCTGACTGAGCGATTGGTGCAGTCAGTGAAGAAGGGATTGCGCGCGTACGGTGAAGCTCACAAGGGAGATTGGGACCGGAAGCTGGATACAGATTCAGTAAGCAGGCGGCGTTGAAGGACGTCTTGCCGTATTCCCTACTGTTTGGACAGCAACCCAGTGGATGCGCCACGTTTAGTAAGCGACAGTGTCACGGCCGGGACAGTGGAGAAGTGGGTTGCACTAGCCGACGCAAGGGCAACGTATCTGAAGAGAATGCTGCCAGCCGCCATGGAGAGCTTGAAGGTGGCTCAGCTGCGTATCATTCATCGTTACAAGCAGAGGCAACTGAGCAAGATGCAAGGGAAGATGGAGGAAGGACAGGCCGTGTACGTAAGGAGGGCGAAGCGAGATGGGCAAGACGTGGGAGTATTGCAGCAGCGGTGGACGGTAAAGGAAGCGAGGAGCTCAAGTGTGCTGGTGCTGGAGGATAAAAGAGGAAGCGCATGATGGACCATGTTACCAACGTAGCCCCGCGGGCAAGCTACAGAAGGCGAAGGGGTATGAAGGTCCCATGACCAGGGCGAGGACGGCAGCTGGTCATGGAAGGGGCCAAGGGAAGAGTCAGGCAGGGTCATGGAGGGGAGGGATGGCCAGAGGAAGGGTGTACGGGCAGATGAAAACAGGTTGCTAAGAAAGCCAGAGCATCAGAGCAGAAAAGAGCAGAGAGAACCAGAGGAGATGTTAGAAGATACATGAGAGAAATGAGGAGTGGGTGAAGTTCCGATAGCTGTCACATTTTGGTGAATATGAGAAGTAAAGCAAGCGGGACAGATGCGAGGTATACATATTGTATATATGTGTACATAGCGAAGAAGCGGTATGTCGAGGATGAAAGTTGAGGAGGCACGCAACACTTCGGGTGCTGGGGAGATGGGCGTTGGGGAAACGGCGGAAGCTAGGTTCGGAAGGGCAGGAAGAAGATGACAAGGGCGAGACTGATATAAGCAGGGGTGAGTGGGTGGAAGATAGCGGAGCACTCGGCAGTGGCAGTGTGGGGGAAGGAAGAGGCAGCCACATACAGGATGGGTGTTGATATGCATGCTTGTTTGTTTTCCTATGTGTGAAGGACCTTTCCATGTAGCCAGTTGGATCTCTACATTGCCAGCTGGAGGCAAGTAGCACACGGCAGGGTGGAGGGCAAAAAGCAGTATGGCTGGAAGCCTACTCGTAAGCAGCCTTGGCTGTGTAATGCGTAGGCCAGTGAGTGACGGGATGGGAGTTAGAAGGTATATGTCGCTGGTAGATAGGATGATTTTTGGGCTAGGTTCCTTAATGCTTGTATGTTTACTTTCAACATGATCGCTTTGTAGTGGATCTGAGCAAGGAGTGAAGCTAAGGAGACATAATGAGCAATGGTTAGATACAGAGTTAGCTAGACCAGAGTATGTGAGTGAGCGGCGAGCTTATCAAGGAAGATTCAGGTAGGGTCATAGAGGGGAGGGATGGCCAGAGGAAGGGTGTACAGGCAGATGAAGAGAGTTTGCTAAAAAAGCCATAGCATCAGAGCAGAAGAGAGCAGAGAGAACCAGAGGAGATGTGAGAAGAGACATGAGAGAAAGGAAGACTGGGTGAAGCTCTTATAGTAAGTATTGCGCTTACTCTTGGTACCAACCATATGGATAAGTAACACGCTTACTCTTGGTACCATCCATATAGGTAAGTAATGCGCTTTCTCTTAGAACCATCCGTATGGATAACTAACGTGCATACTCTTAGTATCAACATATGGCTAAGTAATGCGCTTATTCCTAGTACCATCTTTACGGGCAAGTAACATGCTTACTCGTAGTATCATCCATACAGATAAGTAACGTGCTTACTGTAAGTACTATCCATACAGGTAAGTACTACACTTACTCTTAATACCAACCATATGCGTAGGTAACCCGCTTACTCTTAGTATCATCCATATGAATAAGTAACGCGCTAACTCGTAGTACCAACCATATGGGTAAGTAACGCACTTACTCTTATTACCGTCCATGTATGTAAGTAACGCGCTTACTCTTAATACTAGACATATGGGTATGTACGGCACTCGCTCTTAGTACCATCCATATATGTGAGTGACGCACTTACTCTTAGTACAATTCATATGGATAAGTAAAACGCTTTCTCTTAGTACCGCCCATAAAGGTAAATAATGCGCTTACTTTTAGTACCATCCAAATGGGTAAATAACGCGCTTACTCTTAATACCAACCATATGGGTAAGTAACGCGCTTACTCTTAGTATTATATATTTGGGTAAATAACGCGCTTACACTTAGTGTCATCCATACGGGTAAGTAACGTGCATACTCTTAGTACCATCCATACGAATAAGTAACGCACTTACTCTTAGTACTATCTCTATGGATAAGAAACAAGCTTACTCTTGGTACCAACCATAAGGGCGCGATGAGTCCTAATACCAACCATATGGGTAAGTAACGCGCTTACCCTTAGTACAATCCATACGAGTAAATAACACACTTATTCTTATCATCATCCATATGGGTAAGTAACGCGCTTACTCTTAGTACCATCCATATGGGAAAGAAACGTGTTTACTGTTAGTAGCATCCATATAGGTAAGTATTGCGCTTATCCCTAGTACCATCCGTATACGTTAGTAACGCGCTTACTCTTGGTATTAACCATATAGCTAAGTAATACGCTTACTCTTAGTACCATTCATATGGCTAAGTAACGCACTTATTCTTTGTTTCATCCATATGGGTAAGTAACGCGCTGACTCCTAGTATCATCCATATGAAATGGTAACGCGCTTGCTCGTATTACCAACCGTATGGGTATGTAATGCACTTAATCTTAGTACCATCCATATGGGTAAGTTGTTGGGTGCAAATTGACATTGCACGACATCCTGTCGTCTGTTTGTACGAGTATGCGTATGCGAATGCATTTGCGTGTGAATGGTGTGTTCGTGTGTTTGTTTGCTTTCGCAATTTTCGCTTGAAGCATTTGCAGGTACTCGCGCAATGTGTGCTTCGGCACAACATTGTACGTGCTATGAACAGTGCAAGCAGAAAGGACGAGCTCGCAAAGGAACCCAAGATGGAAGCTTTGCAGTTCGGTTAAATTGATTATGCAGATTCACTAATATCCAACTCAAAATTATACTGTTTTGTTTGGTTGACTATAGTGTAGTAGGGCAGGCACTATAGGGGTACAATTTAGGTGAAGGTTGGATGTTGTTTGTCTGTATCTGCATGCTACAAGGCCAAGGGAAACCAGCGGAACCAGCATTTGGCTGGTTGGGCAAAGACAAAACAGGTTCTGTTTTTAGAACCTGAACCTGGTTTTTGTTTTCCCAAGTTGGAAAAACAGAACCAGAGGTTGTTTACCAACCTACCACCTGCTGTTTTGTCCAGCCAGGTTGGTTCTATTGCTTGGAATTATTTGGGATCATCCCTGGTTGTTCCCAGGTTGATTCCCAAGGTCCTTGCTAGCTAGAACTATATATTCCTTCTCTGTTTGTACCTGGATATAATCAATTGATTCCAGCGGATTCCTTCCTAGCTGGAATTTTGTTTCTACGCGGTTCGACGGCGGAATGCTACCCGAGTCAATGCTAGTACGCTAGCACTCCAACGCTAGGCAAACACTGTCCGAGCCATAACTTCGTAATGGCAGAACTTTTCACGAGGCAACTTGGCTTATTTTAAAGCTCTTGGAGAGAGCTTCGATATAGCGAATTCTCAGCTTAATCCAATCGACGGTCTGCACGGCACGCTGCGCGACGTTCAAGGTACTCTCGTTATTTTGGCCGAGTCATTCTTGATTCCTCTCTCTACAAACTCGGACCTGAGGATAGGGGCTGGTCTTGTACCAGGCACCCAGGGACCCTTGGAGGTGACCCCACTGAGAGGTTTTATGTTTGTTAAAGTCTTAATAGCTTGAGTTTATTAGGCCCTTACACCAACATAAGTAACGTGTTTACTCTTAGCACCATCGATATGGGTAAGTAACGCGCTTATCTCTAGTACCATCTGTATAGGTAAGTAATGCGCTTATCCCGAGTACCATCTGTATCGGTAAGTAACGCGCTTACTCTTGGTACCAACTATATGGCTTGATAACGCGCTTACTCTTAGTACCATTCACATGTGTAAGTACTGTGCTTAGTCTTAGTACCGCCCACATGGATAAGTAAATCGCTTATACTTATTACCAACCATATGTATGTAACGCGCTTACTTTTAGAACTATCCGTATAGATAAGTAACGTGCATACTCTTAGTACCATCATATGGCTAAGTAATGTGCATATTTTTTGTTCCATCCAAATGGATAAGTAACATGCTTACTTGTAGTATCATCCATACAAATTAGTAACATGATTACTCTCAGTACTATCCATGCGGGTAAATAATGCGCTTACGGTTAGTACTATTCATATAGGTAAGTAACGTGCTTACACTTAGTTCAAACCATATGGGTAAATAACTCGATTACTGTTAGTAACCATCCATATGGATAAGTAACGCACTACTCTTCGTATCATCCATATGAATAAGAAACACGCTTAGTCGTAGTACCAACCATATAGGTAAGTAACGCGCTTACTCTTAGTACCAACCATATGGATAAGTAACGCGCTTACTTTTAGTACCATCCATATGGGTAAGTAACGCGCTTACTCTTAGTACCATTCATATGGCTAAGTAACGTGTTTATTCTTAGCACCATCCAAATGCGTAAGTAACGCGCTTATCCCTAGTACCATCAGTCTGGATAAGTAACGCGCTTACTCTTAGAAACATCCATATGGAAAAGCAACGTGCATACACTTAGTTTCAACATATAGCTAAATATATCGCTTACTTTTAGTACCAACCATATGGGTAAGTAACGCGCTTACTCTTAGTACCATCCATATGGATAAGTAACGCACTTACTCTTAGTACCAACCGTATATTTAGGTAACGTGCTTACTCTTATTATCATCCATATCGGTAAGTAACGCGCTTACTCTTGGTACTAACCATATGGGTAAGTACCGAACTTATTCTTAGTATCATCCGTATGAATAAACGCTTACTCATAGTACCTATCACATAGATAAGTAACGTGTTTAGTCTTAGTACCATCCATATGTGTAAGTAACGCGTTTACTCTTAGTCTCATCCATATGGGTAAGTAACGTGCTTACTCTTAGTACCAACCATATGGGTAAGTAATGCGCTTAGTCTTAGTATGATCCATATGGGTAAGCAACATGTTTACTCCTAGTACCATCCATATGGGTAAGTAACGCGCTTATCCCTAGTACCATCCGTATGGGTAAGTAATGCGCTAAAGCTTAGAACAATCCATATGGATAAGTAATGCGCTTACTTTTTATTACTATCCATACGGGTAAGTAAAGCACTCATAGTAATATCCATATGGGTAAGTAACGTGTTTACTCTGTCAACGGGAGTTGTGTGTTGGCCCCGTCCTCGCTTGGGTGGAGCCGACTTCGTGGTCGGGTGTTTGGGGAGCACAGCTGATAGCTACAGTTGGCGACGCCGACTTTACCGCGCAGGTTGACGAGTCTGGTCGACCTGCATGGGGCCAACGATGGGGCGCCGGCGGCCGACGAGATGACTTGGTGGTCGACGAAGGGAGGGGCGCCGAATTTGGGAGGCGCCGACGTCGACATGGGATGCTGTGCTCCAAGCTAGGAGGCGCCGACTTAGTGACGCCGACATGGGTGGTCGACGGGCACGTACAGCAACTGGTCAATGTCGGCCACGCAAGTCGACGCCGACTTAGTGGTTGCCCGGTCGACCAGGTTACCCAAGTGACAGGGATCTGCGGAGGCACCCGATCGTCGATCAAGTGGTTCTGGCGATGCCGACCTCGGATGTGGCATCCCGAGGTCGACGTGGCGGATCATGTGCTCTCGTCGGCATGTGGTTGGCTTGGCGTCTGCATTGTGCACGTTACGGGGCACATCATGCCAACCATCTGCGAGCACCTGCGAAGCGGGTGCGCTGCTGTCCTGCGGGTGCAACGCTGTGCAGCCGCCTTGCTGCAGCGTTGGCACGTCGTAGATTTGCAACGTTGGCTTGCCTCTTCTCTGCTGGGGTGGAGCGATGCGAGCTTCGCAGCGCTGGAACGCGGTCGACCTTGCTGTGCTGGAGGTCGACCTGAATGCTTGCTAGCTCTGATGTAGTCTCTCTTGCCAATGTTGTTGCTATCAGTATGAACTTTTGTTATGAACTTTTGCTACTCGAACTCTTGCCAATTCTCCCCGTGAATGTGTGCGTAGAGAGAACATAAACAAACGACTAATAAACGCAGAGATCACCCCTAACACCCCGTGCCTCCCCTGTAGTCTAGCTTCCGTTGTTAAAGTTATCTCCGCATGGTGCGCTGAGTGTGGACGACACCGCGACTTACCTTTGGTTTATCCGACTTAGGCGCGCAATACCTATTTCGTTCGTCGGCCGGCAACTGTGTTAGTCGCCATGGTGGGTGCCGTAGGTGACGCAGGTGTAGCGGATACCCTGGAAACACGGCTGGCTAATGTGAGGAGATGCGACGCAGATGGCGAGTACGGGGAGACGCTTCCCTTGGAGGTCGTTGAGCCAGGCATCCGCGCAAAATGGGCGATGGAGCACCCTTCTCGAACTGCCTCTCCTCGACTGGCAAACAACGAAGGCAGCGTCGACGTGGGCATTAACGCCGGTGACCAAGTCGGCAGCAGTGCGGGAGGCATGTCGTCGAGGCAGAGAAGAGTAATACACGCCGGTAAAGTCGGCGGCGTTCAGGCGCAAGGACTGCAGTCGTTGGCGGTTATGGGCTCCTTGCGACGCCACGGCGGTGGGCGTCAAAGCAGCGTGACGCCAGCGTCGGTGACCTACGTGACGGTGGGTGGGATCGCGCTGAACTACAGCTAGTTCAAATTCACGCCGGACAAGATCGCCGCCACGACCGCCTTACGTGGAAGGATGCCATCGAGCCTCAGCTGGAGATGGTCGGCTTGATGTGCTTCGCCGAGGGCAGCGTGGAAACGCCGCCTGAAAGTAGCGCCGAGCTGCGCACGAAGTTCCGCGCCGTTCATTTGCTCACCTTCACAGCCATCTCGAAGTGCTGCTTGTCGGACGTGCAGATTGCATTGAAGTCAAGCAGGAGCTATTTGGACGCCGGCCACCAGGCGTGGCAGTTCATCACGTCGACGTACCAGGTCACGGACAACCTGTACAACAGCCAGCTGGAGGAGCAGATGACGCACCTGCGGATGGGCGAGCAGGAGTCAGCAACCGACTACTGCAACCGGGCTCGGCGACTTCTCGCCAACATACGGATGGTGCGCGTTTAGTACTCAACGGCGCCGTACAGCACGCACGTCATCAAGGGGCTCCCGAGCAGCTACAACCTGATGAAGCGTCTGATAGTGGTGCCGGACACGAGGTAGTCGCTCAACACAGACTCGCTGACCTCTTACATCCTCAGGGACAAGACAATGCAGGAGGCCGAGAGGTCCACGGAGCTCCTGCTGCTTGTCAAACATTATATGTTTATATGATTGTAGGCTGTAGTGGGTTACACCTTAGGGGGTACACTAGATTAGGGTTTCCTACTTGTATCCAACTTTGTGCTAGTACAGTCATTCCTGTCCGTTCATTCTGACATGGTTTCAGAGCAGGTCCTTCGCTAGGACCGTTTTTTAAAGGGCCCACCGTTCCCTACCTACCTACCTACCTACCTAGGGCGCCTCGAACTTTTTTTACGGCCCCTACCTCCCGCGACCCGCGACCCGCCCCTTAAGGCCCCGTCGCGCCGCCCCTTAGCCGCTCGCGCGCGGTCTTTTTTTTTTCCCGCGCGCGCCTTATTTCCCTCGCGCGCGGCCCGTCGCCTGCTCGCGCGCGCCCCGCAGCCGCCCGTCGCCTGCTCGCGCGCGTCCCGCAAGCCCGCAGCCCGCTGTCCCAGCGGCCGCCCGCCCGCAGCCGCCCGTCGCCTGCTCGCGCACGCCCCGCAGCTGCCCGTCGCCTGCTCGCGCCCGCCCCGCAGCAGCCCGTCGCCTGCTAGCGCACGCCCCGCTGCCCGCAGCCGCTCGTACGCCGCTGCTTCCGCTGCTGCTTGCGCACTGCTGCCTCCCGAGCGCCGCCGCTGCCTGTGCGCCGCCGCTGCCCGTGCGCTGCCGCTGCCCGTGCACCGCCGTTCCCAGTGCGCCGCTACCACCCGTGCGCTTCTGCAGCCGCCGCCCGCGAGGCACTCGCTCTCACTGTTGTTTATCTTCTACCTACCGCGCACACTGCTGCCACTGCAGCTGCCACCAGTGCACCGTTGCAGCTCCTGCTGCCACGCTACCTACTACTGCCGCTCGTGTGCCACTACGGACAGTCGACCCCGCCCGCGCCTTGCCTAGCGGCCCCGCCGGCCCCGTTGACCCTCCGCACACCTTTTCAGCGGCCTGATTCCTACTACTACTGTTACTACTGCTACTGTCACTATGGCTAGCCCGCCAGTTCTAGCTTTCGATGCCGAGGGCCGTCCAGTGAAGTTCGAAACCTGGCTAGATGACCTGCACCTGTTCCTACAGCTCACTGCCAAGGAAGATATCTCACTGTACGACCACGCCCTAGGCCATGCCACTGCCCCTGACTCGACTGCTGACAGCACTCTGCGTTCCCAGTGGCAGACCCGTGATGCGCACGCTCGCTTTGCTATTCGCAACTCCCTGCCGCTAGACGAGCGCGAGCACTTCGGCCAGTGCAAGACTGCTAAGGACCTCTACACCGCTGTAGTTGCCCGCTACTCCTCGCCCGCTTCTGCCACGCTAGGCCGCCTCACTCTCCCCTACCTGTTCCCCGACCTAGCCTCCTTTCACACTGTCGCAGACCTCATCACCCACCTTAAGACTAGTGAGGCCCGCTTTCGCGCTGCTATGCCTGCCGAGTTTCTCACTAGCAACCCCCCCCCACTCTGGATCACTCTCTACCACATCGTCACCCGCCTTCCTGACTCTCTGCGCGCAGTCAGGAACAAAGGGGGCAGGGGTGGGGGTGGCGGCGGAGGAGGTGGGGGTGGAGGCGGTGGGAGTGGAGGCGCGGCTGGGGAGACTAGTGGCGGCAGTGGGGGAGGAGACAGCAGCGGTGGGAGTGGTGGTGGAGGCGGCAGCGGAGGCGGAGGTGGTCGTGGCGGCGGCAGGGGTGGAGGTGGCCGGGGCGGCGGCGGTGGGGGTGGTGGTCGTGGAGGCACTGGCGGAGGGCAGAGTCAGCAGCCCGCCCCGACGCTTCAGGCCGCCCGTGAGTGGTATGCGCAGCGCAGCGTTACCTGCACGTACGTCATTCGCACAGGTGACCGCAGCGGCCAGCAGTGTGGGAGGCCGCACCCCACGCAGCGCTGCTTCGCGCGCCTTAACGACGCGTGGCGCACTCAGTTTCCTACTGCCACTGAGCTGCCGCGCTGGGCTGATCTGGAAAAGAGGGGTGTTGATATTTGGGCTTTAGACTTTGATGCTATTCTCACTGCCATGTATGCGATGTCTATTAGTGGAGAGGGTGCTCAGTACTTGCGTGTTCCGCCCGACCCGGGCATTCAGGCCAGTCCGGCTGCCGCTCTAGGTGCTAGTGCGTCTCCTCCCACAGGTCCTGGTGGGGCTGCAGCCCTAGGTGCTCGTGCGTCCGTGCCCCCTGGTACTGAGTCGACTGCAGCACTGCACACCTTCACCCTGGACTCAGGTGCTTCTCGCTCTTTCTTTCGTGACCGCACTGTCCTTGAGCCACTCGCTCGGCCAGTTGCTGTCTCCCTTGCTGACCCCTCTGGGGGTCCGGTCATTGCGACCTCCTCCACTGTCCTTCCTTGTCCGGCGGTCCCGTCCGGCACGCTGTCAGGTCTCTACCTCCCCTCGTTCTCTACGAACTTGGTGGCAGGTAGTGCGCTCCAGGACGGGGGTGTTCACCAGTTCACCCCTGCCTACGAGCGCGTGACACAGGTAGCTGCGTCCGCGTCTGCGTCTGCGTCAGGTCAGCTGTCCGCCCCCTGCTCGTGTCGCTCTCTGGCGCATGAGACTGTCCTTTGGCACCACCGCCTTGGTCACCCGTCTGTGCAGCGCCTTCGGGCCATGCACAAACGGGACCTTGTTGCTGGTCTTCCCAGGGTGCTCCCTCCCCTTCCAGCCTCGCCTGCTCCTCCCTGTCTTCCCTGTGTCAAGGGGCGGCAGCGCGCCGCTCCTCACTCCTCCTCCTTTCCCCCGACGACTGCTCCTTTGCAGACGCTCCACATGGACGTGTGGGGCCCAGCCCGCGTCCGTGGCCAGGGTCAGGAGAGGTACTTCCTGATTGTTGTTGACGACTTCTCGCGCTACACCACGGTCTTCCCCTTGCGCACCAAGGGTGACGTCCCTGATGTCTTGATCCCTTGGATCCGCAGATCTCGTCTCCAGCTCAGTGAGCGTTTCCACTCCGACTTCCCTGTCCTGCGTCTGCACTCTGACAGAGGTGGAGAGTTTTCCTCTGGCCTCTTGGAGGCCTTTTGTCAGCAGGAGGGCATTGAGCAGTCGTTCACGCTTCCGGCCTCTCCACAGCAGAATGGGGTTGCTGAGCGCCGCATTGGCTTGGTCATGGAGGTCGCTCGTACCTCCTTGGTTCATGCGGCTGCCCCCCACTTTCTGTGGCCGTTTGCAGTCCGATACGCTGCGCATCAGCTCAACCTCTGGCCCCGTGTCTCCTTGCCCGAGACTTCTCCGACACTGCGTTGGACGGGAGAGGCTGGCGATGCGTCGCGTTTTCGGGTCTGGGGATCCCGAGCTTTTGTCCGCGACACGTCCGCGGACAAGCTCTCCCGTCGCGCTGTCCCCTGCGTCTTCCTTGGCTTTGTCCCAGACGCCCCTGGTTGGCAGTTCTACCACCCCACCTCGCGGCGTGTCCTGGCCTCTCAGGACGTCACTTTTGACGAGTCCGTCCCCTACTACCGCCTCTTCCCCTACCGCACTGCCCCGCTCCCCCCCCCGCCTCTCTTCCTCGCTCCAGGTGCTGAGGTACCAGACCCCCTCCCCCCTCAGGGTGCCGCTCCCTCAGGTGTGTCCCAGGTAGACCCGGGTGAGCCTGTCGAGGTAGCTGTTGACTCTCGTCCTGCGTCTAGGGGTGCTGAGTCTGGGGGTGCTGAGCCTGGGGGTGCTGAGCCTGGGGGTGCTGCGTCTGGGGGTGCTGAGCCTGGGAGTGCTGCGTCTGGGGGTGCTGAGCCTGGGAGTGCTGAGTCTGGGGGTGCGGAGCCTGGGGGTGCTGAGCCAGGAGGTGAAGAGCCTGGAGGTGCGGAGCCTGGAGGTGCTGAGCCTGGGGGTGCTGTGTCTGGGGGTGCTGCGTCTGGGGGTGCTGAGCCTGAGCGTGCTACACCTGGAGGAGCCCTCTCCTCCCAGCAGCTGCAGGAGAGGTACCTCGAGTACTGCCGCCTCCGGAGAGGTGCTGCTGGAGCTCGTCCCGGTACTTCCCCTCCTACCCAGGAGCTCCCCCCCATTCAGCAGATCCGCGAGTGGTACACACGGCGCTGCAGTCTTCGGAGTGGTGCTCCTGGTGCTGCGGACCCTGGGGGTGGCGCTGCTGCTGGTGCTGAGGACCCGGACGTGGGAGCTGCTGCTGGTGCTGCGGACCCGCCTGGTGGAGCTACTGCTGGTGCTGAGGACTCGGACGTTGGAGCTGCTGCTGGAGCTGAGGACCCGGGTGGTGGCGCTGCTGCTGGTGCTGAGGACCCGGACGGTGGAGCTGCTGCTGGTACTGAGGACTCGGACGGTGGAGCTGCTGCTGGAGCTGAGGACCCGAGCGGTGGCGCTGCTGCTGCTGCTGAGGACCCGGGCGTTGGAGCTACTACTGGTGCTGAGGACCCGGCCGGTGGAGCTGCTGCTGGTGCTGTGGACCCGGCCGCTGGAGTCTCCTCTGCTTCTGGAGACGCTGCGCGGCCGCGACCGTACTTCGTACCGCTCCTTCAGCAGGTTCTTGGGCAGGCTCCTCCTCCTTGTCCTCCTCCCTCCGTAGAGTGTCCTCCGCCTGTCCAGCCGCAGTCACAGTTACCGCCTACCTCGCCTCTCCCTGCTCCCTCTCCTTACACTGGTCCCACAGGAGGTCTTACAGAGCGTCGTGAGCCTGAGTCTCGTCCTGCGTCGCCTGTTCGTCCTGCTCGCACTGGTAGTCGTGTCCGTCGTGAGCGTCCTCCTCCTGTCCCAGGCACTCACTCTGCGTCCCTCTACTGCTCCTCAGCGTGTCCCTCTACCGTCTCCTCCTGCGTCCTCTTTGCCTGACGTTCCGGACCCTGAGTCTGACCGGTATCGTGCTGAGCACCCTACTGTCACGCGTCTCCTCGCTACTGTTGTCACTGACCCTACCTTTGAGTCCTCGGCTGCGTCTGCTCTGGTCGCTGAGTTGGTTGACTTTGCTGCTGCCTGTCGTCTAGACTACGCTGCTAGCCTTGTTGTTGAGTCTGAGTCTGAGTCTGTCTGTCCTCCGTCCGTCGGGGGTGAGTGTGCTCTTGGCACGGACGTCCTTGAGGACAGACAGGAGGAGTTCCAGTGTCTTGCTGCTGCTTTGCCCCGTCTCGTGTCCTTGCTAGTTGCCCCTGAGGGAGACCCGGATGCACCAGACATCCCGACCCCGCGCACTTACGCTGAGGCGATGGCGGGTCCCTACTCCTCTCAGTGGCAGACAGCCATGGACGCCGAGATGGCTTCCTGGAAGTCCACACGCACCTACGTCGACGAGGTTCCCCCTCCTGGGGCGAACATCGTCAGTGGCATGTGGATTTTCAGGGTGAAGCGGCCGTCGGGTTCTCCGCCTGTCTTCAAGGCGCGTTACGTGGCTCGAGGCTTCAGTCAGCGAGAGGGAGTTGACTTCTTCCAGACCTTCTCCCCCACCCCGAAGATGACTACTCTTCGGGTGCTGCTGCACATAGCCGCTCACCGCGACTACGAGCTTCACTCACTTGACTTCAGCACTGCTTTCTTGCAGGGCAGCCTGCACGAGGAGATCTGGCTGCGCCGCCCACCTGGCTTCACTGGGTCGTTTTCTCCTGGTACCCAGTGGAGGCTTCAGCGGCCGGTCTACGGTCTCCGCCAGGCTCCGCGTGAGTGGCACGACACACTGAGGACTACACTTGCGGCTCTTGGGTTCGCGCCTTCTACAGCTGACCCGTCGCTGTTCCTGCGCACCGACACTTCGCTGCCGCCGTTCTACATCCTCGTATACGTCGACGACTTGGTCTTTGCCACTGCTGACACTGCAGGACTCGCCTACGTGAAGTCGGAGCTGCAGAGGAGACACACGTGCACAGACCTGGGTGAGCTGACAAGCTATCTTGGCTTGCGGATCACCCGGGACAGAGCACGGCGCACCATCACCCTGACTCAGTCACACATGGTGCAGCAGGTTCTCCAGCGCTTCGGCTTCACGTACTCCTCGCCTCAGTCCACTCCTCTGCCTACCGGTCACTCACTCTCAGCTCTGCCTTCGGTTTGGTCCGTAGAGTCGAGTGGCCCGTATCCAGAGCTTGTGGGCTGCCTCATGTACCTGATGACCTGCACTCGACCTGACCTTGCATACCCTCTTAGCATCCTTGCACGCTATGTCGCTCCTGGCCGTCACAGGAAGGAGCACATGGATGCCGCTAAGAGGGTGTTGCGCTACTTGTGCAGTACGTCGGGCATGGGGCTTGTGCTTGGAGGGCGAGACCGAGTTGTTCTCACAGGGCACTCAGACGCTTCTTGGGCAGATGACCAAGGCACTCAGCGGTCGTCTCAGGGTTACACCTTCAGTCTTGGCTCTGGCTCAGTTTCTTGGCGCTCTACACGCTCTTCTTCTGTTCTCGGCTCCAGTTGCGAGGCTGAGATCTACGCTACAGCCATGGCTGCCCAGGAGCTACGCTGGCTGACCTACCTGTTGACCGACCTCGGAGAGCCGCCTCGTTCTCCTCCAGTACTGTACGTCGACAACAAGGCTGCCATTGCCTTGTGTGAGGAGCACAGACTGGAGCACAGAACGAAGCACATCGCCCTGCGGTACTTCCTTGCTCGTGAGCTGCAGCAGCGCGGTCAGCTTTGTATTCGCTACGTGGCCACTGAGGCCAACACTGCTGATGTGTTCACCAAGGCGCTTCAGCCTCGTGACCATCAGCGCTTCTGCACTCTGCTAGGCCTTGTGCCTACTGGACCTCATTTGCTTACTTCTTGACCCTGCTTGTACTGTGATCACTATATATATATGTATACCTGCATGTTCACTCTTGCTAGGTTGTGATCACTGTATCTCTTGCTCTATTATAAACCTGCATGTGGACTGGTCTTGTGACCGCTTGCTTGTGCTCGGAATTTGTGTGGAATCCTTGAGATCCACCCTGAGCTTGCCTTTCTTTGCTTTGACTGGTCTCGTGACCCTCTGGTTGTCTCCCACTGCGCCTATGGGGGTGTGTCAAACATTATATGTTTATATGATTGTAGGCTGTAGTGGGTTACACCTTAGGGGGTACACTAGATTAGGGTTTCCTACTTGTATCCAACTTTGTGCTAGTACAGTCATTCCTGTCCGTTCATTCTGACACCGCTAGCAAACTACGTTGCACCGACGAAGCAAGGAGGCCGATCGGGGCAGCGTTGCAAGCCCAGCGGCGGTGGTAAAGGAGGTGGCAAGCCGGCCAAGGATGCCAACAAGGGATAGTTGGCCAAGGATAGCGGTCGTGGAGGAGGAGGTCGACGCCAGGAATGCTGGCTGTGCGGCGACCCCGATCACCTCTCCTTTGAATGCCCCAACCGCAGTGACTCCAACGACGACGACGCCAAGGGATGGCGAGGAAGGTCAGCTGGGCGTCACCTTTGCCGGGAGAGCAAGCGTCGCAAGGAGAAGCAGTCGATCAAGTTGACCTCGACGAAGGACGCCGACTCCTCCTCTGGCGGCAAGGGGCGAGGCGACAAAGGGGCATCGTGCTCTCTGGTCGGCGTCGTGGAGCCGACCGTCTCGCTGGCACCGGAGGCCGGAGAGGACTTCCAGGCGGTGGCGGCAGCCATGCAAATGAATACAGCGGTGGTCCTTCACGACAGCGGCTGCTCGCACCACCTGATGGGGACGAAGGAGGCCTTCATCAATCTGGAGTCGAGCGACGGCGTCAAGCACGTGCGCGGCTTCAATAGGGCCCTGCAGGATGTCCAGGGCCGAGGTACCGTCGCTCTGCAAGTAGAAGCCGGGAAGCAGATGCTCATCCCTGACGTGCTCTACGTCCCGGGCGTGCAGGCGAATCTGCTATCAGCCAGACAGCTGAAGGAGAGCGGCGTGAAGCTGCAGGACGGTGGCGACGCAATGTTGCTCGTCTCGGCTGCGGGGGATGTGCTCGGTCGGGCGACGTACACCGGCTGGGTCCTCTGCACCAACCTTCCTCCCTGCTCGGCGAAGTCGACGATGCCCATGACGGAAGTGGTGGCTCTGCGGGTGATAGTCTCAGCGACGAAGTCGACGCCGGCCAGGTGGCACGCGAGGCTTGTGGATGTCGGCATCCACACCATCACGAGCTTGACGAAGCATGAGGTCGCCACCGGCCTGGACATCAAGCCATCGGTCGGCACCGACTTTTCGTATGTCTCGCGCATCGGCGGGAAGCAGGCGCAACACACCTTCCCTAACAAGGGCTCGGACGCCAATGACGCCCTGGCTATCGTGCACATCGACCTGTGCGGGCCGTTTTGAGTGACTGCCAAGGATGGCAGCCTGTACTTCCTGCTGCTGAAGGACCGCAAGACCCGCTTCGTGTGGGTGAGGCCGGTTGCCAAGAAGTCGGATGTGCTGCTGGAGTTCCAGAAGTGGCTGGTGGTGGCTGAGCGGTAGACAAAGCTACGGTGTTGATGCTGCGCTCTGACCGGGGAGGGGAGTTCCTTGGGAAGGAGTTCACCGCCTTCGTGGATGGCAAGGGGATCGTCCACGACCTAACTTGCTCCTACACCCCGCAGCAGAACGGCATGGCAAAGAGGGAGATGCGGATGGTGGCGGAGTCCGTCTGCACGATGCTACTGGTGGCACCTTGCCCTGCGACAGGCCGTCTAGGTCCGCAACTGCGTCGACGCCGCCGCCGGGGACGATGTCCTACCAGCTGCTCACTGGGAAAAAATCCAATTTGTTGCTGGCACGCGTGTGGGGCTGCATGGCGCAGTTCCTGGTCCCCGAGCAGCAGTGTAGTGGCAAGCTGAAGCCAAAGGCAAGGTGGGACCTTCACCTTGGTGTGTCGGAGGTGAGCAAGGGATGGGAGCTCCTCGACCTTACCAACAACAAGATGGTCACCACGTTGAACGTGGTGTTCTACGAAACGATGTCGTTGGAAGTGTGGAAGTCGGAGCACGGGCCGGCGTCGAAGCGAACGAAGGCTAACCCGCCAACGAACATCTCGACGGCGACACTTCCACTGCTCGCTGAGGTTGGCGAGCCTGCTGAGGAGGATGCCGAGGACGTCCACCCTTCCTCTCTCCCCCCTGGCCCTTCTACCCCACCTCTCATTACCGACCAGCAGAAGCCGTTATCAGCCTCCTACGATGAGGGGACCAGTGGGACGTCGCCTGTGGCGCCGAACAGTGGCATCGCCGGTGGCCGACGTGGCGTCCAACAAGCAAAGCAAATGAAGGCAGGGGAGCAGCAGGTGGTGGGGGTGACGCCGACCATGGTGAAGTCGGTGAAAGAGGCGTCTCCAGAAAAGCAGTCGACAGGGGAGCAGCGGGCGGTGAAGCCGACAGGGAAGCTACCGACAACGGAGAAGTCGGCCGAGGATCCGACGACAGGGGAGGAGTCGGCAGGGATGCTGACTTTGGTGCTGCTGGCAGGTGAGGGCAGTGGAGCTAGCGTTGATGCAGGGGAGCAGTCAGACGCCGGGCAGTCCACCGACAGCAACGTAGTGGAGGTCAACCCCGAGCAGCCTGAAGTGCGACGTTCAGGCCGAGTCCGGAGGCCGCCGGAGCGGCTAACCTACCACTCTGTTTCCCGCCGGCCGCCTTCACCACGGTGTACGACGGCGCGTCGGATGACGCGCTCTATGACAACGTCGAGGACGACATCGACCTACCGGAGCTGGATCTCGAAGTGCACGCTGACCCCGAGCATCGCTGGGACATCGCTACAATGACGGTGAAAGAGGCATTGGCGAGCTGGAAGGGTAAGGCGGCGAAAGCTGCCATGGACGAGGACACCCGCAGCCTCATCGCAAATGGCACGTGGGAGCTGGTTGAGCGGCCGCGCGGCCTCAACATCATGAAAACCCGGTAGGTGTTGATGACGAAGTACCACATCGACGACACCGTCGAGCGCGAGAAGGCGAGGCTGGTCGTGAAGGGCTTCACGCAGGTGTATGGTGCTGACAATCACGAGACGTACGCGCCGGTGAGCAGCTACGTCACGCTGAGGATCTTCCTCAGCATCGTTGCCGTCCTCGACCTCAACCTGATGCAGCTCGACATGAAGAACGTGTTGGTGTAAGGGCCTAATAAACTCAAGCTATTAGGACTTAATCAAACTTAAAACCTCTCCTCGGGGTCACCTCCAAGGGTCCCTGGGTGCCTGGTACAAGACCAGCCCCTATCCTCGGGTCCGAGTTTGTAGAGAGAGGGATCAAGAAGGACTTAGTCAAAACAGCAAGAGTACCTTGAACGTCGCGCAGCGTGCCGTGCAGACCGTCGGTCGGATTAAGCTGAGAATTCGCTATATCGAAGCTCGCTCCAAGAGCTTTAAAATGAGCCAAGTTGCCTCGCGAAAAGTTCTGCCATTACTAAGTTATGGCTCGGACAGCGTTTGCCTAGCGTTGGAGTGCTAGCATACTAGCGTTAACTCGGGTAGCATTCCGCCGTCGAATAGCGCAGAAACGAAATTCCAGCGAGGAAGGAATTCGCTTGAATCAATTTGACTATATTCAGGTATAAACAGAGAAGGATTAAATAGTTCTAGCTAGCAAGGACCTTGGGAATCAACCTGGGAACAACCAGGGATGATCCCAAATAATTCCAAGCAACAGAACCAACCTGGCTGGACAAAATAGCAGGTGGTAGGTTGGTAAACAACCTCTGGTTCTGTTTTTCCAACCTGGGAAAACAACAATCAGGTTCAGGTTCTAAAAACAGAACCTGTTTTGTCTTTGCCCAACCAGCCAAATGTTGGTTCCGCTGGTTTCCCCTGGCCTTGTAGCATGCAGATACAGACAAACAACATCCAACCTTCACCTAAATTGTACCCCTATAGTGCCTTCCCTGCTACACTATAGTTAACCAAATAAAACAGTACAATTTCGAGTTGGATAGAACTGAATCTGCGCAATCAACTCAACCGAACTGCAAAGCTTCCATCTTGGGTTCCTTTGCGAGCTCGTCCTTTCTGCTTGCATTGTTCATAGCGCGTACAATATTGTGCCGAAGCGCACATTGCGCGAGTACCTGCAAATGCATCAAGCGAAAAATGCGAAAGCAAACAAACACACGAACACACCATTCACACGCATTCGCACACGCATACTCGTACAAACAGACGGCAGGATGTCGTGCAATGTGCATTTGCACCCAACACATACTCGTACAAACAGACGGCAGGATGTCGTGCAATGTGCATTTGCACCCAACACACTCCCCCTCAGCCTGCCGGCTGCATCCCCGTCATTCCATGCTAGTTCATGCTCATTCCACTCATGCGCACACAACGCCAATGAGGCTCATCCGCAAGCCTCTTGGTGAGAAAGTCTGCTGGCTGCTGGTGAGTCTTGATGTAGATTGGATTCACCGTCCCCCTCTTCACCTCCTTACGCAGCCAGTGCCACTTGATACGCATGTGCTTGTTCAGGCCATGAAGCACAGCGTTCCTGGCCATCCCAAGAGCCCCCTTGCTATCACAAAACAGCGGCGTAGCAACTTTCTGCTCCTGGCCAATCTCCTCTAACAGCCTCCTCAGCCAAATCACCTCCTTCACCCCATGGAACATCGCCATGTACTCTGATTCTACGGAAGAGAGTGCCGTCTCCGTCTGCTTCTTGGACCTCCAACTAACAGGTCCTCCCCCAACTACGCAGATGTATCCTCCCACAGATGAGGAATCCTCCTTCTCAGAAGCCCACGTAGCATCGGTAAAGCAAGTGAGAAATAGCTTGCCTTCTCCAAGCCTCTCCCCCTTCTCTTTCAGCACCTCCACCCCTTTCTGCTTCACCTGTGCAGATGCGGAGTATTGAACTCCAATGCTTGGGTGAGAGTTCAGGTACTTCACCACACGCTCAGCTGCATCCACCTGCTCCTCTGATGGATTCTGCACCACCCTAGCCAGCTGCCCAACCGAGAAAGAGATGTCGGGCCTCGTGTGAACTGCTGCGTACAAGAGGCTGCCCACCAAGGACTGAAATTGCTGCTGCTCTTCAGCTTCAACCCCTTCATCCTCTGCAGCCTTCACAAGCTTGAATTCTGCTGGCAGAGGAGTTGCAACCTTGCGCTCATTCTCAATCCCATACTTCTCCCCCAGCTCCTTGATGAACTTCTCCTGGTGCAGCTTCAACCACCTGTGATCTGGATCCCTCTCCACGTGCATCCCGAGGTAGTATTTTACCTCCCCAAGGTTCTTGCACTTGAAGTTTTCCATCAGCTGCTGCAGAACTTTTTGGATCTCTTTCATGCTGCTGCTGAAGAGAAGAATGTCGTCCACGTAGACCAAAAACAGCACCAGCTTCTCCCCCTCACCCTTGAGAAAGAGGCTTTCATCACAGCTGCTGGTCCTGAATCCCATCTCCTCTAAAACAGCTGCCAACCTCTGGTACCAGCAGCGTGGCGCCTGCTTCAAGCCGTAGATGGACTTGTTGAGCTTGCACACCCTGCCCGTACCATCCTCATACCCAGGCGGCTGCGTCATGTACACATCCTCCTCTAAAATCCCATTCAGGAATGCCGTTGAAATATCCATCTGAATGATGAATTTCCCACTAACGGCTGCATCTGCCAACAAGACACGGAGGGTAGGGGGTTTGGCAGTGGGAGCAAAGATCTCGTTGAAGTCCTGCTTCTCCTTCTGCATAAACCCCTTCGCCACCAGCCTACTCTTGTAGATGGTGACCTGCCCCTTGTCATCGGTCTTGATCCTCAGCACCCACTTGCATTGTATCGCTTTCTTCCCATCAGGCAGCACCACCAGATCCCATGTCCTATTCTCCAGCAGACTCTGGTACTCAGCATCCCTAGAAGCCAGCCACTTGTCCCTATCTGGTCCAGCTAATGCCTCCTCCATGCTAGCTGGTTCCTCTGGTGCAGGGGCAAGAAAACAGTACGCAGGCTCATCCTCCTCATCCGGGTCATAGCCATGCGGTAGAATCAGCAATGCCTCTTCGGTCCCTAGCTGCTGCTCTGCTGCATCAGTTCCTGCAGTCAGCTTCTTAGTAGCCATACGGGTACGTCCTGGCCTGGAGACGGGTGTCTCCCATCCCTTCATAACGACACCCTTCGGCTTCTTAGTTTTTCCCTGCTGCTTCTCTCCTCCCTCGGGTCCAGCAGCTCCACTAGTGCTGCCGCCAGTTTCCACACCATTTTCTCCACCAGCAGATGCCTCTTGTACCTTCTCTCCATCACCATTTCCAGCAGCTGCCTCCTCTCCCTCCTCCCACACACTAGGAGTCAGGTCCAGCTGCATGGTGATCTGCTCCATCTGCTGGGACACCCTTGCCTCCGGCTGTTTCTCCCAGCTCCCATACATCATGCCCTCAATGAATTTCACATCCCTGCTGTCAAACAACACACCCTTGGATGGTTCCCACAGCAGCCATCCCTTGCTCTCAGCAGCCAGCCCCAAATGCACACACCAGATTGCACTCGCCCCCAACTTACTGCGGTAGGTCTTGGGGACGTGGGCGACTGCCATGCAACCGAACACCCTCAGCATGTCCACCGGCGGCTTCCTCCCAAGCCACCTCTCCAACGGCACCCACGAGTCATCCCCAACCTTGGTGAGCACCCTGTTCCTAGCAACGGTGGCGTGCCGGACAGCATGAGGCCACATAGAATTGCTCAGCCCAGATTCTATGAGCAGCGCCCTAGCTGTCTCCAGAATGGTCCGGTTTGCCCGTTCTGCTACACCATTGGACTGTGGGGTATAAGCCGTGGTCAGCTCTCTCTGGATGCCCTGCTTCTTGAGCCAGGCCGTCATTTCAGCTCCAAGGAACTCACCACCCCGGTCTGTCCTAATCCGCTTCACTACACACTCCGCCTGCTTCTCCACGAATGGCAGCCAATCGTCCCGTATCGTGGAGGCGGCGTGGTCCTTCTGCTTCAGCGGATACGCCCACATCAGCCTGCTCCAGTCATCCACAATTGTAAGAAAATACCGCTCCCCCTTGTGCCCTTGCACCGGCAGCGGCCCCACCAAGTCCATGTGGACCAGCTCCAAAGGCTTCTTGCTCCTGCCAGCCACACTATAGAAAGGGAAACGGGTGAACTTTGAAAGCAAACAGATTTCACAGTTGTCATCGGGTGGCTGTCCGTTCAGCTTCAGACCCTTAACGGCTCCATCCTTCTCCAGCTGCTTCAGCAAAGGCATTGCCACATGCCCTAAGCGCCGGTGTGCCGTTGCCCAATCTGTCTCCCCAGATCTGGCCGACACTTTCACACCAACCCCTCCAACGGCATTGCACTCCCCCTGGGATGCAGACCCCTCTCCAGCCTGCCCCCCACCATGCCACGCCAGGGCCGGCAGCTGCCACATAGATCTGTACACGTCCTTGCTCTCGTGCAGATCCCAAAGCACCCGATTGCCCAGCTTCCCCTTATAAGTGCGTGCCCCATCCGTGTTGGTGTTCACCCCAGCCTTGCCAAGCTTACGGAGGGAGATAAGGTTGGCCTTCAGGTCGGGGACGAAGAGAACGTCGTGCAGCACCACCGGCTTGCCATCCGCTCCCTTAAACGCAGCTCGTCCCGCACCAGCCACCTTCAACATGTGTCCAGAGGCGGAGCACACTTCATTGATCGGTGCAGCTCGTACTTCGTCCAGCAGGTCCTTGCGCGGTGTCATCGTCCAAGCAGCGCCTGTGTCCAACACCCAATAGTCTAGGGGGTGCAGCTCTGCTCCAACTTTGGCAGAGGCGTCTCCTTGCTCCCCCTTGTCTCCCACATGGAAGAATTGGCCCGCGGTGCGCTCCTTCTTCTTCTCCGCACCGCCGTTGCCCTTCGGGTTGTTGTCGGACGAATCAGCGACCATGTTGGCGCCGTTTTTCTGGTTCCTCCGCGCGCCGCCATCCTGGTGACGATTCTGGGGGGTCCATCCATCGGGTTTCTTATAGCACAAAAACCAGGGGTGCCCTTCCTTCTCACAATACCAGCAACTCCCTTTCATTTTGCCACCAGCACCCGACTTGCCCCCACGTCCAGATTTCGCACCGCGACCCCAACCGGTACCTCCTTGTTGGTCGTTGGAGTCGTCGTCCTTCTTTGCACCGCGCCCAGCACCACCGAAGCCACGTCCTCTGCCACGTCGGCTCCCTTGCATCCCGTAGCCGCTGCTGCCGTCGTCTCCACCCCTCAGTTGGCGGCGACGGAAGTCCTCCTCCAGAGTCTTCGTCCGCACCCACTCGAGCGTCCACAAGCTCTGGTTCTGCGGCAGGCTCAATCCGCTCGTAAATTGAAGCCACGATTCTGGCAGCAGCGAGAGCATCTTCAAGCACTTGGTCTGCTCCGGGTAGGTGATTCCCGCGGTCGCCAACTTCGCGTAGAGGTCGCGCATCTTGTCCAGGACTGGTTGCACCGGCTCTCCCTCGCTCAGGCGCAACGCGGACAGCTCCCTCTCCAGCATCAACGTTGCGACAACGGAGGTCGGGGCGTGCAGCTCCTTCAACACGGTCCACGCCTTCGGACCGCATTCAACCTCCGGCAGCAGGTGCATGACGTGGTGATGCTGGTTCAGCTCCAAACTCTGCGACATCAAATAGTAGCCAGCCGAGGAGCGCTCGTCCCAATCTTCCTGCAGCGTGGGGTCACTCGGTCTAGGCTCCTCCCCAATCATTAGTTTCAGCAAACCGATCTGACGGAAATATAATTCTCACCATTGAACTTCTCGACGGTGAAATTCTTCAGCACCTCCTTGACAAGCGAGCCCTGGTTTGTTCGCGCTCCCCTTGGCGCTGAAAGACCAGAATCTTGGCTGCCGCTACGATCTTGGGCTGAAGATTCACCAGCTCCCGCCGAGGTGTTGCCCGCCATAGCTACCTATAACGAGGATCACTATAACGCAGCTCTGATACCAGCTTGTTGGTATAAGGGCCTAATAAACTCAAGCTATTAGGACTTAATCAAACTTAAAACCTCTCCTCGGGGTCACCTCCAAGGGTCCCTGGGTGCCTGGTACAAGACCAGCCCCTATCCTCGGGTCCGAGTTTGTAGAGAGAGGGATCAAGAAGGACTTAGTCAAAACAGCAAGAGTACCTTGAACGTCGCGCAGCGTGCCGTGCAGACCGTCGGTCGGATTAAGCTGAGAATTCGCTATATCGAAGCTCGCTCCAAGAGCTTTAAAATGAGCCAAGTTGCCTCGCGAAAAGTTCTGCCATTACTAAGTTATGGCTCGGACAGCGTTTGCCTAGCGTTGGAGTGCTAGCATACTAGCGTTAACTCGGGTAGCATTCCGCCGTCGAATAGCGCAGAAACGAAATTCCAGCGAGGAAGGAATTCGCTTGAATCAATTTGACTATATTCAGGTACAAACAGAGAAGGATTAAATAGTTCTAGCTAGCAAGGACCTTGGGAATCAACCTGGGAACAACCAGGGATGATCCCAAATAATTCCAAGCAACAGAACCAACCTGGCTGGACAAAATAGCAGGTGGTAGGTTGGTAAACAACCTCTGGTTCTGTTTTTCCAACCTGGGAAAACAACAACCAGGTTCAGATTCTAAAAACAGAACCTGTTTTGTCTTTGCCCAACCAGCCAAATGTTGGTTCCGCTGGTTTCCCCTGGCCTTGTAGCATGCAGATACAGACAAACAACATCCAACCTTCACCTAAATTGTACCCCTATAGTGCCTTCCCTGCTACACTATAGTTAACCAAATAAAACAGTACAATTTCGAGTTGGATAGAACTGAATCTGCGCAATCAACTCAACCGAACTGCAAAGCTTCCATCTTGGGTTCCTTTGCGAGCTCGTCCTTTCTGCTTGCATTGTTCATAGCGCGTACAATATTGTGCCGAAGCGCACATTGCGCGAGTACCTGCAAATGCATCAAGCGAAAAATGCGAAAGCAAACAAACACACGAACACACCATTCACACGCATTCGCACACGCATACTCGTACAAACAGACGGCAGGATGTCGTGCAATGTGCATTTGCACCCAACACATACTCGTACAAACAGACGGCAGGATGTCGTGCAATGTGCATTTGCACCCAACAGAACGCCTTCCTTCAGAGCAGGTTCGACCGGGTGCTGTACATGTACAAGCTGGGCTACTACATTGACGGGGCCGGCCGTGTGTGCAAGCTGCTCAAGAGCCTGTACAGGCTGAAGCAGTCGCCGCTGCTGTGGTACCGGGCGCTCGACGCCGTACTGAAGGATGCTAGCTGGAGGAAGAGCCAGGTCGATGAGAAAATTTACTTTGATGTCGGCGATGACAGAGTGGCCTGCTGGATGCTGGTCTACGTCGACGACCTGCTCGCCGCCAACAGCAGCACCGCGATGCTGAAGGAGCTGAAGGAGCTGCTGGAGGCCACCTTCGAGCTGCGCGAGATCTCGCCAGTGGTAAAGTACCTCGGGCTGGAGATCATGCGCAACAGGCCAGCGAGGAAGCTGTGGCTGCACCAGCAGGGCTACGCCGACAAGCTGCGAATGTGTTTCACGGACGAGGAGTAGACCAGGCGCACCCCGAAGACGCCTGTCTCCGTCGACGCCTACACCGAGCTGACGTTCGACGACGAGTAGGCTCAGGAGCGCGAGGAGGAGGAGTACCGGCAGAAGGTCGGCTCGCTGCAGTTTGCGGCGACGACGACGAGGCCGGACATCGCCTTCACCTGCAGCAAGCTGGGGAGCGGCCTTACGGTGAGGAGCGACCAGGTCTGGTGCGAGGTCGACCGCTGCCTTGCCTACCTCGCCAACACGCGTGACACCGCCCTGGAGTTCGGCGGTGGACCAGAGTCGTTGAAGCTGGTCAGCTTTATGGACACAAACGACGCAGGCGACAAGCAGAACCGGACGAGCACGGGCGGCTACGTGTTTGTCTACGGAGGGGCCGCAGTCTCCTGGTCGAGCCAGCGCATCAAGTGTGCGACGCTGTCGTCGACCGAGTCGGAGTATGTGGCGGCAATCGAGGGCGGCAAAGAGGGATGCCGACTTCGTTTCCTCCTCGCAGAGTTCTAGCTGCTAGACGCCGGGACATTAACGGTCCTTCGTGTGGACAATAAGTCGGCTATCACGGCTGCTGAGGGCTTAGGGCTGCAGGGCAATCTCAAGCACATGGAGTGGAGAGATGCCTGGCTGCAGCACATGGTGAAGCAGGGGAAGTTTGCGCTGCAGTACATCCCGACCACCGAGCAGCCGGCTGACTTCCTGACGAAGGCGCTGCACTTTCCGGCCTTCAACCGGTGCTCCGTCGCGGTTGGCCAAGTGTGTCTAGCCGACGTCAGCGATGGTGACGACGATGTGCAGCAGTAGGTGCCGTGCCCTTCTGTATGGCTAGTGTGGTGACCGACGTGCCGTGTGTTGCGTGCACGCCGACGGGCTATTCTCCTAATAGTGCTGCCGTGTGGGGTAGAGGCCCTCGCTTGGGCGGAGCCAACTTCGTAATCGAGTGTGTATGGAGCACAGCTGACAGCTGCAGTGGGCGACGCCAACACTGCCACGGTCGACGGGGAAAGGGGCGCCAACTTCGGGAGGCGCCGACGTCGACCTGGGACGCCGGGCTCCGAGCTAGAAGGCGCCGACTTAGTGACGCCGACTTGGAGGGCGCCGACATTGTCAAGTCGGCTAGCAGACGTTGACATGGGAGGTCGACGGGCACGTACAGCAACTGGTCGACGCTGGCCACGCAAGTCGACTCCAACTTAGTTGTTGCCCGGTCGACCAGGTTGCCTAGGCGACGGGGATCTGCAAAGGCATGCGATCGTCGCTCAGGTGGTCCTTGTGAAGCTGACCTCGGAGGTGGTATCCCTAGGTCGACGTGGTGGATCAGGTGCTGTCGTGGGCACGTAATCGGCTTGGGGTCTGCGTTGTGCACGTGAAGAGGCACAACACGCCAACCATCTGCGAGCACCTGCGAAGTAGGTGCGCTGCTGTCCTGCGGGAGCAACGCTGTGTAGAAGATTTGCTGAAGGTCCGCCTTGCTGCAGCGTTGGCACGCCGAATACTTGCAAAGTTGGCGAGCCGCTTCTCTGCTGTGCTGGAGCGGTGCGAGCTTTGCAGTGCTGGAATGCGGTCGACCGTGCTGTGCTGGTGCTCGACCTGCATGCTTGCTAGCTCTGATGTAGTCTCTCTTGCCAATGTTGTTGCTATCATTCTGAACTTTTGTTTTGAACTCTTGCTAGTGGAAATCTTGCCAATTCTCCCTGTGAATGTGTCCATAAAGAGAACACAAGCAAACAACTAAGGAACGCAAAAATCATTCCTAACACCCTGTGCCTTTACCGTAGTCTTTCTCCCGTTGGTAGAGTTATCTCCGCATATGGGTAAATAATGCGCTTACTCTTAGTATCATCCATGTGGGTAAGTAACGTGCTTAGTCTTAGTACCAACCATATGCATAAGTAATGCGCTTACTCTTAGTACCAACCATACGGGTAAGTAACGCGCTTACTCTTAGTATCATCCATATGGGTAAGTAACGTGCTTACTCTTAGTACCAACCATATGGGTAAATAACACGTTTTTTTTTAGTATCATCCATATGAATAAGTAACGCGCATACTCGTAGTACCAACCATATTGGTAAGTAACGCGCTTACTCTTATTACCAACCATATAGGTAAGTAACGCACTTACTCTTAATACTATCAATATGGGTAATTAACGTGTTTACTCTTAGTACCATCCATATGGATAAGTAACGTGCTTTCCTGTTACTACCATCCATATGGGTAAGTAATGCGCATACTCATAGTTCCATCTATACGGATAAGTAACGCGCTTACTATTAGTACTATCCCTATGGATAAGTAACGTACTTACTTTTAGTACCATCTATTCAGATAAGTAACGTGTTTAGTTATAGTACCATCCATATGGGTAAGTAACGCGCTTATCATTTGTACCATCCCTTTGGGTAAGTAACGCGCTTACTCTTGGTACCAACCATATCGCTTGCTAACGCGCTTACTCTTAGTACCATTCATATGGCTAAGTAATGCGCTTTCTCGTAGAACCATCCATATGGAGAAATAACGTGCATATTCTTAGTATCATCATATAGCTAAGTAATGCGCGTATTCTTAGTTCCATCTATATGTGTAAGTAACATGCTTACTTGTAGTATTATCCATACAAATAAGTAATGTGCTTATGCTTAGTACCATTAATATTGGTAAGTAACTCGCTTATTCTTAGTATCATCCACATGAATAAGTAACATGCTTTCTCGTAGTAGCAACCATATGGGTAAGTAGCGCGTTTTATTTTAGTACTATCCATATGAATAAGTGACGCGCTTACTCTTAATACCATCCATATGGGTAAGTAATGCATTTGCTCTTAGTACCATCCATATCGGTAATTAACGCGGGTATAGTTACTATCTTCCATACGGGTAGGTAACGCACATACTCTTAGTACTACCCATATGGATAACTAACGTTCCTAGTTTTAGTATTGTCCATTTGGGGAAGTAACTCGCTTAGTCATAGTATCATCCACGTGGGTAAGAAACGTGCTTACTCTTAGTATCATCCATATGGGTAAGTAACGTGTATATTTTTAGAACCATCCATATGAATAAGTGTCGTGTAACGCACTTATCCCTAGTTGCATCAGTATGGGTAAGTAACGCGCTTACTCTTAGTACCATCCATATGAATAAGTATCGTGCACACTCTAAGTAGAAACATATGGCTAAGTAATGCGCTTACTCTTAGTACCAAACATAAAGGTAGGTAACGTGCTTACTCTTAGTATCATCCATATGGGTAAGTAACATTCTTACTCTTAGTACCAACCATATGGGTAAGTAACGCGCTTACTATTAGTATCATCCATATCGGTAAGTTACGCGCTTACTCTTAGTATCATTCATTATATAAGTAACAAGCTTCCTTATAGTAACAACCATAAGGGTAAGTAGAGCTTTTAGTTTTAGTACCTATAGGTAAGCAACGCGCATACTTTTAGTACCAACCATATGGGTAAGTAACGCGCTTACTCTTAGTACCAACCATATGGGTAAGTAACGCGCTTACTCTTACTATCATCAATATGAAAAAGTAACGCGCTTAGTTGTAAACCCAACCATATGAGTTAGTAACGCACCTAATCTTAGTACCATCCATATGGTTAAGTAACGTGTTTACTCTTAGTACCATCCATATGGGTAAGTAACGCTCTTATGGGTAAGCAACGAGCTTACTCTTAGAACAATCCATATGGATTAGTAAAGTGCATACTCTTAGTATCAACATATCACTTAGTAATGCATTTATTCTTAGCAGCATCTAAATGGGTAAGTAACATGCGAATAAATAACGTGCGTACACTTAGTACCAACCATATAGGTAAGTAACGCGCTTACTCTTAGTACCATCCATATAACGCGCTTATTCTTAGTACTATGCATATAGGTAAGTAACACACATACTCGTATTGCCATTCATATGGGTAAATAATGCGCTTATCCCTAGTACCATCTGTATGGGTAAGTAACACGCTTACTCTTAGTACCATCCATATGGATAAGTAACGTGCATAATCTTAGTATTAGCATCTGGCTAAGTAACACGCTTACTCTTAATATCATCTATATGCGTAAGTAACGCCCTTAGTCTTAGTATCAACCATATGAGTACGTAACACGCATACTCTAGTATCATCCATATGAATAAGTAACATGCTTACTTGTAGTACCAACCATATGGGTAAGTAACGCACTCACTCTTAGTACCATCCATATAGATATGTTACGCGCTTACTTTTAGTACTAACCACATGGGTAGGTAACTCGCTCACTCTTAGTACCATCTATATGGGTAAGTAACACGCTTACTTTTAGTATCATCCATATGAATAACTAACATGCTTACTCATAGTTTTAATCGTATGGGTAAGTAATACGCTTAATCTTAGTACCATCCATATGGGTAAGTAACGCGCTTACTCTTGGTACCATCCATATGGGTAAGTAATGTCTTTACTCTTAGTAGCATCCATATGGGTAAGTAACACGCTTATCCCTAGTACCATTAGTATGGGTAAGTAACGCGCTTACTCTTAGATCAATCCATATGGATTAGTAACGTGCATACTCTTAGTATCAACATATCACTAAGTAATGCGCTTGTTATTGGTAGCATCCATATGGGTAAGTAACATGCAAATAAGTAACGTGTGTACGGTTAGTAACAACCATATGGGTAAGTAACGCACTTAATCTTAGTACCATCCATATGGGTTATTAGCGCGCTTATTATTAAGTCCATCCATATGTTTAAATAACGTGTTCAGTCTTAGTACCATCCATATGGGTAAGTAACGCGCTTATCCCTAATACCATCCGTATGGGTAAGTAATGCGCTTACTCTTAGAACAATCCATATCGATAAGTAACGTGTATACTCTTAGTATAAACATATGACTAAGTAATGCGTTATTCTTAGTACCAACCTTATGCATTATTCATATGTTTATTTTATCATACATGTTTATGCTTGATTTTCTAGTTTAGGTGTTTCCCTTATAGTTATAGTATCGAACCAGGTTGCGTGTTCCGAATTCCAGGCCTTTCGGTTGCCAACAAATTGTTTTCTACCGAACTCGGGAAGGTCCTATTTGGGACGCTTTGTGACCCTCAGAACATTCGCGTAACACCTGGGTTACTGGCCTTGTGTCGAGACTATATATAGCCTCGTGTTGTACCCAGGTGAATCAATCAATTTCATTCTCTTTTCTCAACTCGATCCTATCGATCCTCACACATGGTAATTAGAGCCTGTTTACACACGAAGTTTTTTTACCGCTAAAACCTAGCTTTTAAAAACCACGGGGGCGACCATGGAAAGCGCCGATTTCGGGTACGTAAACAAATTTCGCGTTTTTTTTTAACGTCCCCCTCGAATCGGGTTTCGAATACTTTTCTGGGTTATTAGTCAAAAGGTTGGAATTTCGAATCTCAACGGCCCTGAAAATTTGGACCAAAAAGGATGGAATTTGGAGTGTCGGATCAAATTTCATCTCAACAGCAGAGATCGGACGTGAATTCGACCAAGAGAGAATTACGCGACGAACAGAATCAGCATTCGTCATTTTGAAAGTCGATTGGATTCACAGTATGTCGACCAGAGTTCAATTGTTTTTGTTGCAAAAGTTTCTGTAAATCGCCAAGTGGCGGAAAATGGTGATAAATCTATACGAAAAAATAAGAAGTTACGCACTGACATGGACTAGACGCGATCACTACCTCAGCGGATTGAGGCTTACTCGCGAACCAGTCGGAAGACGCTACGACAACAGCAAATGCAGCAGCGAACGCAGCAGCGAATGCAGCAGCAGCAACGACTGCACCGGCATTTCAACCAGCAGCTACGGTAAATCTCAAGGCGGCACGTCCGAGGCTACTGGAGACATTCAATCCGAATGCGAGAGACACCGACGTCCGTCGATTCACTACGACCCTTGAAATTTACTTCGAGGCCGTTGGCTGTACGACCCCGACACACGATGCAATTCGACTCGCAGCAACACTGTTACGAGGCACTGCGCTCAAGTGGATTCACAATAGCAACGAGATCCGAGGCGAGGGGTCATGGACGCAGTTTCCAACAGCTTTAATTCAACGTTTTGAACCGATCAATTCAACGTCATGGCGCGGCAGCAGATTCATCGGCACAAATAGTACGACATTGTAATACAGTACACGCAGTACATGGAGAGCCTCTTCAACCGAATTACCGACCTGACCGAAGGGGAAAAATACAAGCGTATACTAAAGAGTCGTGCCAACACATTATAGTGGCACGGTCATTGCACTCCCATTCAGCCTACAAGCCTGCTCAGCTTCTGGAATTTTGAGAGGAAGTGATTCAACATGTGTTCTTCAAACCGGCAAAGTTTCAGAATTTTTTAAGCAGGACAACGTTTTGGCATTCCGGAAGTGTGTGTTATTCTTTTATGGTAACACCCGAGTTCACCATTTCGGCTGCTGGCTCCTCTAACAAGCTCTGATTGGTCTGAAAATTTGTGTGAAAGTTCTTTGCCGCGTTATACATGTGAATACCAAGTTTCATGGCAACCCAACATTGGAGCAGCGCGTGACAGCTGTCAAAAGTTACTGTTCCGTAGTCATGGTGCACTGTTGGCAGCATTTTTCTTGCCACCCTTTCAATGAGACAAGAAGTACTGGTGGTCAAGTGGAAGTTTACCACCCTCCTTTTAGGAAGTGTGGTCTCCCTGGAAGCAGCTTGCAAGAGGGTGCAAGTGGGAAGACAAGCTGACTCATGGTTGGCTTGACTCACTATTTATAGCCTTGAGTACACCTTTGAACATCCATGTGTGGTTGGCTTTGCTGACCTAGCTAGGACGTTTCCCATCCTTCTTTCGCCTTTCTCCCCTAGGACTCAATCTTCTATGAGTTCCCAGGATGACCCAACCCCTTAAGAGTCCCCTAGGCAATGTTGTACTCACCTCTTCCTTGCATCAATGAAACTACACGTTTTCAGCCGAGCTTACGTTTTTTTTCACTGCGTAGCGCATACACCTCTGAAAAAAGCAAGCAATATACCGTTGGAAAGCAGACTTTTAAAGATGGTTTTTTTCCAAGTTTCAGCGTCGTATGCTATCGGAGCTCATCGAGACGGCGCTTTGAACAGAGGCGGTTTCAAGTCGTCAGATTCTGCTCAGGCTGTTTCATGGGCATCCGCGACCCCTAAGTGGACTATAACATGAAGGGCTAAAAATGGAAGTACGCCGACAGGTGATTGCCGCGAACTACAACAACTACCGCGACATGGTGTGTGCAGCAGAGAGATTCGATACATTGACTCGAGGTCAACCCGACACATGACGCAACCTGCCGAACAGGAAATTCGGCATAGGGCGATTGGCACCACCCACGACCGCCGACCTGATGGATATCGACAAGATCGACACAAAGCAGCAGCCGACAAAATATGAGAAATGCGAATTTTGTGGCGCACCTGGGCACGACGGTTCCGCCAACAACACCCAACAATAAACCGTTACGACACTCGGCTCGACTATTGTTCCCGCCACTATATCACATCGCGACCCAACCTTACAGCTCATAACCCGCCTCCGGTCCTCCGCCTTGACAATTCTCAACCTTGGCGCCAGGCCTGTTGCGCAGCCCACAAATTGCTCGTTACCGTTACCACGCTAGTTCGATATGTAATATTCACTAATTCCTTCGCTCAATTTACTGTTTTGCTTCGATAGTGCAATCTTCGCTCGCTCAGTCACATGCACTCGTAACAGGATGAATAGTTACAATTTACTTCATAATGCTTGCGTTTATTTGTTAAGATTAGAAAGCGCACAGTACCAGAAATAACAGGTTCTTAAATAATTATGCATCTCTACATGTCATGCCACACGGGCAGTAATTTGCTCGCTAAATCCATCAACGCAGAAATATATTGCACATGCTATTTAATATTATCCCTAAATTCTGCCGCGACCTCCTCTGTCGCCCCTGCTTTCTCACCCCCTACCCACAAGCCTCCTCCATCCCCACCCCATGACCCACCTCCCACGCGCTCCTCGCTCTACCCCGCCTACGAAGCAGCGCCGAGCATCCTGCACTTTGACTTGCTGCATGGGCTGCACCTCGATGTGAAGAAGGCCATGTGCACGAGAGTCATGTTGGTGTAAGGGCCTAATAAACTCAAGCTATTAGGACTTAATCAAACTTAAAACCTCTCCTCGGGGTCACCTCCAAGGGTCCCTGGGTGCCTGGTACAAGACCAGCCCCTATCCTCGGGTCCGAGTTTGTAGAGAGAGGGATCAAGAAGGACTTAGTCAAAACAGCAAGAGTACCTTGAACGTTGTCCAGCGTGCCGTGCAGACTGTCGATCGGATTAAGCTGAGAATTCGCTATATCAAAGCTCGCTCCAAGAGCTTTAAAAAGTTCTGCCATTATGAAGTTATGGCTCGGACAGCGTTTGCCTAGCATTAGAGTGCTAGCGTACTAGCGTTGACTCGGTAGCATTCCGCCATCGAATCGCGTAGAAACGAAATTCCAGCGAGGAAGGAATTTGCATGAATCAATTTGACTATATTCAGGTACAAACAGAGAAGGATTAAATAGTTCTAGCTAGCAAAGACCTTGGGAATCAACCTGGGAACAACCAGGGATGATCCCAAATAATTCCAAGCAACAGAACCAACCTGGCTGGACAAAATAGCAGGTGGTAGGTTGGTAAACAACCTCTGGTTCTGTTTTTTCCAACCTGGGAAAACAACAACCAGGTTCAGGTTCTAATAACAGAACCTGTTTTGTCTTTGCCCAACCAGCCAAATGCTGGTTCCGCTGGTTTCCCCTGGCCTTGTAGCATGCAGATACAGACAAACAACATCCAACCTTCACCTAAATTGTACCCCTATAGTGCCTTCCCTGCTACACTATAGTTAACCAAACAAAACAGTACAGTTTCGAGTTGGATAGAACTGAATCTGCGCAATCAACTCAACCGAACTGCAAAGCTTCCATCTTGGGTTCCTTTGCGAGCTCGTCCTTTCTGCTTGCACTGTTCATAGCGCATACAATGTTGTGCCGAAGCGCACATTGCGCGAGTACCTGCAAATGCATCAAGCGAAAATTGCGAAAGCAAACAAACACACGAACATTCCATTCACACGCAAATGCATTCGCACACGCATACTCGTACAAACAGACGGCAGGATGTCGTGCAATGTGCATTTGCACCCAACACACTCCCCCTCAGCCTGCCGGCTGCATCCCCATCATTCCATGCTAGTTCATGCTCATTCCACTCATGCGCACACAACGCCAATGAGGCTCATCCGCAAGCCTCTTGGTGAGAAAGTCTGCTGGCTGCTGGTGAGTCTTGATGTAGATCGGATTCACCGTCCCCCTCTTCACCTCCTTACGCAGCCAGTGCCATTTGATACGCATGTGCTTGTTGAGCCCATGAAGCACAGCGTTCCTGGCCATTCCAAGAGCCCCCTTGCTATCACAAAACAGCGGTGTGGCAACCTTCTGCTCCTGGCCAATCTCCTCTAACAGCCTCCTCAGCCAAATCACCTCCTTCACCCCATGAAACATCGCCATGTACTCTGATTCTACGGAAGAGAGTGCCGTCTCCGTCTGCTTCTTGGACCTCCAACTAACAGGTCCTCCCCCAACTACGCAGATGTATCCTCCCACAGATGAGGAATCCTCCTTCTTAGAAGCCCACGTAGCATCGGTAAAATAAGTTAGAAAGAGCTTGCCTTCTCCAAGCCTCTCTCCCTTCTCTTTCAGCACCTCCACCCCTTTCTGCTTCACCTGTGCAGATGCGGAGTATTGAACTCCAATGCTTGGGTGAGAGTTCAGGTATTTCACCACACGCTCAGCTGCATCCACCTGCTCATCTGATCGATTCTGCACCACCCTAGCCAGCTGCCCAACCGAGAAAGAGATGTCGGGCCTCGTGTGAACTGCTGCGTACAAGAGGCTGCCCACCAAGGACTGAAATTGCTGCTGCTCCTCGGCTTCAACCCCTTCATCCTCTGCAGCCTTCACAAGCTTGAATTCTGCTGGCAGGGGAGTTGCAACCTTGCGCTCATTCTCAATCCCATACTTCTCCCCCAGCTCCTTGATGAACTTCTCCTGGTGCAGCTTCAACCACCTGTGATCAGGATCCCTCTCCACGTGCATCCCGAGGTAGTACTTTACCTCCCCAAGGTTCTTGCACTTGAAGTTTTCCATCAGTTGCTGCTGCACTTTCTGGATCTCCTTCATGCTGCTGCTGAAAAGAAGAATGTCGTCCACGTAGACCAGAAACAGCACCAGCTTCTCCCCCTCGCCCTTGAGAAAGAGGCTCTCATCACAGCTGCTGGTCCTGAATCCCATCTCCTCTAAAACAGCTGCCAACTTCTGGTACCAGCAGTGTGGCGCCTGCTTCAAGCCGTAGATGGACTTGTTGAGCTTGCACACCCTGCCCGTACCATCCTCATACCCAGGCGGCTGCGTCATGTACACATCCTCCTCTAAAATCCCATTCAGGAATGCCGTTGAAATATCCATCTGAATGATGAATTTCCCACTAACGGCTGCATCTGCCAACAAGACACGGAGGGTAGGGGGTTTGGCAGTGGGAGCAAAGATCTCGTTGAAGTCCTGCTTCTCCTTCTGCATAAACCCTTTCGCCACCAGCCTACTCTTGTAGATGGTGACCTGCCCCTTGTCATCGGTCTTGATCCTCAGCACCCACTTGCATTGTATCGCTTTCTTCCCATCAGGCAGCACCACCAGATCCCATGTCCCATTCTCTAGCAGGCTCTGGTACTCAGCATCCCTAGAAGCTAGCCACTTGTCCTATCTGATCCAGCTAATGCCTCCTCCATGCTAGCTGGTTCCTCTGGTGCAGGGGCAAGAAAACAGTATGCAGGCTCGTCCTCCTCATCCAGGTCATAGCCATGAGGTAGAATCAGCATTGCCTCCTCGGTCCCAAGCTGCTGCTCTGCTACACCTGATCCTGCAGTCAGCTTCTTAGTAGCCATACGGGTACGTCCTGGCCTGGAGACGGGTGTCTCCCATCCCCTCATTACGACACCCTTCGGCTTCTTAGTTTTCCCCTGCTGCTGCTCTCCTCCCTTGGATCCAGCAGCTTCACTAGTGCTGCCGCCACTTTCCAGACCATTTTCTCCACCAGCAGGTGCCTCCTGTACCTTCTCTCCATCACCATTCCCCGCAGCTGCCTTCTCTCCCTCCTCCCACACACTAGGAGTCAGGTCCAGCTGCATGGTGATCTGCTCCATTTGCTGGGACACCCGGGCCTCCGGCTGTTTCTCCCAGCTCCCATACATCATGCCCTCAATGAATTTCACATCCCTGCTGTCAAACAACACACCCTTGGATGGTTCCCACAGCAGCCATCCCTTGCTCTCAGCAGCCAGCCCCAAATGCGTGTACCAGATTGCACTCACCCCCAACTTACTGCGGTAGGTCTTGGGGACGTGGGCGACTGCCATGCAACCGAACACCCTCAGCATGTCCACCGGCGGCTTCCTCCCAAGCCACCTCTCCAACGGCACCCACGAGTCATCCCCAACCTTAGTGAGCACCCTGTTCCTAGCGACGGTGGCGTGCCGGACAGCATGGGGCCACATCGAGTTGCTCAGCCCAGATTCTATGAGCAGCGCCCTAGCTGTCTCCAGAATTGTCCGGTTCGCCCGTTCTGCTACGCCGTTCGACTGTGGGGTGTAAGCCGTGGTCAGCTCCCTCTGGATGCCCTGCTTCTTGAGCCAAGCCGTCATCTCAGCTCCAAGGAACTCACCACCCCGGTCTGTCCTAATCCGCTTCACCATACACTCCGCTTGCTTCTCCACGAATGGCAGCCAATCGTCCCGAATTGTGGAGGCGGCGTGATCTTTCTGTTTCAGCGGATACGCCCACATCAGCCTACTCCAGTCATCCACTATGGTTAGGAAATACCGCTCCCCTTTGTGCCCTTGCACCGGCAGCGGCCCCACCAAGTCCATGTGGACTAGCTCCAACGGCTTTTTGCTCCTGCCAGCCACACTATGGAAGGGGAAACGGGTAAACTTTGAGAGCAAACAGATTTCACAATTTTCATCAGGTGGCTGTCCATTCAGCTTCAGCCCCTTAACGGCTTGATCCTTCTCCAATTGTTTCAACAAGGGCATTGCTACATGCCCCAAGCGTCGGTGTGCTGTTGCCCAATCCGTCTCCCCAGATCTGGCCGACACTTTCACACCAACCCCTCCAACAGCGTTGCACTCCCCCTGGGATGCAGACCCCTCTCCAGCCTGCCTCCCGCCGTGCCACGCCAGCGCCGGCAGCTGCCACATAGATCTGTACACGTCTTTGCTCTCGTGCAGATCCCAAAGCACCCGGTTTCCTAGCTGCCCCTTGTACGTGCGTGCCCCATCCGAACTAGTGCTCACCCCAGCCTTGGCAAGCTTACGGAGGGAGATGAGGTTGGCCTTGAGTTCAGGAACGAGAAGAACGTCGTGCAGCACCACCGGCTTGCCATCCGCTCCCTTGAACGCAGCTCGTCCCGCACCAGCCACCTTCAGCGCGTGTCCAGAGGCGGAGCACACCTCATTGATCGGTGCAGCGCGCACGTCGTCCAGCAGGTCCTTGCGCGGCGTCATCGTCCATGCAGCGCCCGTGTCCAACACCCAATAGTCCAGGGGGTGCAGCTCTGCTCCAACCTTGGCAGATGCGTCTCCTTGCTCCCCCTTGTCTCCCACATGGAAGAACTGGCCCGCGGTGCGCTCCTTCTTCTCCGCACCACCGTTGCCCTTCGGGTTGTTGTCGGACGAATCAGCGACCATGTTGGCACCGTTTTTCTGGTTCCTCCGCGTGCCGCCATCCTGGTGACGATTCTGGGGGGTCCATCCATCGGGTTTCTTATAGCACAAAAACCAGGGGTGCCCTTCCTTCTCACAATACCAGCAACTCCCTTTCATTTTGCCACCAGCACCCGATTTGCCCCCACGTCCAGATTTCGCACCGCGACCCCAACCGATACCTCCTTGTTGGTCGTTGGAGTCGTCGTCTTTCTTTGCACCGCGTCCAGCACCACCGAAGCCACGTCCTCTGCCACGTCGGCTCCCTTGCATCCCATAGCCGCTGCTGCCGTCGTCTCCACCCCTCAGTTGGCGGCGACGAAAGTCCTCCTCCAGAATCTTTGTCCGCACCCACTCGAGTGTCCACGAGCTCTGGTTCTGCAGGAGGCTCAATCCACTCGTGAAGTGAAGCCACGATTCAGGCAGCAGCGAGAGCATCTTCAAGCACTTGGTCTGCTCCGGGTAGGTGATTCCCGCGGTTGCCAACTTCGCGTAGAGGTCGCGCATCTTGTCCAGGACAGGTTGCACCGGCTCTCCCTCGCTCAGGCGCAACGCGGACAGCTCCCTCTCCAGCATCAACGTTGCGACAACGGAGGTCGGGGCGTGCAGCTCCTTCAACACGGTCCACGCCTTCGGACCGCATTCAACCTCCGGCAGCAGGTGCATGACGTGGTGACGCTGGTTCAGCTCCAAACTCTGCGACATCAAATAGTAGCCAGCCGAGGAGCGCTCGTCCCAATCTTCCTGCAGCGTGGGGTCACTCGGTCTAGGCTCCTCCCCAATCATTAGTTTCAGCAAACCGATCTGACGGAAATATAATTGCATTTTCCAGGCCCAATCATTATAGCCCTCACCATTGAACTTCTCGACGGTGAAGTTTTTCAGCACCTCCTTGATCAGCGAGCCCTGGCTTGTTCGCGCTCCCCTTGGCGCTGAAACACCAGAATCTTGGCTGCCGCTACGATCTTGGGCTGAAGATTCACCAGCTCCTGCCGAGGTGTTGCCCGCCATAGCTAACTATAACGAGGATCACTATAACGCAGCTCTGATACCAGCTTGTTGGTGTAAGGGCCTAATAAACTCAAGCTATTAGGACTTAATCAAACTTAAAACCTCTCTTCGGGGTCACCTCCAAGGGTCCCTGGGTGCCTGGTACAAGACCAGCCCCTATCCTCGGGTCCGAGTTGGTAGAGAGAGGGATCAAGAAGGACTTAGTCAAAACAGCAAGAGTACCTTGAACGTCGTGCAGCGTGCCGTGCAGACCGTCGATCGGATTAAGCTGAGAATTTGCTATATTGAAGCTCGCTCCAAGAGCTTTAAAATGAGCCAAGTTGCCTCGCAAAAAGTTCTGCCATTACGAAGTTATGGCTCTGACAGCGTTTGCCTAGCGTTAGAGTGCTAGCGTTGACTCGGGTAGCATTCCACCAACGAACCGCGTAGAAACGAAATTCCAGCGAGGAAGGAATTCGCATGAATCAATTTGACTATATTCAGGTACAAACAGAGAAGGATTAAATAGTTCTAGCTAGCAAAGACCTTGGGAATCAACCTGGGAACAACCAGGGATGATCCCAAATAATTCCAAGCAACAGAACCAACCTGGCTGGACAAAATAGCAGGTGGTAGGTTGGTAAACAACCTCTGGTTCTGTTTTTTCCAACCTGGGAAAACAACAACCAGGTTCAGGTTCTAATAACAGAACCTGTTTTGTCTTTGCCCAACCAGCCAAATGCTGGTTCCGCTGGTTTCCCCTGGCCTTGTAGCATGCAGATACAGACAAACAACATCCAACCTTCACCTAAATTGTACCCCTATAGTGCCTGCCCTGCTACACTATAGTTAACCAGACAAAACAGTATAATTTCGAGTTGGATAGAACTGAATCTGCGCAATCAACTCAACCGAACTGCAAAGCTTCCATCTTGGGTTCCTTTGCGAGCTCGTCCTTTCTGCTTGCACTATTCATAGCGCGTACAATGTTGTGCCGAAGCGCACATTGCGCGAGTACCTGCAAATGCATCAAGCGAAAATTGCGAAAGCAAACAAACACACGAACACACAATTCACACGCAAATGCATTCGCACACGCATACTCGTACAAACAGACGGCAGGATGTCGTGCAATGTACATTTGCACCCAACAAGTCATGCCTGGGAGGGAGGGGGAGGAGGTGGGGTTCGTGGGTTGACGGAAAAGTTGTTGGGTGGGGTGAGGGTGGTTATGCAGGGGCAGGGGTCGTCTGCCTGCTGTGCACATTATGCATTTTGACTTGCTGCCGGGCTGCACCTGGACGTGCAGGAGGCCGTGCGCATGTGATTTGAGATATGAAGGAGAAGGGTTGTGGGATGGGTGGGTGGTATCGAGAGGCCGGGCCAGGGCAGGGAAGTGGGGTGGCGATAGAGAGGTTGGATTGGGGGAGTGGGGAAGTGCATGACCCATTCGTCTGCTTGTTGTGTGCAGTCTGTCCTGTGCCTTGACAGTCGAATTGCTACTTGCTGTAATGGCCGCATATGGACGTTCACTCTGAGGATGTGAGTTGTGCAACGGAAGAGGGGATAATGAGGGTCACGGGTTTGGGTGGGTTGGGATGGGTCGAGGTGGGTGCATGACGCCGTGGTGGTTGTGGTTGATACATTCCACTCACTGCACCCGTCACCACCACCGTGCCATCCTTCACCATCGCACCCCACCAACAGGTAACTCCAAGAGGAGTACCCCTCATGCCAACAATCACAAAGACCTTCATCGACCTGCCTGTGTTTCGACCGGAGGTAATGCTAACAAACTTTCCACAACGTACCCAACTGTTCTTATCGAGCTTAACGAGTGCAAGAGACATTTCGTACCTCAAATGTTCTCCTCACAGGTTCGGAGTTGACCGCTCGAGAATTCGCACCTCACAGGTCGAATTCTCAACCTGGCATGACATCGCTCTATTCTTCGCCTCTTTTTGCAATTTCTCCTTCCTTCTGCACTCCGAGTATCCAAAACTTTAATCCATCTCTTGCATATGTCACAGTTGCCTTATCCCCTCATGCCACTTACCGTCTGCCGTGTGCCTGCTTGCTCCTCGCTCCCATCCCTCTTTCCATGCGCAGGTCCCCGGCAACCAAATCTGGGCGACTATAAGGTATTTCTACTGCTGTACGCATAGGAGCTGTTCTCCTGCATGCCGCTCACCGTCTGCTGTGCACCTGCCTGCCACCAGTGCAAGCAAATAGTGAGTGCGCTTGTATGCACTTACTGCTTGCTGCCAATGTGCTTGCAGACAACGAGAGATGAGAGCACATCCGTGTTGGTTGTACTATGTGCCTATCTGTCATGAGTCTAAAAATAATGGTATCCTACCTGGAACCTTAAATTTGAGATTATATATTTGGCTGAGCGTTGCTGTGCTGTTGGTGCTGTGTGATAGTTGGCTGGTTGCATGGACGGCGTGCAACACACCCATGATCGTCACTTTGTGTGCACTTTAGATACATAATGTATGCACCCTTCCACGCTCACTCCTGACTCTCCCAAACCACTCCTTTCCTAACACAACCTTTTTTGTTTCTCATTTTGCTCCCTCGTCGTTTTCATTTTCCTCCCTTTCCCCCCTAGCTATATGGCCCTTGATTGACACCCGACTTAGCCAAGCCCATGCGGGCCGCCATCCGCCGTACCGTGGTACGGCGAGTCGGGCTAGAGGAGCTCGTGACATGCAAACCCATGCGCGAGGAGGTTGTGGGGAAGCTGGAACCTTAGAGAGCAGGGGAGGCCCTAGCACGTGAAGGCCAACGTGAGGAGGCTGTGTTGGTGTAAGGGCCTAATAAACTCAAGCTATTAGGACTTAATCAAATTTAAAACCTCTCCTCGGGGTCACCTCCAAGGGTCCCTGGGTGCCTGGTACAAGACCAGCCCCTATCCTCGGGTCCGAGTTTGTAGAGAGAGGGATCAAGAAAGACTTAGTCAAAACAGCAAGAGTACCTTGAACGTCGCGCAGCGTGCCGTGCAGACCGTCGGTCGGATTAAGCTGAGAATTCGCTATATCGAAGCTCGCTCCAAGAGCTTTAAAATGAGCCAAGTTGCCTCGCGAAAAGTTCTGCCATTACTAAGTTACGGCTCGGACAGCGTTTGCCTAGCGTTGGAGTGCTAGCATACTAGCGTTGACTTGGGTAGCATTCCGCCGTCGAATAGCGCAGAAACGAAATTCCAGCGAGGAAGGAATTCGCTTGAATCAATTTGACTATATTCAGGTACAAACAGAGAAGGATTAAATAGTTCTAGCTAGCAAGGACCTTGGGAATCAACCTGGGAACAACCAGGGATGATCCCAAATAATTCGAAGCAACAGAACCAACCTGGCTGGACAAAATAGCAGGTGGTAGGTTGGTAAACAACCTCTGGTTCTGTTTTTCCAACCTGGGAAAACAACAACCAGGTTCAGGTTCTAAAAACAGAACCTGTTTTGTCTTTGCCCAACCAGCCAAATGCTGGTTCCGCTGGTTTCCCCTGGCCTTGTAGCATGCAGATACAGACAAACAACATCCAACCTTCACCTAAATTGTACCCCTTTAGTGCCTTCCCTGCTACACTATAGTTAACCAAACAAAACAGTACAATTCCGAGTTGGATAGAACTGAATCTGCGCAATCAACTCAACCGAACTGCAAAGCTTCCATCTTGGGTTCCTTTGCGAGCTCGTCCTTCCTGCTTGCACTGTTCATAGCGCATACAATGTTGTGCCAAAGCGCACATTGCGCGAGTACCTGCAAATGCATCAAGCGAAAAAATGCGAAAGCAAACAAACACACGAACACACCATTCACACGCAAATGCATTCGCACACGCATACTCGTACAAACAGACGGCAGGATGTCGTGCAATGTGCATTTGCACCCAACACACTCCCCCTCAGCCTGCCGGCTGCATCCCCGTCATTCCATGCTAGTTCATGCTCATTCCACTCATGCGCACATAACACCAATGAGGCTCATCCGCAAGCCTCTTGGTGAGAAAGTCTGCTGGCTGCTGGTGAGTCTTGATGTAGATCGGATGCACCGTCCCCCTCTTCACCTCCTTACGCAGCCAGTGCCACCTGGAGGTGCTGGTGCTGGAGGCGCTGGAGCTGGAGGTACTTGTAACCTCACGTACCCTCTCAGCTTCCTTGCTCGTTCGTTGCACCCGGGAGACACTGGAAGGAGCACTGGACAGCTCAGCAGAGGTTACTACGTTACTTGTGCAGTACATCAGGCATGGGGCTTGTGCTTGGAGGACGGGGTCCAGTTGTACTCACTGGGCACTCAGACGCTTCTTGGGCAGACAACCTGGCGACTCAGCGGTCGTCACAGAGTTACACCTTCAGCCTTGGCTCTGGTTCTGTTTCCTGGAGGTCCACCCGCTCGTCTTCACTTCTCAACTCCAGTTGTGAGGCTGAGATCTACGCAGGGGCCATGGCTGCACAGGAGTTACGCTGGCTGACCTACCTGCTGACCGATTTGGGTGAGCGGCCTCGTTCTCCTCCAGTCCTGTACGTCGACAACAAGGCCATGATTGCCTTGTGTCAGGAGCAGAGACTGGAGCACAGAACGAAGCATATCGCTCTTTGTTACTTCCTCGCACAGAGCTACAGCAGCGTGGTCTCACACGGCAATACTGCTGATATCTTCACCAAGACCCCAGGGTCTGGTGATTATCAGAGTTTTTGCACTGCTCTAGGCCTTGTGCCTACTCTGCCTCACTTGCTTACTGCTTGACTTTGCCTTGTACTGTGATCTATACATATCTATACCTGCATGCTTACACTTGCTACCGTTTTTACTCGGGTGATAAACCCGGGGGTCTAATCCTACCCCGGAAAAAAAGGGGGGTGGGTCTATTACCTGGGTGTAAATTTAATAGACCCGGGGTCTTATCCTATGTTGAATTCTATTCTTTTAGGATAATTCAAATTTAGTGTTCCAGCATCATTTCGAGGTCGTGTGGAGCGAGAAATTGAAGCGTGCTGATACGCGAGAGGCACAAGGTCAGCTTGCCCGTGTCAGAGCAATTCTTGCGCTGCGCTAACTTTTGTCTCGCTACAGTTCCACCCGAAATTGTACTGTCTGCTGTCAAGTGGGTCTATTCCGATATGCATTTGAAAATGGGGGGTCTAATACGAAATTGCACGTAGCATTAGAATCCCCCCATTTAACGACCCGGGGGTTTATAATTTTGGCGGGTCCATTACCCGGGTAAATGCGGTAAGTCGTGATCACTGTACTGCTTGTTGTTTTATACCTCTGCATGTGAACTGGCCTTGTGGCCACTTGCTTGTGCTCGGACTGCGTGGTGATCTTGAGATCCACCCTGAGCTTTGCTTTGCTTTGTTCCTTTGCTTTACTAGTCTTGTGACCATTTGTTGTGTTTGCTATCCCTCACTTGGCCTATGGGGGTGTGTCAAAACTGCATGTTTGAGTGGGGTAGCCTACAAAGGGTTTAACCCATTAGGGTTAGTACTTGTACCCAACAATCTCATACTTCATCCATTTCCTGCTCGTTAGTTTCTGACACTTTTCTCATTTTGACATGGTAACCTGGCCAGCCACCAGGGCCTTAGTAGTCAGCGAAAAAAGACTGATTTAGGTAAAAAAAAAGGCCGAGATTTCAGACCTGTTTTAGAAGTGAGTAGGCCCCTAGATTCGTTTTGAGGCACTCTGGTCGATCACAGTACACCGGTCCTGGAACTCTGTCTGTCAGAGGTGCCTTAAAATTTTAGTCTGAAAATTCAGAGAAGCACAATTTTTTTTGCCTGAACTGTCAGAGTTACCTTCAAATTTTAAGATGATCATGCAGTTTCGTAAAAGCTTAGTTATAATAGCATTGAAGCTGATTACAGCATGTTACGAATAGTAATACTCGAATGTTACTGTGCACTCCTCACCGCAGCAAAGAGAAGCATGCAGTATCGAGAACGAACGCGAAGAGTCAGACGGTTAAGAATTGACTCGAAGCGTCAGACAGTTACAGCACATCTGGACCGTCGGAGCAGACGGCATCGGACAGCTGCAGGCAGGATGGTTTTGGCGGGAACAGTTTTGTAACTGTACGCGCCGCACGGTTGGGGATGCATTTGAATAAGGGAATGTACCCCTTAGAGTACATGGCTAGTTAGGTCGTTTCGTATTCCCCTGTACTCTTATTTATATCGTTGTATTTGCATGTTTTCATCATCTCAAGCATTTTACATTCACTCTGCTATTGAGGTCAAGGGCCCACCAACACTACCTTACTGCGTGCGAACCTTCCTGAGTAGATCCTGGTGACGATCAACACTTGATCGTAGCATGGTATGAGAGCGGCTCAGGAATCCTTCGCACTGCCACTCCCAAAAATTGCAACAATCGGAAAGTGGCGTTCGGCACACGATCGCGTGTGAGAATGGCCGGAGGATCCGGCCAATCTGACGGCTGAAGCGCAACCCAATCCGGCTGCGACAAGCGAAAACACGACGACGATCGGCACCGAAGTCCTCGCACAACTTCTTCAGCGACTCACCAGCCTGGAGCAAGGGCTCCAAACATTGCGGAACGGCGACGCGGGAACATCCTCGCAACCTTCTCAACCGGCCCCAACTGGCCAGAACGCCGCCCCGCACACATTCTCCCTCGACACCAATGGCTCAACCCCCAAGGCTCCCCGTCCCAGTGAAGAGGCAATTCTTTCTGCTCAATCAAGGTTTCTCAGCATATCAAAAATAAAGACAAGTACCTGTTTTGACGGCAGAGATTTTTATACCTGGAGCTCCTGCTGCAGAACGCCCAAAGATGACCAAGCCGGCTGCTCCACCCGTTACTGGAGACCAAGATGACCTCAGGGGAGAAGGTCAACAGCTACATCAATCGCTGCCGGAGCCTTCGCGACCAAATCGCGAAGTTGGGAAGCTCGATTTCGGAAGAAATCTTCGTCAACATCGTGCTTCAAGGGCTCGGCCCAGAGTGGCGGCCCTGCAAGGCGCTTCTCCGACAGCAGGGGGTCATCTCGGAGGCCGCCCTTTGCGCCGCCCTTCTCGTCGAACAGAGGGATATGGATCAGCAGCGACCAGCGCCACGACGAGAAAGAGAACGGCTCGCCTTCTACGCCGACAACAACGAAGAGCGAAGACCGCGGCGCCTCTACTGCAAAATCTGCAGAACCTTCGGGCACTTGGCGAATCGATATAAATCCCGATCTCGCCCTCGCCAGACCAATCCGAGCAACTGGTCCGGCCGACAAGACGTACGAGGCGACGTGCGTCCAGCCCAGGGGTATCAACCCCCACCCGCGCGCAACCTGAACCCAGCGGTTCAGCATCAGCAGCAGCAGCCGTCATCGACTGCCCCAGTTCGCAACGTCATGAGCAACATGGCCATGACAGGCGAGTCGCGTCGTCGCCGCGTGCGCTCACCTTCACCTGAGCCAGCACCGCACCCCATTGGCGCATTCAACAATAAAAACCCATTTAGTCCGCGCCACGACTTCACCACGACGACGACCAGGACTGGAATCTTCCAGTCCCGCTGCTTGAAAGTCCCCCGCACGTACCTGATATGCGGGTGGCGCCACTTGATTGGCTCTCGCGCGAGCAATTTCTAAAGTTCGACACTCCGCATATCGTCACGCCGCGACTGGCGCTGCTCGCACGTGACGACAACAAGCGCTACAACACCTGGTACCTGGACAGCTGCTGCGGCCAGCACATGGTGGGCTCGGAGCGTTACATATCCAACGCCGTCGCCACCCCCACAGTCACTTACGTCACCGTGGCCAACAACACGCGCCTGCGCGCAAGCGCGCAAGGCATCGTCGTGCTCAAAGCACGCGGAAGCCGCACGCACATCACACTTAATGATGTGCTGATCGTCCAGAACCTGCGCTTCAACCTCCTTTCCGCCGCACAGCTCATGGACTGCGGCGTTGACCTCAGCACGGATCGCGCGACGCGCGACATTCTGCTGCACTACGAATCGCGCACCTTTCCCCGCAGGCAGATCGGACGAGCACACTCCGACAACGGAGTGTATGTCCTAGATTTCGACATCCCCGACTGCAGCGGCGACTCGCACGAGTTAATTGATCTCGTGCCACTGCGCTTCGAGCACATCCACCACAGGGATTGGAAACACCCTGACGGCAGGCCGTGGGTCCCGTATCATCCCCACCCACGCGAAACTGCGCTGCACGACCCTGACCCAGACGGCATCTGCAGGGACTGTCACACGCCGACGACGTCAACCAGCGCCATTGCCGGCCGCGGACTCGCCGCCATCGCCGAAGCAGAACGTCATGCGCCGCCAGAGGCAGGAATTTCTCAGCTCGAGCTTGAGGTTACCACTCGTCGCGTGTTTGGCGCCGACCAAAGCCCCCACGTCGGACCACCCTCACAGCGGCTCGAACGCATTCTGCGTGGACAACGCCGCGGAACCTTGGACTCACGCGGAGTCGCGCGCCCTTACACCCTCGAAGAATTTCTGCAGGTATACCCCCACTGGCGCGACCCCGCCGCACAGCTTACCGTGGAACAAGAGGAAGCACTGGCACGCTGCGAAGCAGAGGAACTTCGCCAACAAAGTCTCGCCGAAGCGCGCGGGACATTCGCTTGCGGCACATGGGGAGCCAAAGCGGAAGAAAGCGCCTCCAATGAAGGGGGGTGGGGAAGCACCGGCGGCTGGGAAGCGAGAAATACCGGCGGATGGGGAGACAACGGCGGAACCTGGGCCAACGCAAGCGGCGGATGGGGCGCCGCAACTGGCGCCGACAACAGCGGCTGGGGAACTTCCCGCGAAGAACGAAGGGGGGGAGAGGATGAAACAGAGGAAACTGTCGCAACGCCTGCAGTCGTTCCCCTTGGTCGTCCCCCGCGCCATATTCTACTCGCATTACCTGTCACAGGATCGAATTCTCATTCGAAAACGTGTCACTAAAATTGAATACAAGGCGTTTTTATACTCGGAAATTACAAGGATAATGAGATAAGACGAACATTCGGGAACACACCCTTTCCCGATGCCACAATCACAAGTGCGCACAAGCACACAAGGCTATTGGCACTTGGGATTACGCCCAGATTACACCGTATACACCACTGTCGGCGCTGGCGGTGCCGTATAGTAAATGTGTCGGTGGGAAAAATAGGAAATAAGTGAAATAAAGAGAAGGCTCTAGAAAATAGAATAGTAGGCCGATTGAGATGAAATAAAGACCAGAATAAAGAGGAGAAAAATTAGAATAAGATAAAGAGAAAATATAATAATGAGAAATATAATAACGGGAACGTCCTCTCACATTACCTCCTCCTGACAATCCCACACGTTGCGACCCATGGGATACCATCGTCTGGGGTAACGAGCCGTCAACCCCGCGTCGCACCGTCTACGGACCTGCCCCTGAGCCACGCGAACCCACCTTCGTCCCTGGAACCATCCCTGGGACCAACATCCCGCTCTCTGAGATCCGCGACAGAGAGTTTCTGGCGCTGATGCTGACTACCGCGGCAGCAGCAGAAGATGCAGAGGAAGCAGCAGCAGAACCCGCTACTGTACCTGACGAAGACCCTGAGAAAGCTCGCGCACGCTACATGCACACTTCCGGCTTTCGAGCTGACGATGCACTTTGGCACCAGCGCCTCGGACATCCTTCACGCGCGACGCTGAAAAACTGCATCGACGCAGGCGTCTTCGCTCCTGGCGCACTCCTGCGCCCTGATGGCACTGAAGTGAGAGGCGCGACACACCCGCGCAACTGCACCGTCTGCCCCGAAGCTGCGCTGAGCCACCAACCGTTCCCGCTGCTCGAGCCTGGGACAAATCGCTACCCCAAGCTACACAAGGTGTACAGCGACTTCCTGAACGTGAGGCGCTGCGGAGTCGACGACGAAATGTACACGCTTACCTTCATCGACGCTGGAACGCGCTACGTGTGGGTCGTGAACGTCGAATCACGCGACAGAGCCTACGAGGTGTTCCGCCTCTGGCTAGCACATGCGGAGCGGCAATCTAGGGAGAAGCTAAAAATTTGGCAATCTGACGGCGCGGCAGAATTCAGGAGCAACCAGATGCAGACCTACTTGGCTCAAAAGGGGATCGAGCATCACATTTCTCTCCCCTACGCGCACCAGCAGCAGGGCGTAGCTGAGCGGACGAACCGCACGCTGATGACGAAGGTGCGGGCACTGATGAAGCAGTCGAAATTGCCGCCGATCTACTGGACCTACGCAATGCACCACGCTGTGCAGGTGCATAACCTGCTCTCAACCACCGCCATCACCGGCAATCTGTCCCCACATGTCCAGTGGACAGGGACTAAGGGGGACACATCGATGCTCCGCGTATGGGGGTGCATGGTGCAATACCACCCGCCGACATCAACCATCGGCAAATTCGCCAGCCGCGCGCGCTGGGGGATTCACCTCGGCATCAGTCACGAGTACAAGGCGTGGATCGTGCTGGACCTTCTGAGTCAGAAAACTGCCCACGCTCGCGACGTAATCTTCTACGAACGACTCTTCCCCGAGCAATTCCACCACGACGAGGAGACGAACGCGAACCGCGTCTACGCAAATGACGGGCACAGCTATGCAACGCCCGAAGACGAAGCCGCTGCAGCAATTCTGGAGCAGGACACTAGGGGCGAGTTCACATGGGAAGATCGGCGGAGCAACGACGACGACGAGGACGATTCCTCAGGAGGAGGAATGGGCGGAACAGGCGGAAGCGGCAGAGGCGCAGCACCACCAGCGCCACCTGCCTGAACTAGAGAGCGATGACGACGATGTGCAGGAAGTCATCCCGCAACGTCGCCACGACAGCACCGTCTCAGGACTACAGCTGCTCGGGCTTCACACCGCAACCTCGAAGGCGCCACGTGTCATCGAGCCTCGAAACCCGCGCGAAGCTCTTTCTGTACCACACAGCAAGGAATGGCGCGAGGCGATGGACGCGGAAATCAAGGCGCTCGAGTCTCGAGACACCTGGGTGTTAGTCGACCGTGCGGCAATCAAAGGCGCAAGGATCCTCTCGGGGAAGTGGGTCTTCCGCGTGAAGACCGCAGCGGACGGAACGATCGAGCGCTTCAAGGCGCGTTGGGTGGTTCGCGGCTACGACCAGAGGCATGGCATCGACTTCGACCAGACATTCGCTCCAGTCAGTCGCCACACCTCCGTTCGAATCTTGCTCGCCATCGCAGCCGCAAGGCACCTGCCACTCCGTCAAATCGACGTGAAGAACGCGTTCCTGTACGCATTAGAGGACGCCGTGATCTACGTAGAACAGCCGCACACATACGGCGAAGGGGACTCGCGCGTGTGTCAACTGCGCAAGTCGCTCTACGGGATCAAGCAGGCACCGAGGCTGTGGCAGCAGTATCTGCACAACATTCTACTTGAAATCGGGTTCAAGCAGATGCCCCACGATCCAGGAATGTACCGTCGCGATTTCCGCGGTGAATACATCCTCCTCACAGTTTACGTCGACGACTTGCTCTACACAGGCTCAAACAACGAGCTACTCGAGCAGTTCGAGAAGGCCCTGGCGGGGCGCGTCGACATCACGTGCAACTACGAGGTGAAGCAGTTCTTAGGCCTCAACATCTCCTACGCGCCTGAGGCCATTCACCTCTCAGCGGCTAAGTACGCAGAGGAGTTAGGGAAGCGGTTCAACATCTCAATTGCACCCCTCTCAACTCCCTACCGAACCCCTGGACCGAACCACAAACCTGACAACAAAGCCCTATCCCCTGCTGGAGTTCAGACTTACCAGCAGCAGCTGGGATGCCTGCTCTTCGCCTCTGTCACCTGCAGGCCAGACCTCTCCTACATCGCAAGTCAGCTGGCCCAGTACTCACGCAAACCAACGGCTGAGAATCTTCTGGATCTGCAGCGCGCCCTGCAGTACTTCGTCTCAACGCCCAAGATTGGGCTATGCTACTCAACTACACCAACCCCATCCTTCAATCTCATCGGCTATGTGGACGCCGATCATGCAGCAGATCCCGACAATCGACGGTCCAGGACCGGCTTCCTGTTCCGACTCGAACCAACGGGACCAATCTCCTGGAATTCGCAGAAGCAGGAGTTGGTTGCCCTGTCGTCAGCCGAAGCGGAATTCATCGCAGCAACCGCAGCAGTTCGCGAAGGGCTTTACTTACAGGAACTTCTACAGGAGGCGAAAATTCCGGCTTCGCCCACCTTTCGTCTTCACTGTGACAACCAGAGCGCGATCCGCATCGCGAACAAACCTGGTTTCGTCAACCGCACCAAGCACATTGCGCTGCGGTATTTCTTCGTGAAGGACGAAGTGGACAAGGGCAAGGTCAACTTGACCTATTGCCCGACCGGTGACATGGCAGCGGACTTCCTCACGAAGCGACTGCCACGCCAGCAGTATCAGCACTGCTCCAAACTCAGCGGCGTGGTCAAGCAGGTCAAGTCGAGCTACGGCCAGGAGTGAAGGGAGGTGTCATGAATAGTAATACTCGAATGTTACTGTGCACTCCTCACCGCAGCAAAGAGAAGCATGCAGTATCGAGAACGAACGCGAAGAGTCAGACGGTTAAGAATTGACTCGAAGCGTCAGACAGTTACAGCACATCTGGACCACCGGAGCAGACGGCATCGGACAGCTGCAGGCAGGATGGTTTTGGCGGGAACAGTTTCGTAACTGTACGCGCCGCACGGTTGGGGATGCATTTGAATAAGGGAATGTACCCCTTAGAGTACATGGCTAGTTAGGTCGTTTCGTATTCCCCTGTACTCTTATTTATATCGTTGTATTTGCATGTTTTCATCATCTCAAGCATTTTACATTCACTCTGCTATTGAGGTCAAGGGCCCACCAACACTATCTAACTGCGTGCGAACCTTCCTGAGTAGATCCTGGTGACGATCAACACTTGATCGTAGCACAGGATACGCGCAACTGTGCGGTTCCGCGCTCGGGAAAACTTGGTACGCCCGTGATTGATGGTGTTAGTGCTACACGTCGCCAGGCTGGCGGAAACCCCTGTATTACCGGTTTCAGAGTGCACCCCCGATACAAGTTCGAGACACGGCCTACACTAATAAGATTAGGCTGAAATTTCATACAACTCATTAAAAAAAAAAAAAAAAAAAAACAAGAGGCGACAATGTCGTCCTAGGGTTGCAAAGCTTTTTGCATTATTAATATATGTTTTACAACTTCTATTACTAACTATGGATCTCGTTTTGAATGATTACCTAACTACTTATACCGAGTTTGTAACTCAAGAATGAGATTTGCAAAATTCATCATGGGAATCGAGCCTAAGACCTTCGGGATTCAAGCGAAACTTCAAACCACTGCGCTAATTTTGACGCAAAACTGTGTCATCAAAATTTCTAAAGCCGTTTATTGTTTGACGAAAGACACACCTGCCTAGGGTTCCGTAAATCCTTTTCTGCTTCGTGTCGTTCTGCTTCAACTTCTCCAGGCTACTCCATTGACGCCCCCGACTCCTATACTCAGCTACTACTACCTAGGTGAGCCTTAAGGACTAGTTTTAGACTTAAGACGATAGTAGATTCGTCTGTCTAAACCGTTTTCATTCTGTTTCAGCCGTTTAGACTTAGAAACGAGCTGTTATTCTGCCGGATTTAATCCATTTCGACGATCGTCCAGGTCGTTCTTCCTTTACAGCATGCAATGCCAGTTTTTCGTCTCACTTTCACATCTTTTAGATTTGCCGCATAATTCCTTCATCCATTTCGTTTCTGTTTTTCGTTTTTGTCTCAATTTCTTTGGCGCTTTGTAAATACTTTAGCTATTCTTTGTAGATAATCCTGCATCTGGTTCTTCTATTCTTCATCATGACTTCCGTTCGTTTAGTGCATCATTCCTTTTCGTATTTGCACATTTTCTTCCACTTTTTGCTCTTCTTCGGTTTAGAACCGTCATATTCTCCTAACCGCCATATTCTCGTAACCGCCTTTTTTTGAGTAATACATGAAGTTCTTTTGAACCGTAGTTATGAACTCTCTCTCTCTCTCTCTCTCTCTCTCTCTCTCTCTCTCTCTCTCTCTCTCTCTCTCTCTCTCTCTCTCTCTCGCTCTCTCGCTCTCTCTCTCTCCCTCTCTCTCTCTCTCTCTCTCTCTCTCCCTCTCTCTCTCTCTCTCTCTCTCTCCCTCTCTCTCTCTCTCTCTCTCTCTCTCTCTCCCTCTCTCTCTCTCTCTCTCTCTCTCTCTCTCTCTCTCTCTCTCTCTCTCTCTCTCTCTCTCTCTCTCTCTATCCCATCTATATCGCCTCAACTTCTATTCCCCATTTCCCCCCTTTCGTTTCCCTATTTCCTACTTTTCAGAGGCTTTGCTGTACCATTCGGGAATTGAAGGTCTTTTTTAAAGGAGGAACGATCACATTTGTGGCGATTAGGTCTAATTGTGTTGTATTGCTTGGTAGTGATCTTTTGCATCTTCTGTGTTTTTTTTTTCTTCGTAAGCTCTTTTTGCATTGACTTGTTTCGAGCTTCTGTGCGTGCGTCTGTTCGTCTCATTGCGTGCGTATGTGTCCGTATGTGTGGCATTCATCTACCATATCATTATCCATCTGTTATTTCATTAACAATGCATGTCTGTGGTTTTTGTCAGAATCTAGCAACAGGAATGAATGAACTAGCAGCATGCAAGAGTACAAGTAGTAAACCCTAATTGGGCTGTACCCCATATGGGCACTACAGCCTAGACAATATCCAGCATATATGTTTGACACACCCCCATAGGCAAAGTGGGGGAGAACAAGGGGTCAAACGACCAGTCAAGAGAAGCAAAGCAAGCTCAGGGTGGATCTCAACGTCACCACACATTCTGAGCACAAGCAAAGGGCCACAAGGCCAGTCCACATGCAGAGATATATATGCAACAATAACAGTACAGTGATGACTACCTAGCAAGAGCAGGCATGCATGTATATATATAGATCACAGTACAAGCAGAAACTACAGCAAGTGTGGAAACGTAGGCACAAGGCCTAACAGGGTACAAAAGCGCTGATGATCACCAGACGGAAGTGCCTTGGTGAATATATCAGCAGTGTTGGCCCGAGTGGCCACGTGACGAAGACGAAGCTGGCCTCGCTGCTGCAACTCTCGAGCCAGGAAGTAACGCAGAGCAATGTGCTTCGTTCTGTGCTCCAGTCTGTGCTCCTCACACAAGGCAATGGCGGCCTTGTTGTCGACGTACAGCACTGGAGGAGAACGAGGCTGCTCTCCCAAGTCAGTCAGCAGGTAGGTGAGCCAGCGTAACTCCTGTGCAGCCATGGCTGTGGCGTAGATCTCAGCCTCACAACTGGAGCTGAGAACAGAAGACGAGCGTGTAGACCGCCAAGAAACAGAACCAGAGCCAAGGCTGAAGGTGTAACCCTGTGACGACCGCTGTGTAGTCTAATCGTCCACCCAAGACGCGTCTGAGTGCCCAGTGAGGACACTGGGCTCGTCCCTCCAAGCACTAGCCCCATGCCTGATGTGCTGCACAAGTAGCGCAGTACCCTCTTCGCAGCATCCATGTGCACCTTTCGGTGCCGACCAAGAGCCACGTAGCGAGCCAGAAGACCAAGAGGGTACGCGAGGTCAGGTCGAGTGCAAGTCATCAGGTACATGAGGCAGCCAACTAGCTCTGGGTAAGGACCACTCGGCTCTACGGACTCGTCCGAAGGTGGAGCTGAGAGGGAGTGACCTGTAGCCAGAGGAGTGGCCTGTGCTGAAGACCAGGTGAAGCCGAAGCGCTGAAGGACCTGCTGCACCATGTGTGACTGAGTCAGGGTGATGGTGCGGCGTGCTCTGTCCCGGGTGATCTGCAAGCCAAGGTAGCTGCGCAGCTCACCCAAGTCTGTGCACGTGTGTCTCTTCTGCAGCTCCGACTTCACATGGGCGAGAGCCTCAGTGTCAGCAGTGGCAAAAACCAAGTCGTCGACGTACACGAGGATGTCGAATGGCAGCAGTGAAGTGTCAGTGCGCAGAAACAACGACGGGTCAGCAGTAGAAGGCGCGAACCCAAGGGCCGCAAGCGTAGTCCTTAGTGTGTCGTGCCACTCACGTGGCGCCTGGCGGAGACCGTAGACCGGCCGCCGGAGGCTCCACTGGGTACCAGGAGGGAACGACCCAGTGAAGCCCGGGGGGCGGCGCAGCCAGATCTCCTCGTGCAGGCTGCCCTACAAGAAAGCTATGATGAAGTCAAGAGAATGAAGCTCGTAGTCACGCTGAGCGGCAACGTGCAGCAGCACCCAAAGAGTGGTCATCTTCGGGGTGGGGGAGAAGGTCTGGAAGAAGTCAACTCCCTCTCGCTGACTGAAGCCTCGAGCCACGTAACGCGCCTTGAAGACAGGCGGAGAACCCGGCGGCCGCTTCACCCTGAAAATCCACATGCCACTGACGATGTTCGCCCCAGGTGGGGGAACCTCGTCGACATAGGTGCCTGTGGACTTCCAGGAAGCCATCTCTGCGTCCATGGCTGCCTGCCACTGAGAGGAGTAGGGACCCTCTATCGCCTCTGCGTAAGAGCGCGGAGTCGGGATGTCTGGTGCATCCGGGTCTCCCTCAGGGGCAAGTAGCGAGGACACAAGATGAGGTAAAGCAGCAGCGAGACACTGGAACTCCTCCTGCCTGTCCTCAAGGACGTCCGTGCTAAGAGCACACTCACCCCCGACGGACGGAGGACATACAGACTCAGACTCAGTAACAAGACTGGCAGTGAAGTCTAGACGACAGGCAGCAGCAAAGTCAACAAGCTCAGCGACAAGAGCAGACGCAGCAGCAGACTCAAACGACGGGTCAGTGACAACTGTGGCTAGTAGACGCGTGACAGTAGGGTGCTCAGCACGAAACCGGTCAGACGCAGGGTCCGGAACGTCAGGCAACGAGGACGCAGGAGGAGACGGCAAAGGAACAGGCTGCGGAGCAGAGGAAGGACGACGGACTACGAGGTGTGCGCTGGGGACAGCCGGCTGACGCGAACGAGGAACACGACGACCGGTACGACTAGGACGAACAGGCGAAACAGGACGCGACGCAGGCTCACGACGCTCAGCAGGACTACCAGTCTGCACAGTGTAAGGAGAAGGAGCAGGCAGCGGTGAGCCGGGCTGTAACGGAAGACCAGTAGACGACGGGAGAATAAGAACCTGACGAAGAACAGAGTCAGACGGCGGCAGAGACGACGGAGACGGCGGAGCGAAGAACCGTCGTGTCGGCGCAGCTGCACCAGGAGCGGCAGCTCCAGCAGCTCATGTGCCTCCAGCAGCTCCAGTACCTCCAGTAGCTCCAGAAGCTCCAGTCCCAGAGCCGACACCTCCAGCCCCAGGGTCTCCAACCTCTGTGTCTCCAGCAGCAGCACCCCCAGAACCAGCACCTCCAGTCCCAGGGTCTCCAGCCTCAGTGTCTCCAGCAGCAGCACCCCCATTACCAGCACCTCCAGTCCCAGGGTCTCCACCCTCTGTGTCTCCAGCAGCAGCACCCCCAGAACCAGCACCTCCAGTCCCAGGGTCTCCAGCCTCAGTGTCTCCAGCAGCAGCACCCCCAGAGCCAGCACCTCCAGTCCCAGGGTCTCCAGCCGCAGTGTCTCCAGTACGAGCACCTCCAGAACCAGCGACTCCAGCACCTCCAGTAGACAAAGGTCCAGCACCACTCCTAGCTCCAGCAGCGCGACGCGGACGGCGACCGTACCAGTCCTGCAGCTGCTGTGGGGTGAGAGGCACACGTGGACGAAGGCGGCTACTCCAAGGAGACCGCGCAACAGTAGACTCAGAACCCTCAGCGCCCGCACCCCCAACGGCTCCAGAACCTCCGGTGTCAGTACCCTCAGCACCTGCACCTCCAGCGGCTCCAGAACCTCCAGCGCCAGCACCCTCAGTAGCTCCAGAACCTCCAGCGTCAGTACCGCCAAGCTCAGCACCCCCAGACCCCTCACACTCAGGCTCAGCACCACCAGGCTCCACACCCTCAAGCTCCGCACCCTCAGGCTCAGCACCCCCAGGCTCAGCACCCCCAGGCTCCGCACCCCCAGGCTCAACACCCCTAGAAGTAGCACCCCAAGAAGGACCACCCTCAGTAGGACCTGAGTCACCAGTGACCTCAACCGGCGCAGTCAAGGGAGGAGGGTCTACCTGAGAAACACCTGAAGGAGCAGGACCAGGAGTGGGGAGGGGGTCTACCTGGGGAGCACCTGGAGCGAGGAAGAGCGGCGGGGGGGGGAGCGGGGCAGTGCGGTAGGGGAAGAGACGGTAAAAGGGAACCGACTCGTCGAACGTGACGTCCTGAGACGCAAAGACACGGCGCGAGGTGGGATGGTAAAACTGCCAACCAGACGCGTCAGGGACAAAGCCAAGGAAGACACAGGGAACAGCGCGGGCGGAGAGCTTGTCCGCGGTGGTATCGCGGACAAAGGCACGAGCACCCCAGACCCGGAAACGCGACGCATCACCAACCTTCCCCGTCCACAGCAGTGTGGGCGAGGTCTCCGGCAAGGAGACACGGGGCCAGAGGTTGAGCCGATGCGCGGCGTACCGGACCGCAAACGGCCACAGGAAATGGGGGGCAGCCGCATGGATCATGGAGGTACGAGCGACCTCCATGACTAAGCCAATGCGACGCTCAGCAACCCCATTCTGCTGTGGAGAGGCCGGAAGCGTGAACGACTGGGTGATGCCGTGCTCCGCACAGTAGGCTGCCAAGAGGTCAGAGGAGAACTCACCACCTCTGTCAGAGTGCAGATGCAGGACAGGAAAATCCCGCCGGAACCGCTCGCGGAGCTGGAGACGAACAGCGCGGATCCAAGGGATCAAAACATCAGGGACGTCCCCCTTGCTCTGCAAGGGGAAGACCGTGGTGTAACGCGTGTAGTCGTCGACGACCAGCAGGAAGTACCGCTCGCGGCCCTGTCCCTGGACGCGGGCTGGGCCCCACACGTCCAGGTGGAGCGTCTGCAGGGGAGCCTCTGTGGGAGGAAACGAGGAGGAGTGAGGAGCGGCGCGCTGCCGCCCCTCGACGCAAGGAATGCAGGGCGGCGCAGGCGAGGGAGGGAGGGCAGGCAGAGACCTGGGAAGACCAGAGACCAGGGAGCGAGAGTGCATGCGACGCAGGCGAGGCAAGGAGGGGTGACCAAGACGGTGGTGCCACAGGAGAGTGTCGTGCGACAAAGCGCGACACTCACAGGGGGCCGCCAGCTGACCAGACGTAGACGCAGACGCAGCTACCTGAGGGGACTCAGTGGTCAGTGTGTACAGACTCGAGCCAGGTGCACGGGTGAACGTGGCCAAGTGCCGGCCCGTCCTAGCACACGTACAGTGAGTCACTCGCTGACTCGCAGGAGTGAACTGGTCAACCTCCCGATCCTGGAGGTCAGCTCCACTCACCAAGTTCGTAGAGAACGAGGGGAGGTAAAGACCTGACAGCGAGCCGGACGGGACGGCCGGACACGGCAGAACCGTGGAGTAGTGGGCAAGGACTGGACCCCCGGAGGGGTCCGCCAGGGAGACTGGAACTGGCCGACTAAGCGGCGTGAGTGTGGTGCAGTCGCGAAAGAAGGAGCGAGAAGCTCCTGAGTCAAGGGTGAAGGTGTGCGAGACCGTAGGTGGCGCAGTACCAGAGAGAGCAGACTCACCAGCACCTGAAGCCACGGCCTCACCAGTACCTAGAGCAGTAGACGTACTAGCACCGAGAGCAGCAGCCTCACCAGCACCTAGAGCAGGAGACGCACTAGCACCTAGAGCAGCAGCCTCACCAGGGTCAGGCGGTACGCACAGAGAACAGGCACGATCAGCACTAGTAGGCAATGCATACATGGCAGTGAGAATAGCATCATAGTCACGCGCAAAGATATCTACCCTCTGTCCATGCAGCTCCAGCCAGGTGGGGAGCTCAGCCTCGTCGCCAAACACTGTGCGCCAGTCGTCGCTCAGACGAGCGAAGCAGCGGGACTGTGTGTGACCAAGCGTCCCACAAGGCTGACCAGTCCTAGCACCTGTGCGAATGACGTACGGGCAGCGAACTGTACGCGTAGACCTGCTACACTGAGCGTACCACTCCTGGAGCTGCCGGGGCGTAAGTGTCTCACGTGGACGCCCCTGCAGCTGTAGCGGGCCACTGCCAGACGCTCCCAACTGACCAGCTCCAGGGCGACAGCTACGACGGCTACTGCGACAACCCCAGCTAGTATACCACTCACTAAGCTGCTGGGGCGTCAGAGGCTCGCGTGAACGTCGCTGGAGCTGCATCTGGCCACCTGCCAGTAGCAGTAGCAGCAGCAGTAGCGCGGGCAAGGCAGGCGCGGCAGGCAGGCAGGCAAGCAGGCAGGCAGGCAGGCAGGCAGGCCGGCAGGCAGGCAGGCAGACAGGCAGGCAGGCAGGCAGGCAAGCAGACAGACAGGCAGGCCGGCAGGCAGGCAGGCAGGCCGGCAGGTAGGCAGGCAGGCAGGCAGGCAGGCCGGCAGGCAGGCAGGCAGCCAGGCCGGCAGGCAGGCAGGCAGACAGGCAGGTCGTCAGGCAGGCAGGCAGGTGCTCACCAGGCGAGCAGGGCCGGCGCTCGACGGGCGGCGGCCGAGTAGGCGCACGACAGCGGCGGCGTCGGGGCCGCAAAACCGGCTGCAGAGCAGGGCCGAAGCAGCTGCAGGGCGGGGCCGTCTCAGCGGCAGTAGCAGGGTGGGGCCGCGTCAGCGGCAGGTCGGGGCCGTGGCAGCTGCAGAGCGGGGCCGCATCAGCGGCAGGTCGGGGCCGTGGTAGCTGCAGGGCGGGGCCGCATCAGCGGCAGGTCGTGGCCGAGGCAGAGGGCCGCGCGCGGCTCGGCGCGGGCTGCGCTGACAGCGCGCTGGGCTGCGCTGACAGCGCGTGGAGCTGCTGCAGGCCGCGCGCGGCCGCGCTAGGGAGTAGCGGGCCGCGCGCGGCTCGGCGCGGGCTGCGGGCTTGCGGGCCGCGCGCGGGCCGCGCGAGGCAGTAGCAGGCCGCGCGCGGCTCGGCGCGGGCTGCTGCGGGCCGCGCGCGGGCCTCGCGAGGCCGTAGCAGGCCGCGCGCGGCTCGACGCGGGCTGCGCGCGGCTGCAGCGGGCTGTGCGCGGCTCGGTGCGGGCTGCGCGCGGCTGCAGCGGGCTGCGCGCGGCGGGCTGCAGCGGGCTCGCGGGCTGCGCGGCTCGGCTGCGCGGGCTGGCGCGGGCTGCTGCGGGCGCGCTGCGGCTCGGCGCGGGCTGCGCGGGCTCTGTGCGGGCTGCGCGCGGCTGCAGCAGGCTGCGCGGGCCTTACGGGCCTCTAGGGGCGGCGCGTGGGCCTTACGGGCCTCTAGGGGCAGTGCGCTGGCCTAGGGCAGTAGGAGGCAGCGCTAGGGCTGCTGGACGGCGCACATAGTGCAGCACGTCACAAGGCAAGGCAAGGCAGGCAGGTACGTGGGGTAGCGCGGTAACCGCAGTGGTAGGTGGGCCCGAAAAAAAAAAAAAAAAAAAAAAAAAAAACGGTCCTACGGACCTTAGTGCTCTGAAACCATGTCAGAATCTAGCAGCAGGAATGAATGAACTAGCAGCATGCAAGAGTACAAGTAGTAAACCCTAATTGGGCTGTACCCCATATGGGCTACCCCACTACAGCCTAGACAATATCCAGCATATATGTTTTGACAGTTTTTAGAAATGAGAATCAATTCTATCATTTCCCAAAGGTTCATTGAGTTACACTCGAACGGGTACGCTCACTTGAACTGGATTTGGTAGGTTGATCTCGTTTTTAGACTTCACAGATTGTGCTAGGCAGGGGATGGCGGTTGCTTATTCAAAAGCTGTCACGCATTTTATCATGTGCATGTGTATCATTCATGACATATCACATGCATTATATAGCATCATTCCATGCATTATGCATTGCATATCATCATTTATGCATTACGCATGCATCTCTTTATCATTACACGACATCATCTAACAGTAACATATAATGCAAACAGCTAAACAATTGCAGAAATATCATTTGGTTTAATGCACTATGAACAGTACCGTATTCAAAACTGCTCAACATGCATACAGTATGGGAAGGGTATTATTGTAGTTGACAAATTTTATTTTCATGATTTCATTAAAAAATATAAATATGAAAATAAAATTTGGCAAAATCGATCGTAAAGGGTTGCTTCGCAACCCAAAAAAAAAAAAACTGAAAAAATTAGACAATGTACATAAAACATTTCTTAGACTTCAGACTAGGTACAACAAAAATAGTCTGAACGGACTCTGAATCAGACTAAAAAGTATGATATCTTGTCAAATGTTGTAGCCTATAGTGAGGTTTGTCTTAGGGGGTACAAAACTTAGGGTTAGCTATATGTACCCCAACCAACATCAATGCATCATCCATTCCTCATTCTGACATGGTATCAGTTAGGTTAGGATCCTGTGGGATCCCGTTCCTCCGTTCTCCGTTCGTATCTCCCGAGCCTGATCCTACCTCTCGTTCGTACCGGTTCCGTTGTTACCGCGCCTAGTGCCGAGCCTAGCGCCCTTCCCCCCGTCGCCTAGCGCCCTTTCCCCCCCGTCACGTCGCGCCCTTTCCCCCCGTTGCGTCGCGCCCGTTCCCCCCGTCGTGTCGCGCCCTTTCCCCCCGTCGCGTCGCGCTCTTTCCCCCCGTCGCGTCGCGCCCTTTCCCACCGTCGCGTCGCGCCCTTTCCCCCCGTCACGTCGCCCTGCCCCGTCCCGTCGCCCTGCCCCGTCCCGTCGCCCTGCCCCGTCCCGTCCCGTCGCCCCGTCCCGTCCCGTCGCCCCTGCCCCGTCCCGTCCCCGTCCCGTCCCGTCGCCCTGCCCCGTCCCGTCCCCATCCCGTCCCGTCGCCCTGCCCCGTCCCGTCCCGTCGCCCCGTCCCGTCCCGTCGCCCCTGCCCCGTCCCGTCCCCGTCCCGTCCCGTCGCCCTGCCCCGTCCCGTCCCGTCCCGTCCCGTCCCGTCGCCCTGCCCCTGCCCCGTCCCGTCGCCCCGTCCCGTCGCCCTGCTCCGTCGCGTCGCCCTTCCCCGTCCCGTCGCCCTGCCCCGTCGCGTCGCCCTTCCCCGTCCCGTCGCCCTGCCCCGTCGCGTCGCCCTGCCCCGTCGCGTCGCCCTGCCCCGTCGCATCGTGCCCGCCCTTTCCCCCGTCCCGTCGACCCTACGCCCTGGCCCGTCGCTCTAGCCCGCTCTTCCGCTGCGACTAAGTCCCACCTGCACCCTAATTTGCCTCTTACCTCCTGCTGTTACTCGCCTGCTCGTTCGCGTTAGTTTTCGCTATGGCGACTCCGCGAGTTCTTCGTTTCGACGCTGACGGTAGACCTCTTGACTTTTCCGTCTGGCTTCTTCGTGCTCGCCGTCTGTTAGAGAGTCAAGTCCAGGGGGGCGAGACCCTCTGGTCGCACGCTACTGGTGACCTCCCCGAGCCCCCCGAGCCTGCCGCTTTAGGTCCTGCCCCTGACGATGCTGCTACGGCTCGCTTTGCCCGTCAGCGCGCTGACAGGACGGCTTGGACGTCACGTGACGCTGCGGCCTGCATCGCACTCAGCAGCCTCCTCCCTGAGTCAGAGGAGGTCCACTTCACTCAGGTTCGCACCGCTGCTGCGTACCTCACTGCGATTAAGGCCCGCTACTCTACTCCCGCTACTGTCTCTCTTGGCCGCCTTTTCCTCCCGTTCCTGTTTCCTGATCTCGCCTCGTTTGAGCGCTCTGCTGACTTGATCGCTCACCTCCGCTCGCTCGACGCTAGTTACCGCGCTGCTTGCACTGAGGCACAGCTTGCACTGCTTCCTCCCCCCATGGCGATTACTATCTATTTCATCGCCACTAGCCTCCCTGACCGCCTTGCCTCCGTACGTGACGCGCTCCTGCTGAAGCACCCTAGTGAGCTGACAGTTGAGGTCCTTGAGTCTGCGCTCAAGGACGTCGAGAGCAACCTTCGCTCGGTAGCTGCCGCCTCTGGTGCTGTGCCCCCCCCACTCTTCCACGGGTGCACAGTCCCGCAGTTACCCACCTTCACTGCCTCTCTTGCCACTGCCGCTACTGACGCGACTGCAGCTGCTGCTACGACTGCGTCGCGGTCCCGCGGCAAGGGGGGCAAGAAAGGTGGTTCTGGTGGAGGTGGAGGCGGAGGTAGCGGAGGTAGTGGGGGTGCTGTTGCGACTGGCGGTGGTGGGAGTGCAGCGTCTGGAGAGACCTCTCGTGCAGCGGCTGGTGACTCCACTGCGCCTGCTGGTGGTGGCGACGCCCGAGCTCGTCAGTCGTCTCCTGTACTGCCGGCCCCGCTAGGTGGAGCAGCGGCGTGGTACCAGGCTCAGCGTCAGCAGCAGCCCCTCTCCTCCCAGCAGCCTCAGCAGCAGCAGCGTCAGCAGCTGGCTCCGGGGTCGGGGCTGCGTCAGCCCCAGCGTGGTGCTGCTTACCCTCCCTGCACCTATCAGGTTCTGACAGGTCCTCGTCGGGGCCACCCTTGTGGCCGCTTTCACCCCCCTGGTCAGTGCTTTGCTCAGCTCACTGACACGGTCCGGTTGGCCTACGGGGTTGGCGGTCCTGCCCTTGACTGGCTTCCTCTGGTTCAGCGCTACGGCTCCGCTCTGTGGGGCATGTCTGCTGAGCAGTTAGTTGATCTGATTGGTGCTCCTCATGCTATGTATGCTGTTGTTGACTCTAGTGTTTCTGACTCTGCTTACTCTGGTGTTGTTAGCTTAGGTGCTAGCCTTGCTCAGTTGCCTGTTGCTAGTGTAGGTTCTTGTGTAGACTCTAGTCCAGCGGCTACCTCAGAGGACGGTTCGCTGTCGTTCACGCTGGACTCTGGAGCCTCTCACTGCTTCTTTCGTGACAGCACGACACTTACGCCTCTTCCTGCGCCTGTTTCTGTGGCGCTGGCTGATCCCACTTCGGGACCAGTCACCGCGCGTCACACTACCACCTTGCCGTGTCCGGCTGCTCCTTCTGGGTCTCTCACTGGGTTTCACGTCCCCTCGTTCTCCCGGAACTTGGTGGGCGTGCGACCCCTTGTGAGTCAGCACGTGGGTGTGTGGTTTGAGCCTTCTGGAGAGACTGCGGTGTGTGTTGACGGGGACTCTTACCAGCCCCTCGCCACTTTTGCTGCTGAGCCGGGCTCCGGTCTCTACACTCTTCACACTGGCCCGCGCGCTCAGCAGCGACTGCAGCAGCAGCAGCAGCCGCAGCAGCAGCAGCAGCAGCAGCCGCAGCCACAGCGGCCGCCGTCACAGCAGCCCCTCCTCCCAGTTCCTGTCCCTCCCCCTAGTCTCCTCCCTGCGTCTCACCAGGTGGTTCCGTCCTCTCAGGTTGTCGCGTCCAGTCCAGTCGCTGCGTCTTGCTCCTGTCGGTCGCTTGCCCACCCCACCGTTCTGTGGCACCACCGGCTGGGACACCCTTCTCTTCCACGTCTGCGTGCTATGTCTAGTCAGCGTCTGGTCTTAGGTCTCCCGCGTGTCTTGCCGTCGCTGCCGCCGTCCCTTGCACCACCGTGCGGTCCTTGCGTCGAGGGTAGGCTGCGTGCCACCCCTCACTCCTCCTCCCTTCGTCCGGCCACCGAGCCTTTTGAGACACTGCACTTGGACGTCTGGGGCCCCTCTCCTCGCCCTGGCCCTGAGCGTGAGCGTTTCTTTTTGGTGGTCGTTGACGACTACTCCCGCTACACCACAGTGTTCCCCCTGGCGAGGAAGTCTGAGGTGACTTCTACGCTGATCAGGTGGTTGCTTACCACCCAGGACACTCGTGGTCGTCGTGTCAGCTGTCTCCACTCCGACCGCGGGGGCGAGTTTCGCTCCGGCATTCTCGCTGGATTCTGTCGCGAACAGGGCATTCGTCAGTCCTGGACGCTTCCGGAGTCCCCATTGCAGAATGGGGTTGCTGAGCGTCGCATAGGCCTGGTCATGGAGATTGCCCGCACCTCCTTGACTCACGCCCGTGCCCCCCATTTCCTGTGGCCATACGCAGTCAGGTACGCCGCGCACCAGCTGAACCTCTGGCCACGCGTCTCTCGGCCGGAGGCTTCACCGACCAGTCTTTGGACAGGGTCCCCTGGTGTCGCGTCGAGGTTTCGTGTCTGGGGGTGCTTGGCTCTTGTCCGCGACACCTCCGCGGACAAGCTCTCGCCTCGCGCCGTTTCTTGTGTCTTCCTTGGTTTCCCTGAGGACTCCTCTGACTTCACCTTTTACCACCCTCCCTCTCACCGGTTCTTTGACTCCCGTGACGTCCGTTTCGAGGAGTCCACCCCCTACTACGTCAGGTACCCCAGTCGAGGTCTCCCGGTTCCTCCTCCCCCCCTCTTCCTGACAGCCGCTCCCCCGCCTGCTCCCCCGGTACAGCCTCCCCCCCCTGGTCCAGCCCCGTCTGGTGTGTCTCAGGCTAGCCCTCCCCCTTCGGTAGCCCCCCCTGTACAGCCTCCCTCCCCACAGTCTTCCTCGCCGCCTCCTGCAGGTGCTCCCTCTCGGGAGGTTGGTCCTGCGACTGTCCCTGTACAGGTCTCTGGTTCTGGGGGTGCTGGAGTTGGAGCTGAGCCGCGGGTTGCAGAGGACTCTTGTCTTCCGGGGGCTGGTACTGGTCGTGCGGAGTCTGGGGGTGCTGGTGCGGAGTCTGGGGGTGCTGCGTCTGGGGGTGAGGGTGTTCCTTCGGTTTCTGGAGAGCCTGGGTCTGGAGCTGGTGTTGGTGCTGCCTCTGGGGGTGGTGTGCTTGGTGCTTCGGAGGTCGACTCTGGGGCTGCCGCTGCCCCGGACACTACTCCTTCCCCCCACCCCTACCCGACCAGGTTCCAGGCTCGTGTTCGCCGTGCTCGTGAGGAGCAGCTGGAGTTGGAGAGAGAGGAGAGAGAGTTGCAGCGGCTCGAGGAGCAGGAGCGACAGCAGCAGGGGCAGCAGCCGCTGGAGCAGCAGCAGCCGCAGCAGCCGCAGCAGCAGCAGCTGCCGTCTCCTCCTCCTGTCTCGGGTCTTCGGACCCTTGGTCTCCCCTCTCCCTCTCCTTCCTCCTCCCCCTCTCCTCCCGTCTCTGGTCCTTCGCTTCCTCCTCCTGACCCCTCTCCCGCTGTTTTCCCTCGTTCTCAGTCTTCGTTGTCCCCTCCTTCTTCTCAGACTTGGGCCTCTCGTCGCTCCCCTCGTGCTCGTCCCTCGTCTCCTGTTCCCTTCACTGACCTTCGTACTGCCTTACTTCGTTCTAGTCCACCTCGTCCGTCTCCGTCTGTGCTTCCGTCTCCTCCTGAGTCGGCTCTCACTGCGTCGCTCCCTACTCCTGTCACAGACTACTACCGCACGTACCGTCCTCTTCTCTCTCGTGTTCTCGCCTCGCTTGTTACTCACCCTCGTGCCTCTGTGTCCTCTGTGTCCGCTCTTACTGCCGCAGTCACTGAGTTTGCCTCTACCCGCCGCCTTGACTTCGCCACCGCTCTTGTGGCTGCTCCTCCTTCCAGTCCTCTGGCCGTCGGGGGTGTGTCTGCCCTTGGCTGTGACGCCCTAGAGGACAGGCAGTTTGAGCTAGAGTTCCTGGCCGCCGCTTCCCCTCATCTCTGTGCCATGCTCCTCGCCCCTGAGGGTGACCCCAACGCCCTTGACATTCCGACTCCTCGCACTTACGCTGAGGCAGTGTCAGGGCCTTGGGCCTCTCAGTGGAGAGCTGCCATGGACGCAGAGATGGCCTCCTACAGATCCACAGGCACCTACGTCGATGAGGTTCCCCCTCCGGGGGCGAACGTAGTCGACGGCATGTGGATCTACAGGGTGAAGCGGCCACCGGGATCTCCTCCGGTCTTCAAGGCGCGCTACGTGGCTAGAGGTTTCAGTCAGCGCGAGGGAGTTGACTTCTTTCAGACCTTCGCGCCCACCCCGAAGATGACCACTCTTCGGGTGTTACTACACGTAGCAGCACAGAGAGACTACGAGTTACACTCTCTCGACTTCTCTACTGCTTTCCTTCAGGGCAGTCTTCACGAGGAGGTCTGGTTGCGTCGTCCCTCTGCCTTCACTGGCTCTTTCCCTCCTGGGACCCAGTGGAGGCTGAGGCGACCGGTTTACGGTCTTCGTCAGGCTCCTCGTGAGTGGCACGACACCCTGCGTTCTACCCTGTCTGACCTTGGGTTCCAGCCGTCTTCTGCTGACCCGTCGCTGTTCGTTCGTCGTGGCCCCACACCTTTCTTTGTTCTGGTCTACGTTGACGACCTTGTTTTCGCCACCCCTGACAGGGTTGCTTTGGCACACGTGAAGTCCGAACTGCAGAAGAGACACACCTGCACTGATCTTGGTGAGCTGCGCCACTACCTTGGCCTGCAGATCACCAGGGACAGAGCTGCTCGCACCATTACACTTTCACAGTCGCACATGGTGCAGCAGGTCCTTCAGCGGTTCGGGCTTCAGCACTCCACAGTACAGCGCACACCTCTTGCTGTTGACCACAGACTCACTGGACCCTTTCCTGACGAGCCGTTCGAGCCTAGTGGTCCCTACGCAGAGCTTGTGGGTTGCCTCATGTACCTGATGACTTGTACTCGCCCGGACCTCGCCTTCCCTCTCAGCGTTCTTGCGCGCTTTGTTGCGCCAGGGAGACACCGTCCTGTTCACTGGACAGCAGCTGTGAGGGTGGCGAAGTACCTAGCGACGACGTCAGGCGTGGGGCTAGTTCTTGGAGGGCAGCAGTCTATCGTACTTACTGGTCACTGTGACTCCTCTTACGCTGACGACGCTGAGACTCACAGGTCTACTCAGGGGTACTGTTTCAGCCTGGGTTCTGGAGCTGTTTCCTGGCGGTCCACGCGCTCCTCTTCGGTCTCGACCTCTACAGCTGAGGCTGAGATCTACGCTGGTGCCATGGCGGCACAGGAGCTGCGTTGGTTGACCTTCTTGCTCACCGACCTTGGTGAGCGGCCGAGCTCTGCACCGACCTTGTTCACTGACAACAAGGCGTCTATTCTCCTTTGTCGAGAGCCACGACTGGAGAGCAGAGTGAAGCACATTCACGTCAGGTACTTTCTTCTGCGAGAGTTGCAGAGGCGTGGACAGGCTCGCTTTGAGTTTGTGGAGTCCGAGGCCAACACTGCAGACATCTTCACCAAGGCGCTTCCGCCTTGTGACCACCAGAGGTGCTGTGTGCAGTTAGGCCTTGTTGACACTGGTTCTCGTGTTGCTTAGGCTTGAGTGTACTGTTTACTTTGCTTTCTATATACCTCTGTTACTTCTTGGACTGGCCTTGTGGCCACTGTTGTTTGTGCTCAGACTGTGTGGTGACGTTGTGATCCACCCTGAGCTTCGTTTCTTGGACTGGTCTTGTGACCGTACTCGTTTGGTTCTGCTAGACACCCCTCACTTAGGCTATGGGGGTGTGTCAAATGTTGTAGCCTATAGTGAGGTTTGTCTTAGGGGGTACAAAACTTAGGGTTAGCTATATGTACCCCAACCAACATCAATGCATCATCCATTCCTCATTCTGACATATCTTGGGCACTGGAAGTGTGGCTGATCTTTCAGCAATTTGTTGAAGATAAACAGGAAATTCTATTAGACTTGTTGTGTAAAATGGCATAAAATGACTGATTTGTCTGATTTTCAGCAATACCTTTCGTACCAACTCTGATTTTCCAGCCTAGGCCAAAACGAATCTGAGGCCCTGCCAGCCACATATTCCATGGGATTCTATTCTCAGTTCGTCCTGGAACAAAACGAGATGGAGAGACGTACCTGCTCCATCTGTTCCTTGCTGGAGTTCGCACATTGAAGAAATTGTAGCTGTTCTATATACTGCAGCCTAATTTCGTTACCATTATTATACCGTACGACTTGGAAAATCGAGAAAAATAAGACGGTAGGGTAGCTTAAGAATGCTTAAGATGAGCTTGAGGAAGCAGCCACAGCCTCTTTCTTCTCCGCACCAGACGTGGCCGCAGGAACAGCCTGTGCTGATGGGGCCGGCAGCCCCACCAGCTCCTGCATTGGCTTCCAGTAGAACTTGCGCCTGCACACGCACACCCACCCAGCAGGCACCACATTCAAGTCAGAGTACGCCCTGAGCTGCACACGCGGAGGCAGCCAAGGAATACGGGCCTTCCAGCATGATGTGTAGAATTTCTGTGCTGTATTGGTACAGGAAATCGAGTGTGTTGTATTACTCCATATATGATGCAGTGATGTTCATTGTAATGTGCATGACTTAATTCAGGGGGGTGTGGCAGCCTGTGAGAAAGGGCAGGGGAGGGGAGCACTCACGAGTAGCCCATCTCCACCACCACCTTCACATTGGGCCGCAGTGCCGGCAGCAGTGTGAGGAACTGCAGCTCGTTCTTCGCCAGCACCTGCATGCATGCCCACGTGCCGCGCAACAACACGGCCCATCAGCACATTGCCTTGGCAAGTGACTTTGTCAGCACATGCACAGGAAACGCGTGGAAAAGAGGCCATTGTAAAGGGCGTGCTACTCTGGGCTGTGGACCACCACCAGACCCTCAACGCCCCGCCGACAGCTTCCCATGCCAATGCAGCTGTGGCACGAGCAGAGGCGCATGAAACATGTACCAGTGAACCAGGGGACAGGACCCGCAGACAAGTGAAAACAGCAAGCACGGCTCTTGCCCCTGCTGCGAGACACACCCATCCCAACGTCCGTCCCACTTTCTGATTCCGCGTAGCATTCCGAGCGGCGACTTACTGCCCCACACCATTGCGCGACTGCCCAACACCATTGCGCGACTGCCCAACACCATTGAGCGACTGCCCCACACCATTGCGCGACTGCCCCACAACATTGCGCGACTGCCCCACACCATTGCGCGACTGCCCCACACCATTGCGCGACTGCCCCACACCATTGCGCGACTGCCCCACACCATTGCGCGACTGCCTCACGCCACCCACGGACGGCATGGTAAGGGGCTTCAGCGCCGTGAGTCAAAGCCGGTACCACTCACGGTGCGGTCAAGCCCCTCCGACCCCCCCCCCAGCCCCACGCAGATCCCCATGGAGCGCCGTCGCCCACCCACCTTGGCGTCGCCCACCCACCTTGGCGTCGCCCACCCACCTTGGCGTCGCCCACCCACCTTGGCGTCGCCCACCCACCTTGGCGTCGCCCACCCACCTTGGCGTCGCCCACCCACCTTGGCGTCGCCCACCCACCTTGGCGTCGCCCACCCACCTTGGCGTCGCCCAACCACCTTGGCGTCGCCCACCCACCTTGGCGTCGCCCACCCACCTTGGCGTCGCCCACCCACCTTGGCGTCGCCCACCCACCTTGGCGTCGCCCACCCACCTCGGCGTCGCCCACCCACCTTGGCCTCGCCGATCCAGAGCACGAGCCCCTTGTACTTGGGCGGCAGCACGGCCAGCCGGTGGTCCACCTCGGGCGGCAGGTAGAACCGCGCCACGGCTTGCCGGCCCAGATGCGGCTGCCCGTGCGTGAGAAGCACACGGAGGATTTGGAAAAGGGGGGTGCGGGGGGGAGGAGAAAGGGAAACGCGGATAGGGAGAGAAAGCGGGAAGTGGACGAGTAGCGGCTGAGGCGGGCGCACGGAGCGGCGGTTCACGCGGCAGAGCAGGCGGGGTAGCGCTGAAGTACGACAGCAACGACACGGCGAAGCCAGCCTGCCACACGACCACAATACGAGCGCGCACGAGAACCCTCGAGAAAACACGAGAAACAATCACGAGGACACACAAGGGGAAGGGATGCACAACAGCCGTTTCTACGAAGAAACGGGCTCGCCTGTCCACCAATCAGCAACTACGCGCTGGCCACCATAGCGGCGCGTGAATGGCGAATCATGCAGCCGCTGAGACGGCAGTGCGAGCGCGACACCGCTCTCCCTCAGCGATGCACCGCTCTTACTGAGCGATGCACCGCGGCATTGACAATGCAGCCGACGGCCACGAGCAACGGAACCCGCGTGAAGCACGCACCGGGCGAACGCCGTGGGTCTTGAGGAGGTACGCCTCGGGGTCGCCGAGGCCGCGCGCCGAGATGTTCATCATGTGGTAACCCGCGTATTTCAGACTCGTCGCATACCGACCCTCCGCGCCGCCCTCCGGTGGCGAATAGAAGCCCACCGCGCCGTAGCGCTCGACGTCGTCGACCCACTGGCCGAGATCGAGGCCGATGAGATCCCCGCCGATGAAGTCGTCCAGCCCGCATGTCACCACGCCGCGAGAGGCGCTCTGCGAGGGTAGAGCTAGTCTAGAGGTCTTGGCAGCTGCGACCTGCGACCGGGAGGTGGTCGCACGAAGGCCGCTGAATGACACGGCGTCGCATTGCAACCGCCTTGCTGATGCTGACCTGGACGAGGATTGACGACTGCTTGACTTCACGCAGGCGGATGGGCAAGGGATGGTCGCCATGGCTGAGCCTTTGGTAACTGCGATGACAGGTGACTATCTCCCGTGGGTGACGGTTGTGGTTTCAGTCCACCTCGAAATCTCCGCAGTGGTGTGCGGTGGGGTGGCGGGTTGAACCGGAGGGAATGGGTTGCGCGTGAAAGGGGGAAGGAAACCGAAGGTGGACGGAGAAGCTGGAGAAGGGAGAAAAGGCCCAGAAGTGATGAGCACGGGTTGGGGGAGAAGCGTCCGACGTGGCAAGGCAGCAAGAGAAGTGGTGGGGAGGTGGTCTGAGCTGATCCAGACCCACTAAAAATCTCTAGGCCAGTGTATGCAGTATCCAGCAGTCGTGTAAGGAATTCTTTGGCATTCCTTACAGCGTGCTTCAAAGTCGCGTACAACAGCAGCCATTGTTCGCCCGTGGTGCGGAACGCCTTGGCACGCCTCGATGCACCGCGGTGCGTCGGGTTTTGAAGCTTCCACGCATGCGGGAAACCGGTGCATCGCCTCGTCCCGGCACGCCCCGGGGCGCCCCAGAACGCTCGGAAAGCTTGCAAACTCTTGGGATTTTGGTTACTTACTGAAATCGACACGCGAGGACTGCGATGAAAGTGCTTTCCGATTGCGACATTTTCTTGGAGGGATCAACGGCGATAATTTGTTTTGCGAGCGGATTGACGTAACGACGTGTTGCGACCCACACGGGTCGGGTCGACCTGTCGGAAAGAACAAACAGGAATGATGAACTAATAGTGCAAAACAGTACAAATACCTAACCCTAGAATTGTGTACCCCGTATAGGCTAACCCACTGTAGCCTACACAAGCATAACATATATAATGTTTGACACACCCCCATAGGCAAAGTGGGGGAGAACTAGGGGTCACAAGACCAGTCAAGGCAGAGCAAGGCAAAACAAGCTCAGGGTGGATCTCAAGGAAACCACACAAATTCCGAGCACAAGCAAGCGGTCACAAGACCAGTTCACATGCAGGTTTATAATAGAGCAAGAGGTACAATGATCACAACCTAGCAAGAGTAAACATGCAGGTATATATATAAAGATCACAGTACAAACAGAGTCAAGAAGTGAGCAAGTGAGGTCCAGTAGGCACAAGACCTAGGAGAGTGCAAAAGCGCTGATGGTCACAAGGCTGAAGCGCCTTGGTGAACACATCAGCAGTGTTGGCCTCAGTAGCCACGTAACGGAGACAAAGCTGACCACGCTGCTGAAGCTCTCGAGCAAGGAAGTACCGCAGAGCGATGTGCTTCGTTCTGTGCTCCAGTCTGTGCTCCTCACACAAGGCAATGGCAGCCTTGTTGTCAACGTACAGCACTGGAGGGGAACGAGGCCGCTCTCCCAAGTCAGTCAGCAGGTAGGTCAGCCAGCGTAGCTCCTGGGCCGCCATGGCTGTGGCATAGATCTCAGCCTCACAACTGGAGCTGAGAACAGAAGAAGAGCGTGTAGAACGCCAAGAAACTGAGCCAGAGCCAAGGCTGAAGGTGTAACCCTGAGACGACCGCTGAGTAGCCTGGTCGTCCGCCCAAGAAGCGTCTGAGTGTCCAGTGAGTACAACACGGTCTCGCCCTCCAAGCACTAGCCCCATGCCCGACGTACTGCACAAGTAGCGCAACACCCTCTTAGCGGCATCCATGTGCTCCTTCCTGTGACGGCCAGGAGCGACATAGCGTGCAAGGATGCTAAGAGGGTATGCAAGGTCAGGTCGAGTGCAGGTCATCAAGTACATGAGGCAGCCAACAAGCTCTGGATACGGGCCACTCGACTCTACGGACTCATCCGAAGGCAGAGCTGAGAGCGAGTGACCTGTAGGCAGAGGAGTGGCCTGAGGCGAGGAGTACGTGAAGCCGAAGCGCTGAAGGACCTGCTGCACCATGTGTGACTGAGTCAAGGTGATGGTGCGCCGTGCTCTGTCCCGAGTGATCCGCAAGCCAAGGTAGCTTGTCAGTTCACCCAGGTCTGTGCACGTGTGTCGCTTCTGCAGCTCCGACTTCACGTGGGCGAGTGCCTGAGTGTCAGCAGTGGCAAAGACCAAGTCGTCGACGTACACGAGGATGTAGAACGGCGGCAGCGAGGTGTCAGTGCGTAGAAACAGCGACGGGTCAGCAGTAGAAGGAGCGAACCCAAGTGCCGCGAGTGTCGTCCTCAGTGTGTCGTGCCACTCACGTGGCGCCTGGCGGAGACCGTAGACTGGCCGCTGGAGCCTCCACTGGGTACCAGGAGGGAACGACCCAGTGAAGCCAGGAGGGCGGCGCAGCCAGATCTCCTCGTGCAGACTGCCCTGCAAGAAAGCAGTGCTGAAGTCAAGAGAGTGAAGCTCGTAGTCTCGCTGAGCGGCTATGTGCAGCAGCACCCGAAGAGTAGTCATCTTCGGGGTGGGGGAGAAGGTCTGGAAGAAGTCTACTCCCTCGCGCTGACTGAAGCCTCGAGCAACGTAGCGTGCCTTGAAGACAGGAGGAGAACCAGGCGGCCGCTTCACCCTGAAAATCCACATGCCACTGACGATGTTCGCCCCAGGTGGGGGAACCTCGTCGACGTAGGTGCCTGTGGACTTCCAGGAAGCCATCTCTGCGTCCATGGCTGTCTGCCACTGAGAGGAGTAGGGACCTGCCACCGCCTCTGCGTAAGAGCGCGGGGTCGGGATGTCTGGTGCATCCGGGTCTCCCTCAGGGGCAACTAGCATGGACACAAGATGGGGCAAAGCAGCAGCAAAGCACTGGAACTCCTCCTGCCTGTCCTCAAGGACGTCCGTGCCTAGAGCACACTCACCCCCGACGGACGGAGGACAGACAGACTCAGACTCAGCAACAAGGCTAGCGGCGAAGTCTAGACGGCACGCGGCAGCAAAGTCAACCAACTCAGCGACCAGAGCAGACGCAGCAGAGGACTCAAAGGTAGGGTCAGTGACAACAGTGGCGAGGAGACGCGTGACTGTGGGACTGGCAGCACGACGGGAGTCAGACTCCGGGTCAGGAAGAGTAGGGAGAGAGGACGCAGGAGGAGACGGCAGAGGGACACGCTGAGGAGCAGTGGAGCGACGCAGTGTCATGTAGTGAGTGCCAGGGACAGGAGGAGGACGCTCACGTGTGCCACGACGACTAGTGCGCGCAGGACGAACAGGCGACGCAGGACGAGACGCAGGCTCACGACGCTCGGTAAGACCTCCTGTGGGACCGGTGTAAGGAGAGGGACCAGGGAGAGGCGAGGTAGGCGGTAACTGTGACTGCGACTGGACAGGCTGCAGACACTCTACGGAGGGAGGAGGACCAAGAACCTACTGAAGGAGCGGGACGAAGTACGGTCGCGGCCTCGTAGCGTCTCCAGAGCCAGCAGGGACACCAGCACCGGGGACCTCAGCACCAGCAGTAGCTCCACCGTGCGGGTCCGCAGCACCAGCAGCAGCTCCACCGCCCGGGGCCTCAGCACCAGCAGCAGCTCCACCGTCCGGGTCCTCAGCACCAGCAGCAGCTCCACCGTCCGGGTCCGCAGCACCAGCAGCAGCTCCACCGGCCGGGTCCGCAGCACCAGCAGCAGCTCCACCGTGCGGGTCCGCAGCACCAGCAGCAGCTCCACCGCCCGGGTCCTCAGCACCAGCAGCAGCTCCACCGTGCGGGTCCGCAGCACCAGCAGCAGCTCCACCGCCCGGGGCCTCAGCACCAGCAGCAGCTCCACCGTCCGCGTCCTCAGCACCAGCAGCAGCTCCACCGTCCGGGTCCTCAGCACCAGCAGCAGCTCCACCGTCCGGGTCCCCAGCACCAGCAGCAGCTCCACCGTCCGGGTCCTCAGCACCAGCAGCAGCTCCACCGTCCGGGTCCGCGGCACCAGGGGCTCCACTCCGAAGACTGCAGCGCCGCGTGTACCACTCTCGGATCTGCTGAAGGGAGGGGAGCTCCCGGGGAGGTGGGGAAGCACGGGTACCGGCGCCAGGAGCACCCCTCCGGAGGCTGCAGTACCGGAGGTACCTCTCCTGCAGCTGCTGGGAGGAGAGGGCTCCTCCAGGTGTAGCACGCTCAGGCTCAGCACCACCAGACTCAACACCACCAGACTCAGCACTCCCAGGCTCCGCACCCCCAGGCCCAGCACCCCCAGGCTCAGCACCTCCAGGCTCCGCACCTCCAGGCTCAGCACCCCCAGTCTCAGCACCTCCAGGCTCAGCACCCCCAGTCTCAGCACCCCCAGGCTCAGCACCCCCAGTCTCAGCACCCCCAGGCTCAGTACCCCGAGGAGGACGCGACTCGACGGCTACCTCGACAGGCTCAACGGGGTCTACCTGAGACACACCTGAGGGAGCGGCACCCTGAGGGGGGAGGGGCTCTACAACAGCAGCACCTGGCGCGAGGAAGAGAGGCGGAGGGGGGAGCGGGGCAGTGCGGTAGGGGAAGAGACGGTAGAAGGGGACCGACTCGTCGAACGTGACGTCCTGAGAGGGGAAGACACGGCGCGAGACAGGGTGGTAAAACTGCCAGCCAGACGCGTCAGGGACAAAGCCAAGGAAGACACAGGGGACAGCGCGACGAGAGAGCTTGTCCGCGGACGTGTCGCGGACAAAGGCACGAGATCCCCAGACGCGGAACACCGACGCATCGCCAACCTCTCCCGTCCAACGCAGTGTCGGCGATGTCTCCAGAGCGGAGACACGGGGCCAGAGGTTGAGCTGATGTGCGGCGTACCGGACAGCAAACGGCCACAGAAAATGGGGGGCAGCCGCATGGACCAAGGAGGTACGAGCGACCTCCATGACCAGGCCAATGCGGCGCTCAGCAACCCCATTCTGCTGCGGAGAGGCCCAAGAGGTATGCTCAGCAACCCCATTCTAAGTCTGCTCAATGCCCTCCTCCTGACAGAAGGCGCTCAAGAGGTCGGAGGAAAACTCACCGCCCCTATCAGAGTGCAGTCGCAGGACCGGAAGGTCCGAGCGAAAGCGCCGCTCCAGCTGGAGACGAGTAGCGCGGATCCAAGGGATCAAGACATCAGGGACCTCACCCTTGGTGCGCAAGGGGAAGACCGTGGTGTAGCGCGTGTAGTCGTCAACTACCAGCAGAAAGTAGCGCTCCCCGCCCTGTCCACGGACGCGGGCGGGGCCCCACACGTCCAGGTGGAGTGTCTGCAGAGGAGCCTCCGTCGGGGGAAACGCAGAAGAGTGAGGAGCGGCGCGCTGCCGCCCCTCGACACAGGGAATACAGGGAGGAGCCGGCGAGGGTGGGAGGGGAGGGAGAACCCTGGGAAGACCAGAGACAAGGTACCGCTGGTGCATGGTCCGAAGGCGCTGCACGGACGGGTGGCCAAGTCGGTGGTGCCAGAGGACGGTGTCGTGCGCGAGAGACCGACACGAGCAGGGGGCGGACAGCTGACCTGACGCAGACGCAGACGCAGCCACCTGTGGGGACCCAGTGGTCAGTGTGTACAGGTCCGACCCTGGCTCCCGAGTGAAGGTAGCCAGGTGACGACCCGTCCGAGCACACGTGCAGTGTGTCACACGCTCGTAGGCAGGGGTGAACTGGTGAACACCCCCGTCCTGGAGCGCGCTACCTGCCACCAAGTTCGTAGAGAACGAGGGGAGGTAGAGCCCTGACAGTGTGCCGGACGGGACCGCTGGACAGGGAAGGACAGTGGAGGAGGTCGTAATGACCGGACCCCCAGAGGGGTCAGCGAGGGAGACAGCAACTGGCCGAGCAAGTGGCTCAAGGACAGTGCAGTCACGAAAGAAACAGCGTGAAGCACCTGAGTCCAGGGTGAAGGTGTGCAGTGCCTCAGTCGACTCAGTACCAGGGGGGACAGACGCACGAGCACCTAGAGCGACAGCCTCACCATCACCTGAGGGAGCAGACACGCAAGTACCTGCAGCGGCAGTCTCACTAGCACCTGGAGCGGCAGTCTCACCGGCCAGAATGTCCGGGTCGGGCGGAACACACAAGTACTGAGCACCCTCTCCACTAGTAAACATGGCATACATGGCAGTGAGAATAGCATCAAAGTCTAGAGCCCAGATATCAACCCCCTTCCTCTCCAGATCAGCCCAGCGGGGCAGCTCAGCGCCATCAGGGAACTGGGTGCGCCAAGCGTCGGTAAGGCGCGCGAAACAGCGCTGCGTGGGGTGCGGCCTCCCACACTGCTGACCAGTGCGGTCACCAGTGCGGATGACATACGTGCAGCTAAGACGCTGGGCATACCACTCACGGGCCTCCTGGAGCGACGGAGTGTGCTGCTGGCTCAGACCACCGCCAGCGCCTCCACGGCCACCACCACTGCCGCCACTTCCGCGACCACCGCCTCCCCTGCCGCTGCCACGACCACCTCCGCCCCCACCGCCGCCCCCGCCCCTGCCACCACCCCCGCCGCTGCCGTCACCACCCCCACTACCGCCACTAGCCTCTCCAGCCCCTCCTCCACTCCCACCGCCTCCACCCCCACCTCCTCCGCCGCCACCTCCACCCTTGCCCCCTTTGTTCCTGCGGCGCCCGCTCGAAGCAGACGCGGTCCCGACCTTCTCAGCACCAAGAAGGTCGACAGCAGAAGCAGAGGCGACAGAGGGAAGGAGGGGGGAAGGGGAACACCCCTCAAAGAAAGGAGTGCGGGGGTCACCACGAGAGGCACCTACAGCGACGACACTCGCCTCGGCTGCAAGTAGCTCCTTCTCGAGGAGGGCAATGGTGAGCTCAGTGGGGCAGCGAGCTAGAAACTGGTCCCTGACTGCGCGCAGAGAGTCAGGGAGGCGGGTGACGAGGTGGTAGAGTACGAGCCAGAGCGGGGGGGGGGTTGTTAGCTAGGAACTCGGCAGGCATAGCAGCGCGGAAGCGGGCCTCACTAGTCTTGAGGTGGGTGATGAGGTCAGCAACGGTGTGGAAGGAGGCCAGGTCGGGGAACAGGTAGGGGAGAGAGAGGCGGCCTAGTGCGGCAGAAGCAGGCGAGGAGTAACGAGCAACTACAGCAGTGTACAGCTCCTTAGCAGTCTTGTGCTGGCCAAAGTGCTCGCGCTCATCTAGCGGCAGGGAGTTGCGAATGGCAAAGCGAGCGTGAGCGTCACGAGTCTGCCACTGTGAGCGCTGAGTGCTGTCAGCAGTAGTAGGAGGTGCAGTAGCGTGGCCTAGGGCGTGATCGTACAGTGAAATATCTTCCTTGGCAGTGAGCTGTAGGTAGAGGTGCAGGTCATCGAGCCAGGTGTCAAACTTCACTGGGCGGCCCTCAGCATCAAAAGCGAGTACAGGAGGAGTAGCCATAGCAGCAGTAGCAGTGGCAGTAGCAGCAGTAGGAGTAGCAGTAGCAGTAGTGTAGTGCAGGTAGGACAGCGCGGCTCGGCTAGGGCTGTGCGGCTCGGCTAGGGCGGCGCGGCTCGGTTCGGGGCGCGCGGCTCGGCTCGGACTGGGCGGCTCGGTTCGGGTCGCGCGGCTCGGTTTGGATCGGGCGGCTGTAGCGGTCGCGGGCCGTTGGGGCCTTTAGGGGCGAGCGCGGGGCCGTACGGGGCCTCTAGGGGCGAGTGCGGGGCCGATCGGGGCCGCTAGGAGCGAGCGCGGGGCTTAGTCGGGGCCTCTAGGGGCTAGCGCGGGGCCGTTCGGGGCCTCTAGGGGCGAGCGCGGGGCCGTACGGGGCCGTAAGGGGCGGGCGCGGGGCCGTTCGGGGCCGTAAGGGGCGAGCGCGGGGCCGATCGGGGCCGCTAGGAGCGAGCGCGGGGCCGTTCGGGGCCGGAAGGGGCGAGCGCGAGGGCCGATCGGGGTCGTAAGGGGCGGCGCGCGGGTCACTAAGGGGCGGATCGCGGGTCGCGGGGCCTCAGGGGGCCGTGAAAAACGAGGCGCCCTAGGGCGCAGGTAGGTAGGTAGGTAGGTAGGTAGTGGTGGGCCCTAAAAAAAAACGGTCCTAGCGAAGGACCTGCTCTGAAACCATGTCGGAAAGAACGAACAGGAATGATGAACTAACAGTGCAAAACAGTACAAGTACCTAACCCTAGAATTGTGTACCCCGTATAGGCTAACCCACTATAGCATACACAAGCATAACATATATAATGTTTGACACGACCAACCCCCGACCCTTCATTTCTAGGAAGGCTGCTTTGCGGGTCTACCCGACCAGGTCGACCCAGCCGGGTCGGGTTGGGTCTGCCCGACCCGTGTCGACCTCGTCGGGTCGACCTGGTCGACCAGACCCAACCCAACCGAGTTGGAGCAGGTTACTTGAGCCTACGAAATTTGCAGCTTTCGTGCAGCTATCGCCCTGATTTCGTCGCCCGAAAAGATACCAGGTAAACTCGCACAAATCTCGCCATAGCTCGCCATAAGTCGCCCAGGCCACCATCCCCTCACGCGGCAACTGCTTCGCATCACCCTCGAGGATGTTCGGAAAGAGTTAGGAAATTCTCAAAAATCCCGAATCACGTTTCCGGGGGTCTGGTCGGGTTGGGTCTGGTCGACAAGGTCGACCCGACCAGACCCAATTCGTGTGGGTCGCAACATGTCGTAAGTCAACCGTGTACACATCCTTGGGGGATTTTTGCATCTCAGCCTCTTGTCTTCGCCCATTGCTGGGCGAAGGCTCGAACCCAGCACTTGGAGGACTACGTGAATTTCACCTTGGGCAGGAGGCGTGCCACGGGGCGAGCTGGGGCGCCCCAGCACGCCCCGGGACGCCTCGATGCACCTGGTCTGGACCCGTTCTACACCACGTCCTTACGGGCAGGGCCCAAAAATTGTTTTTGGCTACCATGGGAAATCAGGGTGCGAGCTAGGCCAACCCTGACTTGGTAGGGTAAAAACAAAATTAGGCTGACAAATTCAGAGTAAAAAATCATTTACTCTATTGGTTGAAGGGTAATTTTTTTTTGTTGCTTCTTACCATATATGCTTTCCGAAAGTAGCCAATATTATGTGTAAGTGTCTTACTTGAATAGTAAGGTTCAGGGAGCGAATCCCCAAATGGGAGATCTTTTTTTTTCAGCGGAAGTACGCGTTTCTGTCAAAATGAGGAATGAATGATGCATTGATGTTGGTTGGGGTACATATAGCTAACCCTAACTTTTGTACCCCCTAAGACAATCCTCACTATAGGCTACAACATTTGACACACCCCCATAGCCTAAGTGAGGGGTGTCTAGCAGAACCAAAAGAGTACGGTCACAAGACCAGTCCAAGAAACAAAGCTCAGGGTGGATCACAATGTCACCACACACTCTGAGCACAAGCAACAGTGGCCAAAAGGCTAGTCCAAGATGTAACAGAGATATATAGAAAGCGTACAAGCAAAGTAAACAGTGCACTCAAGTCTAAGCAAGACGAGAACCAGTGTCAACAAGGCCTAACTGCACACAGCACCTCTGGTGGTCACAAGGCGGAAGCGCCTTGGTGAAGATGTCTGCAGTGTTGGCCTCGGACTCCACAAAATCGAAGTGAGACTGTCCACGTCTCACAGAAGAAAGTACCTGACGTGAATGTGCTTCACTCTGCTCTCCAGTCGCGGCTCTCGACAAAGGAGAATCGACGCCTTGTTGTCAGTGAACAAGGTCGGTGCAGAGCTCGGCCGCTCACCAAGGTCGGCGAGCAAGAACGTCAACCAACGCAGCTCCTGTGCCGCCATGGCACCAGCGTAGATCTCAGCCTCAGCTGTAGAGGTCGAGACCGAAGAGGAGCGTGTGGACCGCCAGGAAACAGCTCCAGAACCCAGGCTGAAACAGTACCCCTGAGTAGACCTGTGAGTCTCAGCGTCGTCAGCGTAAGAAGAGTCACAATGACCAGTAAGTATGACAGACTACTGCCCTCCAAGAACTAGCCCCACGCCTGATGTCGTCGCTAGGTACTTCGCCACCCTCACAGCTGCTGTCCAGTGAACAGGACGGTGTCTCCCTAGCGCAACAAAGCGCGCAAGGATGCTGAGAGGGAAGGCGAGGTCTGGGCGAGTACAAGTCATCAGGTACATGAGGCAACCCACAAGCTCTGCGTAGGGACCACTAGGCTCAAACGGCTCGTCAGGAAAGGGTCCAGTGAGTCTGTGGTCAACAGCAAGAGGTGTGCGCTGTACTGTGGAGTGCTGAAGCCCGAACCGCTGAAGGACCTGCTGCACCATGAAAGTGTAATGGTGCGAGCAGCTCTGTCCCTGGTGATCTGCAGGCCAAGGTAGTGGCGCAGCTCACCAAGGTCAGTGCAGGTGTGTCTCTTCTGCAGTTCGGACTTCACGTCTGCCAAAGCAACCCTGTCAGCAGTGGCGAAAACGAGGTCGTCGACGTAGACCAGTACAAAGAACGGTGTGGAGCCACGACGAACGAACAGCGACGGGTCGGCAGAAGACGGCTGGAACCCAAGGTCAGAGAGGGTAGAACGCAGAGTGTCGTGCCACTCACGAGGGGCCTGGCGAAGACCGTAGACAGGTCGCCTCAGCCTCCACTGGGTCCCAGGAGGGAAGGTGCCAGTGAAGGCAGAGGGACGACGCAGCCAGACCTCCTCGTGTAGGCTGCCCTGAAGGAAAGCAGTGGAGAAGTCGAGAGAGTGTAACTCGTAGTCTCTCTGTGCTGCTACGTGTAGTAACACCCGAAGAGTGGTCATCTTCGGGGTAGGCGCAAAGGTCTGAAAGAAGTCAACTCCCTCGCGCTGACTGAAACCTCTAGCCACGTAGCGCGCCTTGAAGACCGGGGGAGATCCCGGTGGCCGCTTCACCCTGTAGATCCACATGCCGTCGACTACGTTCGCCCCAAGGGGGGGAACCTCATCGACGTAGGTGCTTGTGGATCTGTAGGAGGCCATCTCTGCGTCCATGGCAGCTCTCCACTGAGAGGCCCAAGGCCCTGACACTGCCTCAGCATAAGTGCGAGGAGTCGGAATGTCAAGGGCGTCGGGGTCACCCTCAGGGGCGAGGAGCATGGCACAGAGATGAGGGGAAGCGGCTGCCAGGAACTCTAGCTCAAACTGCCTGTCCTCTAGGGCGTCACAGCCAAGGGCAGACACACCCCCGACGGCCAGAGGACTGGAAGGAGGAGCAGCCACAAGACCGGTGGCGAAGTCAAGGCGGCGGGTAGAGGTGAAGTCAGTGACCGCGGCAGTAAGAGCGGAGACAGAGGACAGAGAGGCACGAGGGTGAGTAACAAGAGAGGCGAGAACACGAGAGAGAACAGGACGGTACGTGCGGTAGTAGTCAGTGACAGGAGTAGGGAGCGACGCAGTGAGGGCCGACTCAGGAGGAGACGGAAGCACAGACGGAGACGGACGAGGTGGACTAGAACGAAGTAAGGCAGTACGAAGGTCAGTGAAGGGAACAGGAGACGAGGGACGAGCACGAGGGGAGCGACGAGAGGCCCAAGTCTGAGAAGGAGGAGGGGACAACGAAGACCTAGAACGAGGGAAAACAGCGGGAGCGGGGTCAGGAGGAGGAAGCGGAGGACCAGAGATGGGAGGAGAGGGGGAGGAGGAAGGAGAGGGAGAGGGGAGACCAAGGGTCCGAAGACCTGAGACAGGAGGAGGAGGCGGCTCCAGCGGCTGCTGCTGCTCCAGCGGCGGCTGCTGCTGCTGCTCCTGCTGCTCCTCCAGCCGCTGCAACTCTCGCTCCTCTCTCTCCAACTCCAGCTGCTCCTCACGAGCACGGCGAACACGAGCCTGGAACCTGGTCGGGTAGGGGTGGGGGGTAGTAGTAGTGGTCGGGGCAGCGGCAGCCCCAGAGTCCACCTCCGAAGCACCAGGCACACCACCCCCAGAGTCAGCACCAACACCAGCTCCAGACCCAGGCGCACCAGAAACCGAAGGGGGGTCACCCTCACCCCCAGACGCAGCACCCCCAGACTCCGCACGACCAGCACCAGCACCCAGAAGACAAGAGTCCCCTGCAACCCGCGGCTCAGCTCCAACTCCAGCACCCCCAGAACCAGAAACCGGTACAGGAACAGGCTCAGTACTAACCTCTCGAGAGGGAGCACCTGCAGGACGCGGCGAGGAAGACTGTGGGGAGGGAGGCTGTACAGGGGGGGGAGGGGTAGCCTGGGACACACCGGACGGGGCTGGACCAGGGGGGGGAGGCTGTACCGGGGGAGCAGGAGGGGGAGCGGCAGTCAGGAAGAGGGGGGGAGGAGGAACCGGGAGACCTCGACTGGGGTACCTGACGTAGTAGGGGGTGGACTCCTCGAAACGGACGTCACGGGAGTCAAAGAACCGGTGAGAGGGAGGGTGGTAAAAGGTGAAGTCAGAGGAGTCCTCAGGGAAACCAAGGAAGACACAAGGAACGGCGCGAGGCGAGAGCTTGTCCGCGGAGGTGTCGCGGACAAGAGCCAAGCACCCCCAGACACGAAACCTCGACGCAACACCAGGGGACCCGGTCCAAAGACTGGTCGGTGAAGCCTCTGGCCGAGAGACACGTGGCCAGAGGTTCAGCTGGTGCGCGGCGTACCTGACCGCATAGGGCCACAGGAAATGGGGGGCACGGGCGTGAGTCAGGGAGGTGCGGGCGATCTCCATGACCAGGCCTATGCGGCGCTCAGCAACCCCATTCTTATGTGGGGACTCTGGAAGCGTCGAGGACTGACGAATGCCCTGCTCGCGACAGAATCCAGCGAGAATGCCGGAGCAAAACTCACCCCCGCGGTCGGAGTGGAGACAGCTGACACGACGACCACGAGTGTCCTGCGTGGTAAGCAACCACCTGATCAGCGTAGAAGTCACCTCAGACTTCTTCGCCAGGGGGAACACTGTGGTGTAGCGGGAGTAGTCGTCAACGACCACCAGAAAGAAACGCTCACGCTCAGGGCCAAGGCGAGAGGCGGGGCCCCAGACGTCCAAGTGAAGCGTCTCAAAAGGCTCGGTGGCCGGACGAAGGGAGGAGGAGTGAGGGGTGGCGCGCAGCCTACCCTCGACGCAAGGACCGCACGGTGGTGCAAGGGACGGCGGCAGCGACGGCAAGACACGCGGGAGACCTAAGACAAGACGCTGACGAGACATAGCGCGCAGACGGGGAAGAGAAGGGTGCCCCATCCGGTGGTGCCACAGAACGGTGGGGTGGGCAAGCGACCGGCAGGAGCACGACGCAGCGACTGGACCAGACGTAGGAACCTGACAAGACACAGCTACCTGGGGGGACGGAGCAACCTGGTGAGACGCGGGGACTCGAACGGGGGGCGGAACAGGGGCCGGTGGCAGTAGGGGCGGCTGCCGCTGCGGCTGCTGCTGCGGCTGCGGCTGCTGCTGCTGCTGCGGCTGCTGCTGCGGCTGCTGCTGCTGCTGGGGCTGCTGCGGCTGCTGCTGCTGCTGCTGCTGCTGCTGCTGCTGCGGCTGCTGCTGTGCACGCGGGCAAAGGTAAGAGTCCCCATCAACACACACCGCAGACTCTCCAGAAGGCTCAAACCACACACCCACGTGCTGACTCACGAGGGGTCGCACGCCAACCAAGTTCCGGGAGAACGAGGGGACGTGAAACCCAGTGAGAGACCCAGAAGGAGCAGCAGGACACGGCAAAGTGGTAGTGTGACGCGCAGTGACTGGTCCCGAAGTGGGATCAGCCAGCGCCACAGAAACAGGCGCAGGAAGTGGTGTAAGTGTCGTGCTGTCACGAAAGAAGCAGTGTGAGGCTCCAGAGTCCAGCGTGAACGACAGCGAAGCGTCCTCCGAGGTAGCCGCTGGACTAGAGTCTACACAAGAACCTACACTAGCAACAGGCAACTGAGCAAGGCTAGCACCTAAGCTAACAACACCAGAGTAAACAGAGTCAGAAACACTAGAGTCAACAACAGCATACATAGCATGAGAAGTACCAATCAGATCAGCTAACTGCTCAGCAGACATGCTCCACAGAGCGGAGCTGTAACGCTGAACAAGAGGAAGCCAGTCAGGGATAGGACCGCCAACCCCGTAGACCAAACGAACCGTGTCAGTGAGCTGAGCAAAGCACTGACCAGGGGGGTGAAGGCGGCCACAAGGGTGGCCCCGGCGAGCACCTGTCAGAACCTGATAGGTGCAGGGAGGGTAAGCAGCACCGCGCTGGGTCTGACGCAGCCCCGACCCCGGAGCCAGCTGCGGCCGCTGCTGCTGCTGAGGCTGCTGGGAGGAGAGGGGCTGCTGCTGCTGCTGAAGCCGCTGCTGACGCTGAGCCTGGTACCACGCCGCTGCTCCACCTAGCGGGGCCGGCAGTACAGGAGGCGACTGACGAACTCGGGCGTCGCCACCACCAGCAGGCGCAGTGGAGTCACCAGTCGCTGCACGAGACGCCTCTCCAGGCCCTGCACTCCCACCACCGCCAGTCGCAACGCCACCTCCACTACCTCCGCCTCCACCACCACCACCACCACCACCAGAACCGCCTTTCTTGCCACCCCTACCGCGGGACCGCGACGCAGTCGTGACATCAGCTGCAATCGCGTCAGTAGCGGCAGTGGCGAGAGAGGCAGTAAAGGTGGGTAACTGCGGGACTGTGCACCCGTGGAAGAGTGGGGGGGGCACAGCACCAGAGGCAGCGGCTACCGAGCGAAGGTTGCTCTCGACGTCCTTGAGCGCAGACTCAAGGACCTCGACGGTGAGCTCACTAGGGTGCTTCAGCAGAAGCGCGTCACGAACGGAGGCAAGGCGGTCAGGGAGGCTAGTGGCGATGAAATAGATAGTAATCGCCATGGGGGGAGGAAGCAGTGCAAGCTGTGCCTCAGTGCAAGCAGCGCGGTAACTAGCGTCGAGCGAGCGGAGGTGAGCGATCAAGTCAGCAGAGCGCTCAAAAGAGGCGAGATCAGGGAACAGGAACAGGAGAAAAAGGCGGCCAAGAGAGACAGTAGTGGGAGTAGAGTAGCAGGCCTTAATCGCAGTGAGGTACTCAGCAGCGGTGCGAACCTGAGTGAAGTGGACCTCCTCTGACTCAGGGAGGAGGCTGCTGAGCGCGATGCAGGCCGCAGCGTCACAAGCCGTCGGATCAGCTCGCTGGGTGGCAAAGTGGGCTCTAGCGGCGTCGTCAGGGGCAGGGCCTAAAGGCGTAGGGTCGGGGGGCGCAGGGAGGGCACCAGTAGCGTGCGCCCAGAGGGTCTCGCCTGCCTGGACCTGACTCTCTAACAGACGGCGAGCGCGAAGTAGCCAGACGGAAAAGTCAAGAGGTCTACCGTCAGCGTCGAAACGAAGAACTCGCGGAGTCGCCATAGCGAGAACGAACGCGAAAGGGGAGCCAGGGGACAGCAGTAGGTGAGAGGCAAATTAGGGTTCAGCGATACTCTGGGACAGGGGAGGAGCGGACGCCACAGCGGGCGTGACAGCGGGAGCTAACAGCAGACGAAGCAGCGGGCAACGGGAGCGGGCGCAGCGGCGGGCGACGGCAGCGCGCTCGGCAGCAGGGGCCAGCAGCGCGCGCAGCGGGCGACGGCAGGGGGCGCAGCGGCGACGCGCGCAGCGGCGGGCGACGACGGCGGGGCCGCGGCGAGGCGCGCAGGGGGCGGGCGACGGCGGCAGGCGCGGCGGCGACGAGCGCGGCCGCGGGCGACAGCGGCGGGCGGTGCGGGGACGGGCGACGCGACGAGGGGAGAGGGCGGGCGCGACACGACGAGAGGAAAGGGCGGGCGCGACGCGACGGGGGGAAAGAGCGCGACGCGACGGGGGGAAGGGCGGGCGTGACGCGACGGGGGAAAAGCGACGCGACGGGGGGAAAGGGCGGGCGTGACACGACAGGGGGAAAGCGACGCGACGGGGGGAAAGGGCGCGACGCGACGGGGGGAAGGCAACGTGACGGGGGGAAAAGGGGGGGTGGGGGAACGGTACGAACGAGAGCTAGGCTCGGCGCTAGGCTCGGGAACAACGGGACCGTTACGAACGAGAGCTAGGATCAGGCTCGGGTGGTACGAACGGAGAACGGAGGAACGGGATCCCACAGGATCCTAACCTAACTGATACCATGTCAAAATGAGGAATGAATGATGCATTGATGTTGGTTGGGGTACATATAGCTAACCCTAACTTTTGTACCCCCTAAGACAATCCTCACTATAGGCTACAACATTTGACAGTTTCTAGTGATCCGGTTTCAGTGTAACTTGCACAGCAGCACCTTTATTGTACAGAGTGAATCCTTAGAAAAATCTTATGAATTAATATACACTTTTGGATAAAGGGGAGTACGAAGAACACACTTACAAAATCAATGTATTTTCTAAAAAACAGCCCATAGTAAGGGCAATCAGGGCATTTTACCTTTCCTTTTTTGGGCCTGCTAACGGGGCTTCGCCAACTTCGCGCGCACTGTTTCACCAAACCATGCACCGCTGGCCCGGCCGAGTCGGCCTACGCTTCGGGACTGGACTGAAACTCGATGCCAGCCTAGCACCAGCTAGCTCGCATGCACCGCATTACCGTTTGCATGTTTCGCGTATAAGTATTCGCTCATGCCTTCGCTCATACTTTGTACTTGCTTGACACCTAGTGCATGTTAACGGGAATGGAGTGTTGGCCCCGCCCTCGCTTGGGCGACGCCGACGTACTAGTCGGATGCACGGGAGAAGCAACCGACCATTCACAGTGAGGGAGCTGCTCGACGAGCTCCGTCGAGCAGCAGGGTATCACTGTGGTGTTGCCGTCGACCTGGGGTTCTCGACGGCCTTCTTCTGCGGGGCAGGTCAACGGGGTGGTCGCCGGCCTGCACAAGACTGTCACGGGGCTAGATCTGTCGACCATGGAGCTCGAGAATTGCAGCCGATTGGGCTGGTTGACGGGTGGGCCTTCGACCAGGAGGAGCAGTTCGACCGGGAGGTCGACGGAGCAGTTAGTCCATCGACCTGACATGTGAGCGACTGTCGACGAGGGGAGCTTGTCGACACCAGGTGACAGTGCCGGTCGACGGACCCCTCCGTCGACCGGGGCGTTGCTCGACGGGAGCTGTAGTCGACCAGAGGCACTGGGTGGTCGACCAGAGGCACCTGCTGGTCGACCGGAGGCACTTGGTGGTCGACCAGAAGCACCTGATGGTGTCCACGTTGATCAGGTAACCTGCTCGGCGAGTACTGCAAAGGCATGCAAACGTCATCGAGGTCGCAGTGACGAAGGCGACTTTGGGCTGGTATCCCGATGTGGCTCGTTAGGCGCAGACAACAGCCGACGGATGCACAACGATGCAAGTCGGGCCAATCGTCTGCGAGCGTGCGCACTACTGCCATCTACGGATGCAACGTTGGACAGCCGCTCTGCTGCAGCATTGGCATGCCGTCGACCTGCTCTGTTGGCAGGTCGCCTTTCTGCAATGCTGGCGCGGCTCCTCTACACAACGCTGGCAGGCGGTCGAACATGTAGTGCTGGCTGTCGAACATGCAGTGCTGGCAGTCGACCAGGCTAGCTGCAGAGTTGCTAGGTGCCTGATGTAGTCATTTCTGTCATTGTCATTGCTATCATTCTTGAATGTTATCTTTGCCTAATGGAACTCTTGCCAAATTCTCCCGTGAATGCGCAAGCACTAAGGAACTAAGCAAAGCTACGATCACTCCTAGTAGTTCATGCCAACCCCCCCCCCCATAGTCTAGCTCACGACCGTTGTAGAGTGAATCTCCGCAGTGCAATCCTCCTTATCTCGTTCCGTTGCACCCATAACACTTGTTATTCAAAGCCACTTCCTTTCGGACCGCTCATCTCCGCACCGAGAGAAATCACTTTTGATTTTTGCACTCAAAGGGACTCACACCCCTTAGCACCTAGGAGCCGCTGTCCTCGCGTTCTCTCGTAAACGCGTGCAGCCACAACTGCGACTGGAGCTAAGGTGAACCGCCGCCCTTCGACATGGGGGAACGTATCGACGTTACGACCCTCACCCAGGAGCGCCTGGACCAACTGCTGCAGCAACTGCAAGAAATCACTAAGGAAATTGCGGCGCTGATGGCAAAGCGTGCGTCACTGCAAAATGACATCGAACGGGCGCAACAAGCACAATCACAAGCACAAGGCACACAAGGACAAGCAGTGTGAAGATGCGCTCTACAACGATGGTGGAAGCTAGACTACGGGTTGGCACGAGTTGTATGAGTGATCATAGCTTTGACTGTGTTCCTTAGCAGTTGCACGTTCATGGGAGAAATTGGCAAGAGTTTCCACTAGCAAAGTTGAATTGCAGAATGATTGAAGAAGCAATGGCAAGAATGACTACATCAGGGCCTAATAACCTAGCAGCCAGGCAGGTCGATCGCCAACACAGCATGGTCGACCGTCTGCCAGCGTTACGTAGAGGAACCACGCCATCGATGCAAAAGAGCGGCCTGCCAACAGAGCAGGTCGACGGTGTACCAACGCTGCAGCAAAGTGGCCGTCCAGCAGTGCACCCGTAGAAGACAGCAGTGCTCGTGCTCGCAGGTGCTCGCAGATAATTGGCCCAACATGCACCATCACATGCCCGCCGGCTGTTGTCTGCGCCTGAGGAGCCACCTCAACTTCGGGATACCAGCCCAAAGTCGCCTTCGCCATCGCGGCCTCGACGACGTTTGCACGCCCCTGCAGAACATCGCCGAGGGGGTAACCTGGTCGACGCGGTCGACCACCCAGCGCCCTGGTCGACGACCCTCCCTCGTCAACCACGGCGTCTGTCGAAGACCACCCTGGTCGACAGACCCTTCCGTCGACCAGCACGGTTAGCTGCCGCTGTCGAGCTACAAATTTGGCGGCTCCTCGACTGACCCGCGCAGGTCGACGATCTGCTTCGTCGACCTCTGCGTCGAACTAGGCTGCGGGCTCCCGTCGCCGGCAGCATTGCAGTGGTCGCGCGCTGGTCGACCACCTTGTCGACCATCCCGCTTCGAGCTCTGCAAAATAGTCGGCCGCACCTCCCACTCGTCCGACCAGGAAGTCGGCGTCGCCCAAGCGAGGGCGGGGCCAACAACCTATTCCCATCAACACTCCTCTGCCGCGCTTACGCTTGGGCTCCCGCTCCACGCGACAGATTTTCCACGGAGAAAACTCGTCGCCGGTGTGCACCCCACACATAGCACGGCGTCACCGCACCAACCGTGCATAAGGGCACAACACCTACTACTGCACCTCGTCATCACCATTGCCGACGTCCGCCAGATGCACCTGCCCGATCGCGACGGAGCACCGGTTGAAGGCCGGAAAGTGCAGCGCCTTCGTCATAAAATCGGCCGGCTGCTCGATGGTCGGGGTGCACCCCAGCACGAACCTCCCGCAACTCACCATCTGCTGAAGCTAGGCATAGCGTCGCTCCATGTGCTTGAGGTTGCCCTGCAGCCCCAAGCCCTCAGCGACTGTGATTGCCGACTTGATGTCCACCCGGAGGACGGTCGGCGTCCCAGCGTCGAGTTGCTGGAACTCTGCAAGGAGGAAGCGAAGTCGGCGTCCCTCCTTGCCGGCTTCCGTGGCCGCGCCGTACTACGACTAGGTCAAAGAGAGTGTCGCGCATTTGATGCGCTGGCTCGACCAGGAGACTGCAGCCCCTCCGTAGACGAACACATAGCCGCTTGTGCTCATCCGGTTCTGCTTGTCGCCGGCGTCGTCGGCGTAGACTTAGCCGACCAGCTTCAGCGACTCTGGTCCACCGCCGAACTCCAGGGCGGTGTCACAAGTGTCGGCGAGGTAGGCAAGGCAGCGGTCGACCTCGCGCCAGTGCTGGTCGCTCCTCACCGTCAGGCCGCTCCCCAGCTTGCTGCAGGCGAAGGCGATGTCTGGCCTCGTCGTCGACGTAGACCTGCACCCAGCAGGTCCCACCATCCGCACCGACCTTGAAGTAGAGTGCCTCGTCGACCTGGCTCTTCTTCCAGCCGGCGCCGACCAAGCAGCACTCCGTCAAGAGCCCTGTACCACAACAGCGATGACTGCTTCAGCCGGTAGAGGCTCTTCAACAGCTTGCACACCCGGCCGGTCCCGTTGTTGTGGTAGTCCGGCTGGTACATGTACAGCACCCGGTCGAGCTTGCTCTGCAGGAAAGCGTTCTTCATGTCGAGCTGCATCAGGTTGAGGCCAAGACAGCGACGATGCTGAAGAAAATCCTCAGCGTGACGTAGCTGCTCACCGGCGCGCATGTCTCATCGTAGTCAGCACCGTACACCTGCGTGAAGCCATTCACGACTAACCTCACCTTCTCCTGAGCGACCGTGTCATCGATGTGGTACTTCATCGTCAGCATCCACTGGTTCTTCATAATGCTGACCCCGTGCGGGTGTTCGACCAGCTCCCACGTGCCGTTGCTGATGAGGCTGCGGATCTCCTCCTCCATGGCGGCCTTCACCGCCTTGCCTTTCCAGTGCAGGGATAGCATTCCAGTCCGCTAACTGACTGGGCTAAAAGGGCATGTTTCCTTGGTGGGTCAGTGCACCCATACCCCCCAAGGACGACACCTGTAGCCCTTAGGGAGACCCACTTTGGGCCATTCCAGTATCCACTTCCAACATTCCCCTCACTGGGAGGGCCCACCACTAGGGCACATGAAGTCACCAACAGCAGGAATCGAACCCCGGTCCTCCACGCTCACCGCACCATGCAGGGATTGCATTCCAGTCCGCTAACCTACTGGGCTATAAGGGCATGGGTGGGGTCAGCGCATCCATACCCCCATAGGACGACACATGTAGCCCTTAGGGAGACCACTTTGGGCCATTCCATTGTCCACTTCCAACATCCAGCTCGCCAACGCCTCCTTCACCGTCATCGTCGCGATGTCCCAGCGGTGTTCGGGGTCGGCGTGCACGTCGGGGTCGAGCTCGAGGAGTTCGACATCAGCCTTTGCATCGTCGAGCAGTGTGGTGAAGGCAGCTGGAGGCAGACATGCGTGAAGACACAGCCTCTCCGGTAGCTTCCGCGTTTGACCCGAATGTCGCAGTTCGGGCAGTCCGGGCTTCTTGATCGGAACCTCCACCACGTCACTGTCGGTAGACTCCTCCCCTGCCGACAGCTCCTCTTCGTCGTCAACCGCCTCGTCGTAGACGAGCTGCTCTGCCAGCGTCGGCCCTTCAACCAGCCGCTCCCCTCTCATCGGCCCGTTGGCCGGCTTCTCTTTCGTCCCCATCTCCTGCTCCCCTATCGGCGGCCCCCCTGCTGCTACCTTTTCCTCGACCAGCTCCCCTGTCTTCTGCTCCCCTGTCGTCGACGGCTTCACACCCTCGTTGACGGGCTCTGCGTCACGTTGGCCACCGGCGATGCTACTGGTCGTCGCCATAGGCGACGCCTCACTGCTCCTCTCATTGTCAGAGGCCGACGACCGGGTCGGCATAGGGACGTGCTCGAGGAGGGGTGGGGTAACAGGAGCAGAATGAGGAGAAGGGGGTGGGACGCCCTTGACATCCTTATCAGCAAGATCGTCGACCGCGGCGAGCAGCGGGAACGTCACCGTCGAGGTGTCAGTTGGCGGGTGTGCGTGCGTCCGTCCCGACGCCGGCCCATACTTTGCCTTCCACACCTCCAGCGACAGCGTCTCGTAGAACATGATCTCGACCGACGTGACTACCTTGATGTTCGTCAGATCGAGCACTTCCCAGCCCTTGCTCTCCGGCGACACGCCCAGGTGAATGCCCCAGCGAGCCTTTGGCGCTAGCTTTCCACCGCGCTGCTGCTCAGGGACCATGAACTGCACCATGCAACCCCGCACACGTGCCAGAGTGAGGTCGGGCTTCTTACCGATCAGCATCTGGTACGGAGTTGTCCCCAGCGGCGTCGTCGACCACTCCAAGCAGTTGCGCACCCAGACAACTTGCTGCAGGGCAAGGTGCCACCAGAATGCTGCACGCCCATGTCCAGTAGCATCGTTCGCACCGAATCGACCACCGTTTGCATCTCCGGCTCCGCCATGCCATTCTGTTGCGGAGTGTAGGGGCAGGTCAGGTCATGCATGATACCCTTGCCGTCAACAAAGTTGATGAAGTCCTTCCCAAGGAACTCCCCTCCCCGGTCTGAGCGGAGCATCAGCACCGACCTCTTCGTCTGCCGCTCCACTAGCACCAGCCACTTCTCGAACTCCCACAATACGTCGCTATTCTTAGCGACCGGCATCACCCACACGAACCGGGTGTGATGGTCCTTCAGCAGCAAGAAGTACAAGCTGCCGTCCTTGGCAGCCACCCAAAATGGCCTGCACAAATCGATCTGCACGACAGCCAAGGCCTTCTCGGCCTTCGAACCCTTGTTCGGGAAGGTGTGTCGCGCCAGCTTCCCGCCGACGCACGAGACACACGGCAGGTCGGTTCCGGTCGACAGATTGATGTCGAGACCGGTGGTGACCTCATGCTTCGCCGAACTCTTGATCGTGTTGATCCCGACGTGCGTGCGCCTCGCATGCCACCGGTCGGGGGCCGACTTCGTCGAAGAGGTGATCGTTTGCAGAGCCACCACCTCGGTCGACTTTGACGACAACTTCGTCGAGCAAGGGCAGAGGTCAGTGCAGAGGACTCGGCCAGTGTAGCGTGCTCGACCGAGCACCTCGCCTGCGCTCAACACGAGCAGGATCTCGTCGCCGTCGTCTTGCAGCTTCACACCATTCTCCTACAGCAGGCCAGCTGACAGCAGGTTCGCCTGCACGCCCGGAACGTAGAGCACGTCGGGGATGAGGACCTGCTTCCCGGCCTCCCCTTGCAAAGCGACGGTTCCGCGGCCTTCGATGGTCTGCAGCGCCCCGTTGAAGCCACGCACATGCTTCATATCGCCACTCAGCACCATCGGCGAAGACCTCCTTCGTCCCCATCAGGTGGTGCGAGCAGCCGCTGTCGAGCAGCACCACCATCGGGTTCGTCTGCACGGCGGCCGCCACCGCCTTGAAGTCCTCCCCGACTTCCGGTGCAAGCGAGACTGTCGGCTCCACCACGCCGACCATCGAGCATGACGCTTCTCTGTCACCTCAACCCTTATCGCTGGAGCTATCGACGTCTTTCGTCGACGACGTCTTCTTCTACGACTGCTTCTCCTTGCGCGGTTTCTCGTCTCGGCTGGGGCGACGACTGGCCAACCGTCCGCGGCCTCCCTTGTTGTCGTCCTCGTCGCTGTTGTCACGGTCGGGACACTCGAAGGAGAGGTGGTCGGGGTCGCCGCACAGCCAGCACTCCCGGCGTCGACTTCCACCACCATTTCGACCACTGCCCCGAGCCGACTGCTTCTCGTCGAGCTCCTTTGTCCACTTCCCACTTTTGCTACCACCTCCGCCCGGCTTCCCGCGTTACCCCTGTCGACCTCCCTCCTTCGTCAGGGCCGCGTAGTTTGCCTGCGGAAGGAGCTCTGTGGGCCTCTCTGCCTCCTACATCGCCTCATCTCTGATGATGTAGCTGGCGAGGGAGTCCTCGTCGAGCGACTCACGCGTACCAGATACCACCATCATCCGGCGCATAAGGTTGTAGCTGCTTGGTAGGCCTTTGACGACATGCATGATGTAGGACGCCGTCGAATAGGTGAGGCCCGCCATCCGCATCTCGGTGAGGATTCGTCGAGCACGGTTGTAGTAGTCCGTCGCCAACTCCTGCTTGCCCATCCGGAGGTGTGTCATCTGCTCCTCCAGCTGTCCGATGTACAAGTCGTCTGTCGCCTGGTACGTTGAGAGGATGAACCGCACTATTGCTCCTGATAAGGCTTCAGCACTAACTGCACCACCGGCCAGCAACACCTCGAGGTGACCATGAAGGTGAGCAAGTGAGCCGAGCAGAATTCCCCGCGCAACTCGACCTCGTCGTCGTTCGGTATCGCCACAGTGCCTTCGGCGAAGCCTTTCAGCCCCACAATCTCCAACTGAGGCACGATAGCCTCCCTCCACGTGATGAGGTCTCGTCGACCTTGCAGCAGCGGGGTTACGGAGATTTTGACCGGCGAGAACTTGAAGTACCCGTATGCCGGAGCGATCCCTCCCGCCGTCACACGCGTCGTCGACAAGGGCCTCCCACTGCTTCGCGAAGGAGAGTGACGTCGACCGTCGACGTCGACGCGCGAGCTGCCTGCGGCTTCCGTCGACCGCTGCACTTGTGCTTGATTCTCATCGACGCCACTGTCGACGGACCTGATCACCCCAATCTTCTTCATGCCCTCGCTACCACCATCGTTCCGCACCGGTCGAGGAGAAGCAGGACGGGAAGGGTGATCCGTCGCCCACTGCGCCCGGATACCCAGCTGAACCACCTCCAAGGAGAGGGTCGGCCCATACTCGCTCGCCTCGTGGCGTCTCCTTGCATCAGCCAATCGCACCTCCAATGTGTCCGCTACGCCCACCTCAACTACGGGGTCGACCATGGTGACTAAGATGGCTGCCGGCCTACGAACGACTTAGTAGGTGCAAAAGTCACCTCCTATCTAAAGGTAATCTTCGGGGCCGTTCCACGCTCACCGCACCATGCGAAGATACGCTCTACAACGATGGTGGGAGCTAGTCTACGGGTTGGCACAAGTTGTATGAGTGATCGTAGCTTTGCCTGTGTTCCTTAGAACTTGCACATTCACGGGAGAAATTAGCACGAGTTTCCACTAGCAAAGTCGCATTGCAGAATGATAGAACAAGAAATGGCAAGAATGACTACATCAGGACCTAGGCAGTCAGGCAGGTCGACCGCCAGCACAGCAAGGTCGACCGTCTGCCAACGTTGCGTAGAGGAACTTCGCCAACGCTGCAGAAGAGCGGCCTGCCAATAGAGCAGGTCGACGGTGTACCAACGCTGCAGCAAAGTGGTCGTTCATCGTTGCACCCGTAGAAGATAGCAGTGCGCGTGCTCGCAGATGATTGGCCCGACATGCACCATCACATGCCCGTCGGTTGTTGTCTGCGCCTGACGAGCCACATCGACTTCGGGATACCAGCTCGAAGTCGCCTTCGCCATCGCGACCTCGACGACATTCGCGCGCCCCCGCAAAACATCGCCAAGAGGGTAACCTGGTCGATGCGGTCGACCACCTAGCGCCCTGGTCGACGACCTCCCTCGTCGACCACGGCGCCCGTCGAAGACCACCCTGGTCGATGGACCCTTCCGTCGACCAGCACGGTCAGCTGCCGCTATCGAGCTACACCTTTGACAGCTCTCGACTAACCTGCGCAGGTTGACGATCTACTTCGTTGACCTGTGCGTCGAAGTAGGCTTCCGACACCCATCGACGGCAGCGTTGCAGTTGTCGCGCGCTGGCCGACCACCTTGTCAACTAGCCCACGTCGAGCTGTGCAGAACAATCGGCCGCACCTCCCACGCAAGGGAGGGGCCAACAACCTATTCCCGTCAACGAGCAGCACGACAAGCTTCGCAATACGGAAGCGTGGGTCAACCCTCGAGCGCGGCTAGCGATGGTGTCGCCCGTAACGACGGAAACGACGACCACGGCGTGACACACCCCGAGGCAACGAACGCGGCCAGGAGCCAACCGCGAGTCACAATTTCGGTGCCGACCGGCAAGTCAGCACTCCCGTCGCCGATGCCGCTCAAGCTGCAGCGTCCGCCTTGCTTCGATCCAAGCGAGAGGGGTGGTCCGACCGTTCAGGCGTGGTTGTTCATGAAAAACGTTTTTTTCAAGGCCAATTACGTCTCGGAGGACTCGGCGAAGATTCGATACGTCGTGTCGTTGCTGCGAGGACCCGCCATGGATTGGTGGCGCGTCATCGTCACAAAGTCAGTGGACTACGAGACTCTACCGACACGGGAAGGACAAACCGGACCCTGGGCGCCACCGTATTTCGTGGAAGTATTCCAGTATCGCACGTGGGACGCGTGGTGCACACTTCTGCGCGCGAGATTCGAGCCAATCGCGGATTCAATCGCGGCGCGTTAGAGGCTCCGCACGTAGCGCCAGCTCGGTTCCGTCCAGGACTACACCAGTGAGTTTCAGGTTTTGTGCGAGCAGGTGGGCTATATGCATGAAACAGAGCGCATCGACCGCTACATCGGCGGCCTGAAACATGAAATCGCCCAAGAAATCCAGCTCCGCAACGTCACTGAATTCAATGGCATTCTCGCTATGGCGAAGAAGCTTGACTTCTTACGCTGACCGAGACCAGGGTCCTATGGCAACAGCAACAGCTGGGGACATTGGCCTCATGGGACGAGTGAGCACGCCACGATACGCGCTATCGCCGCGAATGCCGCTGCCACACCGTTTAAAGGGCGCTGCTTGGCGTGCAACAGGCCGGGGCACCGCAGAAGCGAATGCCCGGAAAACGCTAGGGGAAAGGGGGATGCTGAGCAGCAGAAACATACCAAGTAACAGGGAAATGATGGGAGTCAGTAGCAAACGGGCCCTCTACTGACAGGTCACGCCGCTCGCCTTACCCAACCGACCCTCACCGGTTCACGCAATCGACCACATTGGGCCGAATAAGGAGGGTACAATGGTAGACAGCCCCATACTGCTTACTGGGAAAATACAGGCAGACTTAGTTAAGGTCTTTGTGGAGGGGGGAGCCAGCCATAGCCTGATTAACACCGCCACAGCCCAGAGACCGAAACTGCCACTGGACAGGTGTTTATCTTAGATTGGCGCACGGCTGGTTGACGGCACACCACTAGCGATACGGGAAGGCGTGGATCGAGTTCGGATCCGATGCGGGGGTAGCTTCACGTTTACCCAAGAAATAATCGCAACGACCCTCAACGGGACCAACATTTTACTCGGCCGTGATTGGCTGTGGCGACTTAATCCGCGAATCGACTGGACTATAGGTGACTGCACCGTGCGAGTAAACGGTAACAACAACTCGTTTAAGTCTTCGTCGGTGTGTCAATGCGATCACGATGAAACACGCCGTAGCGGCAGGAGCTGACGTGTATGCGGTCGACATCCGGGTAGCCGAGTCAGCAGATAAGGGGAGTGATTTACAGAAGCTGCTCGCCAACACACCGGGTGACTTGGCAGCGATACTGAAGCGGTACAGCTGGATTTTTCCGGACAACCTACCAGAGGGACTGCCACCTCAGCGACCGCACGACCATAGTATAGAACTGGAACCAGGGGCACAGCCGATAGTACAGCGACAGTTCCGACTGACCCAACCCGAACTGGACGAACTACGGGAACAGTTAGTTTACCTGCACGAGAAACAGTTCATTTGCCCAAGTTCGTCCCCCTTCGCAGCACCGATACTGTTCACGCCAAAAAAAGACGGGAGATTTTGCATGTGCATAGATTACTGCCCACTGAACCGAGTCACCATCAAGTCCCATTACCCCATTCCGCGAGCCGACGAACTGATCGACCAACTTCGCACAACCTAGGTTTTTCCGAAGATCGACCTTCGAGGAGGCTACCACCAGATCTGAGTCAACCTGCTCGAGTGCCCAAAAACCGCCTTCCGAAACCGCTACGGATCATTCGATGATAGTAGCTGAGGCAAGACAGAGAGGGCAGAGCTTAACATCGGGACATGGAAGGGGGGATGGAAGAGGTGAGAATGAAAGGAATGAAGGAGACAGGAGAAGTGGCAAGCGGAGTAGATTCCGACAGCTGTCATAGAATAAAGTGTATGTACAATATATTATGTTGCATGCTAGTTTGGTGTAGAGGGGTGTAGAAGTGGGTTATGTAAAAGTGCAGAGGGGTTGTTGGGTTCCAGGGGAGTGACGCAAAGTTGGTGACAAGGGGAGTTGCGAAGTTCATTGCGAAGAGCTCAAGGCGCCTCGAGGGACAGGAAATCGGCAGCGGCCAATCCACGGCCCAGGCCACTCCAACCCAACCCAGTTCGTAGATACAATTACGACACGGGAAGGGGGAATAAGTAGCCTAGCCTACTACAGACTACCCCGTTCTCTCATTTGTCTACCTAATATAGTGGATATAAGTTGCCGTTTTAAGCTACTACAGCCAGGTGACAAGGATTGTCACGAGCTGCGCTAGCAGCGGATGTATTCGCGGCAGGAAATTTCGCCGTCGTGAAGGATGCGTCACAGGAGCAGGAACGATCGCCAGGTCGCTCGCCTAGGAGAGAGGCGGATCGGGCAAATCGTGTGGCAACGGGTGACGGACGGCGTGTTGGAGGAGTGCCTGATTTGCAGAGGAGATTGGCGCCGAGGCCTCAGCCGTCAAGGAGCGATCCTTGGGATCTGACAAAAGGCCAGCGGGGCGCGGGTGGGAGGCAATGCCGACGAACTGGACTCGCTGGAGTCGGCAAACGAGGCTGCCGGCGAGAAGGTCACGGAAGAAGTCCATGACGGAGAGAAGGAAGAAGAGTACACGGAGAAGGAGGATGCGTGAAGCGATTGCGAAGAGGAACTCGAAGAGCGCGGAGGGGAAGCTACTCGCTTGGCGGACGAGATGCGCGGGAGTGGCGCGAGGCGCCAGGGGAACATCGCGGATGCAGATCGCACACCAGAGGAGATGTGCGGGAGTGGCGCGAGGCACCAGGGGAACTTTGCGGATGAAGATCGTGCACCAGAAGAGATGCATGGGAGTGGCGCTGCGGAAGCGCTGCGGCAGATCACTCGCCGGACGGCAGGAGGGAGGAAGGTGGGAAAAGCCATGCGCCAATGGGATTGGACAACTCGCCTAAGCCGCGAGGACGTGGGAGGAGACGTATGGCGATGGACGTGCGGAGACGCAGAGGGAGGAGGAGTGTGAGCGAGGGAGACCAGCAAGTCGAAGTAGACATGAGGGATGGGAGCAAGAGAGGCGTTATTGGGAGCATTCACCTGAGAAGAAAGAAAGGCGATGGGGGGAATCAGAGAAGCGGAGGGAGGCTTATTAGGGTAAGCGGGGAGGGGGCTCGAGTCTACTGGGGCCAAGGGTGCCATGGTAAGAAGGAGAAAGATCATGGGGAGCTAGAGCAGCCCGGGAGGGGATAGAGCGAGTGCTGTACGGGAGGAGCTTGGGAAGCAAGGGAGATGAGGAGCAACGCGGAAGAAGGGAGGGGCCATCGGAAAGGGGGGTAGCAAGTAAACGGGAGGAATATGAGCATGGGCTGGATCAGCGCCGATGGGGTAAGCAGGAGCGGCGGTGAGCAGGAATCACTCCCTAAAGAAAGAGAGGGGTGCAGGGGAAGGCAAGAAGGGTAGAGGGAACCTCGAGTGGAGGTGAGGGAGAAGAAGGATATGAACGGACAGAGGAAGAGAAAGTGACAAGCAGTACATGCGACGGGAGGTGACGCATGGAGCAGAGGGCGTGGAGGAGAAAAAGGGGGATCGGCAGGCACGCCATGGCTCGGCACAAAGGGAGGAAAGCTGGGAAGAATATTCCCATGGAAGGAGAGAGGAGCAGAGGAGCAGGCAAGAAGGCCGGAGAGAGTTACGTGCGAGAGAGGAGTGAAAAAGGGGCCCGAGCCCAGATTGGCACGATAAGTCACCTTGGGAAGGCTCTGGGGGAGCAAGGGCAGTATGAGAAGGCATAGGTGTGTGCTTCACAGGACGAGAACAAGGAGCAGAGGGACAGGGGATTAAAGAGGAAAGAGCTGCCGGGCAGAAAGGGGAGTCGTGGAGACATGGGGAAGCAGTAGGTGGTACGCCATGCCTCCACCGCAGGTGGAGGTGCCAGTCAGGTTTACAGGAGATACGGGGGTGGGGAGCAACCTCAAGAATTACCTCATGCAGATAGCCAACGTGAAGTATCGCAGCGACCGAAGTGGAATGGACTCGATCAATTTTTTTTGTAGTATGCCTAACACGTTAGGGGGGGAGGCAGAGACACTTTACCGTATGAAAATAGAGGAGTGGTAAGGAGGGCGGAGGAGGATGATGAGGACCGGACTACACTATTTTTGGAGCGGTTACGGAAGCAGTTTCCGGGACATACCACGGAGAGGATCAAGGAGTTTCAGGAGTTCAGATGGAGGAGAAAGGAAGGCTGATGAACTTGGCGGATGATGTAGCATGCACAGACGGTAGCATGCTCATAAGTGAGTTCCTGGGGGGATTAGACAAAGGGCTGAGTGGAGGGCTGAGAATGCGGGTGTATGAGTTCGGGGCGGAAGCAGCGCTGGAGGAGGTGTTTGAGTTGGCAGAGAAGGTTGAGCTGGCACAGAGGCGGTATGAGGCACACCTGCCGAGGGTGTCAGAGAGGAAGCGGCCCATGTGGGCTGCAGCAATGCTACCTGGGGAGGAGGGCAGGGAACAGCAGCGGCAGGAGAGGTGACCGGATTCATGGATGTGCTACGGGTGCGGGCGGCTAGGGCATATCCGAAGAACTGTGGGGTGTGCGGAAAGTCTGGACACCGCTGAAGGGACTGTCCGGATGCACCAACCTGTGGGGTGTGTGGGATCAGGGGGCATGAGGCAAAGGAGTGCCATCAGAGAACAGGAGTACCAAAAAGGACAGCCGAAGAGATTTAGGAGCAGATCGGGAAGTTGCAGGACCAATTGCAGGCGTTAGGAGGAGGGACAAAGAGGGAGGCGGGACGGTATGCCAGGGAGGAAGAGGAGCAGGAGCCAGAGTATTCCTATGCGGTGCTGTGTAGCCAAGGAGACATGGGGCTGTGCGGTGGGGGCAGGGACGGACGAAGGGAGCAAGTAAGGTGGGGGCATGGGCTTTGGTGCGAGTAACACTAGAAACGGAAGAGAAGGACAAGAAAGTGGGGGCATGAGCGGGTGAACCAGTAGCAGCATGCACTGAAGGGAAGGGCGAGAAGGTGAGGGCATGGGCAGCTGCAGAAGGGGAAGGGAAGGACGAGAAAGAGGGGGCAGGGGCATGTGTACCAGCAGCAGCGCAAGCAGAGGAGAAGGACGAGCAGGTGGGGGCAGGAGTGCGTGACCCAGCAGCAGCGGAAGCAGAGGAGAAGGACGAGCAGGTTGGGACAGGAGCGTGTGTACCAGCAGCAGCGGAAGCAGAGGAGAAGGACGAGCAGGTGGGGGCAGGAGCGTGTGTACCAGTGGCAGCAGCAGCGGAAGGGCAGGACGAAAAGGTCGAGGGATGGGCATGGCCAACAAAGGAAGAAGCCAAGTGGGCGGAGAGGGAGTTGATGACCAGGAAGGAGAGGGAAGTCATACCCATGACAGAGACAGCTGGAATGGGAGGGGCTCAGAATTGCGAGGCACGGGCGAGAGCCAGGGCAAGGTTCCTGAATGAAATGCTGCCGGCAGCTCTGAAGAACTTGCATATAGTGCAGATGAGAGAGGCACACACGCAAAGAGGAGCGGCAACAGCAGGGCGGCAACTAGAACAAAGGTAGTGGTGGAAGTGGGATAGAAAGTGTACCTGCGGAGGAGGAAGAAGGATTCTCTGGAAATGGTGCTGGGCGTGCATAGAGGGCAGGCAAGGAATCGGAGGGGTACGAGATTGCTGGTGCTGGCAAAGAGAAAGGGGGAACAGAACGTGGGTTACCAGACCTTCACGGCAGTGGGGCAGAGCAGCCGACCTCAGCTGGGAAGTCCTGTGACTCGGGCCCGATCAGCCCTTCGGACTGCCCTTCGGACACACCAACGCCCCCGCGACCTTCCAAATGACCATGAACAAAGCCTTTCGCCCGCTTTTAGATAAGTGCGTGATCGTCTACCTGGAAGATATGCTGATTTACAGCCCAGAGAGAGCCCAACACCTACAAGATATTGTGGAGTTTTTAGGGCACGTTATTGACCCGAAAAGAACCACGACGATTCAAGCCTAGCACGTGCCGACAAACTTGACTGAGCTGCAAAGTTTTTTGGGGTTCATCAACTACGTGCGGCGGACCGTCCTCGACATGGCGACAGATCTGCTGAGGAAGGTGGTAAGTACACGTGGGGGGAGAAAGAGCAAGCTGCCTTCTCGGCCCTCAAGAAAATTTTGTGCTCGCCGCCCTCACATTGCCGACCCACACCGCCCGTTCGAACTGGTCACCGACGCAAGCGACATCGCCGTGGGAGCAGTACTGTTGCAAGACTTCGGGAACGACCTTCAGCCAATCGCATACGAGTCCCGCAAGCTTCACCCACCCAAACGCAACTATCCGATACACGACCGCGAGATGCTGGCGATCGTGCACGCGTTCAAAGTGTGGCGATGCTACCTCGCTGGAGCCGACATGACAGTATGGACATACCACCGATCACTACAGTACCTTCGCGCCCAACCGAACCTCAATCCACATCAGATTCGCTGGTTGGACTATCTGGAGTCCAACTTCCACTACACTGTCACGTACAAAAAGGGGGCGTCGAATATCGTTGATGCACTCACCCGCCCCACTGCCCAACTTCACGCCATCCTACTCGCCCAAACCAAATTACTGTTAATAGGCCCATTCACACACGGATACAACACCGACACATTTTTCATGAATAGAAGTACACAGCAACTGACAGAGGCAAAGGGAGTTTATTACGTGAAAATAGGCACCAACCGCATCTGGGTACCCGCGTACTCACTACTGAGGAAATTGCTACTGCAGAAGGCACACGATGGAGTTACCTCGGGCCAGTTCGGGGTAGAAAAAACGCCACATCAACTACATCGGTATTACTACTGGCCTGAGCTGTGGACCGACGTACAGCATCACATGGGGCCGTGTCCTACATGTTAGGTGATGAAGAGCTCGCGGAAAAGAAAGGCGGGTCAATTGCAGCTGATTCCACTGTCCGAGCGTGCTTGGCAGCAGGTTACCATGGATTTCGTCACAGGGTTACCTTCGAGCCCTGGGGGTAACGATGCAGTTATGGTCGTCGTTGACAGACTGAAAAAATTGGCTCACTTTGCTGCGTGCGGGAAATCGATCTCAGCCGAAGAAACCGCTCGCCTGTTCATCGCAACTTTCATCCGACTACACGTGATACGAGCCGCGATAACCAGCATCCACGACACAAAGTTTACAGGCAACTTCTGGAAGAACCTTTGGGAGCAGTTCGGGACCAGGCTACAGTTCAGCTCGTCGTACCACCCCGAGACCGATAAACAAACGGAGCGGACGAACCAGACCATGGAGCAGCTGATTCGTGCCACGTGCGACGACCCGACAACATGGGAGCAGCAGCTGCCGCTGATCGAGTTTGCCTATAACAACACTACGTCAGCGACGATGCAACAGTCCCCGTTTTACCAGAACTACGGGCAAATCCCAACAGTGCCCATGACGCTGAGTCCGGACAATTCAACGCCACGCGCCAACAGTTTGCCAAGATCCTGCAAGCTGCCCGAACATGAGCAGCAGATGCAATCAAGAAAGCCAACATCATCGCGAAGAGAAATGCTGACCACCACTATCGCCCGTTAACAAACCAGTCACGGGATTACAAATTGCTTGACACATAGAATTTAAGACTGCCGGTCGTACCAAAACTTCGACCGCGCTACTGTGGACCGTTCCAAATCAGCCACATGATCACCCCAGTTACCGCCCATTTACTGTTGCCGACAGACTGGTACATCAGCCCATCGTTCCACGTCAGCTTGCTTCGCCCATACATCTCGACAAGAAGCCAACTGCCACACCATCGTCCATCCTCCATGATCGCGTGCATTGGAGCCGATCGTCGAGCCTGAGAAAATTGAGAGCCATCGGATTCGTCACCCACATGCATCAAGAGGATCGAGTTCCTCGTTCGCTGGAAGGACCGCACGCCAACTGAAGATAGCTGGGTGCCCCTGACAACAATCAAAAACCATGCTGCCCTACAAGTGTACCTGAGGAGCAGGGGTTTCCGCGATATACATGCACTCGCGTAGCAGAGGGGGCTTCTTGAGGTGGGGGGGAGGGGGGGGGGGGGGTAGTGTAAGGCACGCACCGCAACACTATTTGCGTATTTCGTGTTTAAGTATTCGTTCATGCCTTCGCTCATACTTTGTACTCATTCGACACTTTATTGTACCCGTAACACTTGGCTAGCAGAGCCACTTTCTTTTCGAACCGCGCATTTTTGCAACCAGCAGAATACGACTTCTGATTTTTTCACTCGAAGTGACTCACGCTTCTTAGCGTAATAGGAGTCGCTGTCATCACGCTCTCTCGCGGCCACGACTTTGCCTAACACCTAGACTGGCCGCCGTCCTTCGACAAGGGAGATCGAATCGATCTTGCGACACTCACACAGGAGTGCCTTGACGAGCTGACACACCAATAGCACGAAAGAAGCGAAGAAATCGCCGCACTAACCGCATAATGCACGTCGCTACAAAACGACATTGCACGGGCAGGGTTCTTGCTAACTTTTTGGGCCGTCTAACAAAAATTCAAAAACAAAAAATAAAACCCTTCTCCTCTGACCATCTTATGACCATCATGGGTGATCTGATTTTCAGATGAAATACTGAGGCCCGTTTGGAAAATTATATAAACTGTTTAAACTTGTCTGACAATTACTGTTGTTTCGAAGTGGGGTTCATACACGGGGTGTTACGGGTCCTTGTCATTTTCCTTAGCTTGTCAGACAAGAACGTTAGCGCTATCTGGAAACTCAGACGAAATATACAACATGTATGAAAAAACATATGACTATAACAGCCTTGTCTTAGCGGTCATATGAGCAACAATCATTTGTCTAAAAAAAAAACATACGAGGAAGAAAAACAAGTATGAAATATAGACGAACAGACGAATTTCGTCTGCTAACGAGAGCCCTGTGCACGGGTGCAACAAGCACGAACACAAACACGAGGCACATAGGCACAAGAACCACCATCCACCGCCCAACCTGAGAGTGTGGGACAACACTCGAGTGCGGCTAGTGATGGCGTCACGCGTAACAATGTTCGCAACGACCACAGGACGGCACACCCGGAGCGATGAATGCGGCTGGGAGTCAACCGCTTGTCAACATGACGCAAATTGACGAGTCGGCACTACCTTCACCGATGCTGCTCAAGCCGCAGCGTCTGCCTTGCTTCAATCCGAGTCAATGGGGTGGTCTGACGCTTCACGCATGACTTTTATCATGAACGACTTCTTCGACGTCAACTACGTCTCGTCGGACGCGACCAAGATCCGATATGTCGTGTCGTTGCTACGAGGACCCGCCATGGATTGGTGGCACATAATCGTAACGAAGCCAATTGACTATGGGGCTCTACTGCCACGAGAAGGACCAGCTGAACCCTGGGCGCCATTGTATTTCGTGGAGATAGCCCAGTATCGCACGTGGGACATGTGGTGCGCAGGTCTACTCGCAAAATTCGAGCGAATCGCGGCGACGATCGCTGCGCTGCAGAAGCTCCGCGCTTGGTGCCAGCTCGGTTCAGTCCAGGATTACACCAGCAGGTTTCTGGCGCTGTGTGAGCAGGTGGGGTCTATGCATGATGCAGAATGCATTGTCCGCTACGTTGGCGCCCTAAAAAGTAACATTGTACAAGAAATCTTGCTACGCAACATCACCGAATTTAACAAGATACTCGCCATGGCCGAGAATCTCGTTTTTCTCTCCCAACCGAGACCGGGGTCCTTCAGCAACAGTAGCAGCTGGGGACACCGAGCTCGTGGGACGAACGAGCTCGCCACGATATGCGCCGTCACGGCGAATGCCGCTGCCGCACCGTTCAAAGGGCACGGCTTCGTGTACAACCAGCCGGGGCATCGTGAGAGCGAATGCCCGGAAAATGCTAAGGGAAAGGAGGGAGCAAAGCAACAGAAACAGATCAAGCAGCAGGGAAACGCTGGGAGTCAGTAGCAGACGGGCCCTCTACTGACAGATTACGCCTCTCGAGTGATTGTGCCGGTTCACGCAATCGACCACACCCGGCTGATCAAAGATGGTTCAACGGTAGACAGTCCCATACTGCTTAGCGAGAAAATTCACACCGACTTAGTTAAAATCTTCCTATACGTGTGGGCTAGCTACAACCTGATTAACAGCACCATTGCACGGAGACTAAAACTGACACTGGACCTATGCTTACCTGAAATCGACGCACGACTGGTTGACGGCACGCCACTGGCGATACGGGGACTCGTGGAGAGAGTTCAGATCTGTTGCGAGGGTAAATTTACGTTCACCTAGGAAATGCTGGCAACAACCCTCGACAGGACCGACATTTTACTCCTTCGTGATTGTCTGCGACGACACAACCCGTGCATAGACTCGACGACGAACGTCTGCACTATGCGAGTCAACGATAACAACATCGCCTTACTGTTAAGTGAACTAGGCAAGAATGAGTGCATTGAATGAAACAGTTGGGTACAAGTAGCAAACCCTAGTTGGGGTTGTACCCCATATTGGCTACCCCACTACAGCCTACCAACATATAACACATTACAATTTAACACACCCCCATAGGCAAAGTGGGGGAGAACAAAGGGTCACAAGACCAGTCCAGCAAAGCAACGCAAGCCCAGGGTGGATCACAACGTCACCACACTCCGAGCACAAGCAAAGGCCACAAGGCCAGTTCACATACAGTGCTAGATATAGTACAAGACAAGCAACACAGTGATCAATACCTAGCAAGCAAGCAACAAGATATATATAAAGTACAGTACAAGGAATGTCAAGCAGTGAGCAAGTGAGGAAACGTGGACACAAGGCCTAAAGAAGTACAGTGCCGCTGATGATCACTAGGCGGGAGCGCCTTGGTGAAGATATCAGCAGTGTTGGCCTTCGAGTCCACGTACACAAGCCGAAGCTGACCGCGCTGCTGAAGCTCTCGAGCAAGAAAGTAGCGAAGAGCAATGTGCTTCGTCCTGTGCTCCAGTCTGTGCTCCTGACACAAGGCAAGAGCCGCCTTGTTGTCACCGTACAGAACTGGAGGAGAACTAGGCCGCTCTCCCAAGTCAGTCAGCAGGTAGGTGAGCCAGCGTAACTCCTGTGCAGCCATGGCTGTGGCGTAGATCTCAGCCTCACAACTAGAGCCGAGAACAGAGGAAGAGCGGGTGGACCGCCACGAGACAGAACCAGAGCCAAGGCTGAAGGTGTAACCCTGTGACGACCGCTGCGTAGCCAGGTCGTCCACCCAAGAAGCGTCCGAGTGACCAGTGAGGACAACTCTGTCGCGTCCTCCAAGCACCAGCCCCATGCCTGATGTACTGCACAAGTAACGCAGCACCCTCTTAGCAGCCTCCCAGTGCTCTCGCCTGTGTCTCCCAGGCGCAACGTAACGAGCAAGGATGCTAAGAGGGTACGCGAGGTCAGGTCGCGTGCAAGTCATCAGGTACATGAGGCAGCCTACAAGCTCTGGGTACGGGCCACTCGGCTCTACGGACTCGTCCGAAGGTGGAGCTGAGAGCGAGTGGCTGGTAGCCAGAGGTGTGGCCTGTGGTGAGGAGAACTGGAAGCCGAAGCGCTGAAGGACCTGCTGCACCATGTGTGACTAAGTCAGGGTGATGGTGCGGCGAGCTCTGTCCCGGGTGATCTGCAAGCCAAGGTAGCTACGCAGTTCACCCAGGTCAGTGCAGGTGTGTCTCTTCTGCAGCTCCGACTTCACACGAGCGAGTGCCTCAGTGTCAGCAGTAGCAAAGACCAAGTCGTCGACGTACACGAGAATGTAGAACGGCGGCAGCGACGTGTCTGTGCGCAGAAACAGCGACGGGTCAGCAGTAGACGGCGCGAACCCAAGAGCCGCAAGTGTCGTCCTCAGTGTGTCGTGCCACTCACGCGGTGCCTGGCGGAGACCGTAGACTGGCCGGCGGAGGCTCCACTGGGTACCAGGAGGAAACGACCCAGTAAAGCCAGGTGGGCGGCGCAGCCAGATCTCCTCGTGCAGGCTGCCCTGCAGGAACGCTGTGCTGAAGTCAAGAGAGTGAAGCTCGTAGTCACGCTGAGCAGCAACGTGCAGCAGAACCCGAAGAGTGGTCATCTTCGGGGTGGGGGAGAAGGTCTGGAAGAAGTCGACCCCCTGACGCTGACTGAAGCCTCTAGCAACGTAACGAGCCTTGAAGACAGGCGGAGAACCTGGCAGCCGCTTCACCCTGAAAATCCACATGCCATCGACGATGTTCGCCCCAGGAGGGGAAACCTCGTCGACGTAGGTGCCTGTGGACTTCCAGGATGCCATCTCTGCGTCCATGGCTGTCTGCCACTGAGAGGAGTAGGGACCCGAGATCGCCTCTGCGTAAGTGCGCGGAGTGGGGATGTCTAGTGCATCCGGGTCTCCCTCAGGGGCAAGCAACCAGGCCACGAGATGAGGTACAGCAGCCGCGAGAGAGTCAAAGTCCTCCTGCCTGTCCTCAAGGACGTCCGTGCCAAGAGCACACTCACCCCCGACGGACGGAGGACAGACAGACGCAGACTCAGACTCAGCAACAAGGCTAGCAGCGTAGTCTAGACGACAGGCAGCAGCAAAGTCAACCAACTCAGCGACCAGAGCAGACGCAGCCGAGGACTCAAAGGTAGGGTCAGTGACAACAGTAGCTAGGAGACGCGTGACAGTAGGGTGCTCAGCGCGATACCGGTCAGACTCAGGGTCCGGAACGGCAGGCAAAGAGGACGCAGGAGGAGACGGTAGAGGGACACGCTGAGGAGCAGTAGAGGGACGCAGAGTCATGTAGTGAGTGCCTGGGACAGGAGGAGGACGCTCACGACGGACACGACTACCAGTGCGAGCAGTACGAACAGGCGACGCAGGACGAGACTCAGGCTCACGACGCTCTGTAAGACCTCCTGTGGGACCAGTGTAAGGAGAGGGAGCAGGGAGAGGCGAGGTAGGCGGTAACTGTGACTGCGGCTGGACAGGCGGAGGACACTCTACGGAGGGAGGAGGACAAGGAGGAGGAGCCTGCCCAAGAACCTGCTGAAGGAGCGGTACGAAGTACGGTCGCGGCCGCGCAGCGTCTCCAGAAGCAGAAGAGACTCCAGCGGCCGGGTCCTCAGTACCAGCAGGAGCTCCAACGTCCGGGTCCTCAGCACCAGCAGCAGCGCCACCGCTCGGGTCCCCAGCTCCAGCAGCAGCTCCAACGTCCGAGTCCTCAGCACCAGCAGCAGCTCCACCAGGTGGGTCCGCAGCACCAGCAGCAGCGCCACCCCCAGGGTCCGCAGCACCGCTAGGAAGAGCACCCCCAGAGTCGGCAGCTCCAACTCCGCTAGCACCGCCAGCTCCAGCCGAGCCACGAGGACGGCGAAAGCGCCGGACGTACCAGTCACGAAGCTGCTGCGGTGTGAGAGACTGCTCAACACCCCGAACCGGAGCACCCCCAGACGCAGCAACCCGAGGCTCCGTAGGCTCAGCAGCAGCACCCCCAGGCTCAGTACCCGCAGGCGCAGCACCCCCAGACTCCGCACACGCAGGCTCAGCACTCCCAGTCGCAGCACCCCCAGGCACAGCACCCCCAGGCGCCGAACTCTCAGGCACAGTACCCTCAGCCCCAGCACCCGCAGTCCCAGCACTCCCAGGCCCAGCACCCGCAGGCTCAGCACCCCCAGACTCAGCACTCCCAGCAGCACCACCTGCAGCAGCACCTGAGTCACCTGTGACCTCGACAGGCTCAGCGACGGGAGGAGGGTCTACCTGAGAGACACCTGAAGGAGCAGGACCCTGAGGGGGAAGGGGGTCTACCGGAGGGGGACCAGGAGCAAGGAACAGCGGCGGGGGAGGGAGGGGGGCAGTGCGGTAGGGGAAGAGACGGTAAAAAGGGACCGACTCGTCAAAGGTGACGTCCTGAGAGGCGAAGACCCGGCGCGAGGTGGGGTGGTAAAACTGCCAGCCAGGCGCGTCAGGGACAAAGCCAAGGAAGACACAGGGAAGCGTGCGGGAGGAGAGCTTGTCCGCAGACGTATCGCGGACAAGGGCACGAGCACCCCACACCCGGAAGCGCGACGCATCGCCAACCTCCCCCGTCCAACGCAGTGTGGGCGAGGTCTCCGGCAAGGAGACACGGGGCCAGAGGTTGAGCTGATGCGCGGCGTACCGGACAGCAAACGGCCACAAAAAATGGGGAGCCGCCGCGTGGACCAAGGAGGTACGAGCGACCTCCATGACCAGGCCAATGCGGCGCTCAGCAACCCCATTCTGCTGTGGGGAGTCCGGAAGCGTGAAGGTCTGCTCGATGCCCTCCGCCTGACAGAAGGTCCTCAAGAGATCGGAGGAAAACTCACCACCTCTGTCAGAGTGCAGACGCAGGACAGGAAGATCCGTCCGGAAACGGCGGCGGAGCTGGAGACGAACTGTGCGGATCCAAGGGATCAGAACAGCAGGGACCTCACCCTTGGTGCGCAAGGGGAAGACCGTGGTGTAACGCGAGTAGTCGTCGACGACCAGCAAAAAGTACCGCTCACCGCCCTGGCCACGAACGCGGGCTGGGCCCCACACGTCCAGGTGGAGGGTCTGCAGAGGAGCCTCTGTCGGGGGGAACGAGGAGGAGTGAGGAGCGGCGCGCTGCCGCCCCTCGACGCAAGGAAGGCAAGGCGGCGCAGGCGAGGCAGGGAGGGGAGGGAGAGACCTGGGAAGACCAGACACAAGGTGGCGACGGTGCATGCCACGGAGGCGTGGCAAGGAGGGGTGACAGAGAAGAGTCTGGTGCGACAGGGAACGACACTCACAGGCGTGGGCCACCAGACCTGACGCGGACACCTGACCGATAGCAGCGACCTGAGGAGACGCAGTGGTCAGTGTGTAGAGACTCGACCCCGGCCGACGGGTAAACGTAGCCAGGTGACGGCCGGTCCTGGAGCACGTGCAGATCGCCACACGCTGTCCTCCAGGGGTAAAGGTGTCAACCCACTGATCCTGGATGACAGCGTTGCTCACCAGGTTCGTCGAGAACGAGGGGAGGTGGAAACCCGACAACGAGCCAGACGGAACCGCCGGACAAGGGAGCACAGTGGTGGACTGGGCAAGGACTGGGCCCCCAGAGGGGTCAGCCAAGGAGACTGGGACCGGTGCAGGAAGCGGTGTGAGCTCAGTACTGTCACGAAAGAAACAGCGGGAAGCACCTGAGTCAAGGGTGAAGGTGTGACAGGCCTCAGCCGGTGCGGTACCTGAGAGAGCAGTCTCTGTGGGTGCTGTACCTGAGAGAGCAGACTCGCAAACAGCCGGGACAGCACTGGAGGGAGCAGGTACAGGGGGCACCATACCAGAGAGAGCAGACTCACTAGTACCCAGGGCAGCGGGCTCTATACCTGGGTCAGGCGGCACACACAAGTAACAGTCTCCCTCGGCACTAACAGTCAATGCATACATGGCAGCAATAATAGCATCATAGTCAAGAGCAAAGATATCAACACCAGCCCTCATGAGCTCAGCCCAGCGGGGGCGCTCAACATCCTCGCCCATCTCCTCACGCCAAGCGTCGTCAAGGCGGGAGAAGCAGCGGTACGGGGTGTGGAACCTCCCACACGTCTGTCCCTTGCGGTCACCTGTGCGAATGACATAGGAACAGCGGCCACTGCCCCCCGACGTCCCACGCTGAGCAAGCCACTCACGAAGCTGCTGGGTCGTCTGGGGACGCTGCTGCTGCTGGGAGCTCTGGCCCGAGCCAGTGCCTCCACTCCGACCTCCGCCGCCACCACTACCACCGCTCCGACCGCCACCGCCACCACCGCCACCACCGCCACCGCCGCCACCGCCGCCACCGCCGCCGCCGCCACTACTGCCACTGCTTCCTCCGCCGCCCCCGCCTCCACCGCCGACCCCACTCCCACCAGCGCTCCCGCCACCGCTCCCTCCAGCACCGCCTCCCCCCCCACCTCCCCCACCTCCTCCCCCCCCAGCGCCACCCCCGCCACCCTTGCCCCCCTTGCCCTTGCCGGTGCGGCGCCTCCCACCAGGAGCAGAAGCAGCGCCAGCAGACTCAGCACCAAGGAAGTCAACAGCAGCAGCAGTAGCGTAGGAGGGAGCGAGGGGAGAGGGAGAACACCCCTCAAAGATGGGGGTGCGAGGAGCGCCACGAGCAGCACCTACAGCTACAATGCTCTTCTCGGCTGCTAGCAGTTTCTCCTCTAGGAGGGCGACAGTGAGCTCAGTGGGACAGCGAGCAAGGAAATGGTCGCGCACTGAGCTAAGGGTGTCAGGGAGACGGGTGACTATAAAGTGGAGTGTCCAGTACAGTGGAGGGGGGTTCTTAGCGCAGAACTCGGTGGGAAGGGCGGCACGCAGGCGAGCGTCACTAGTGCGAAGGTGGGTGATAAGATCGGCGACTGTAGCAAAGGTGGACAGCTCAGGGAACAGGTAAGGCAGCATAAGGCGGCTAAGCTCGGCTGTGGCAGGTGAGGAATAGCGGGCAACGACAGCGTCGTACAGGGCCTTAGCGGTTTTGCAGTCGCCAAAATGCTCGAGCTCAGCTAACGGCAGGTGACTGCGAATGGCTAGGCGAGCAGCTGCGTCACGAGTCTGCCAGTGGGAACGAACACTAAGCTCAGCTGTGGCAGGAGGGGCAGGTGCAGCACCAGACGCGTAATCATAGAGCGACACATGCTCCTTGCTATCGCTCAGGAGGAACAGCTGCAGGTCATCCAGCCAAGTGGCGAACTTCACAGGGCGGCCCTCAGCATCGAACGACAGCACGCGGATGGAAGCCATAGCGACAGTGCGACTGAGCAAAGGAAGCTGCCGCAGCGCTGCAGGTAGGTAGCTCGGCGGGAAGCGCGGCGGGCGGGCAGTGCGGGGGGCGGGCTACGAAGCGGGCAGCGCGGTGGGCAGGCGGCGCTGCAGGCGGGAAGTGCGGCGGGCGGGCTGCGAAGCGGGCAGCGGGGCGGGCGGGCGACGCGGCGAGCGGGCAGCGCGGCGAGCGGGCTGCGAAGCGGGCAGCGGGCGGGCGGGCGACGCTGCGAGCGGGCAGCGAGCGGGCGGGCGGGCTGCGAAGCGGGCAGCGGGCGGGCGGGCGACGCTGCGAGCGGGCAGCGCGGCGGGCGGGCGACGCTGCGAAGCGGGCAGCGGGCGGGCGGGCGACGCTGCAAGCGGGCAGCGGGCGGGCGGGCGACGCTGCGAGCGGGCGGCTCGGCGGGCGGGCGACGCTGCGAGCGGGCGGCTCGGCGGGCGGGCGACGCTGCGAGGGGCGCGCGAGGGCGCTAACGAGGGGCGCTCGAGGGCGCTAGCGAGGGCGCAGCGAGGGCGCGCGAGGGCGCTAACGAGGGGCGCACGAGGGCGCTAACGAGGGCGCGCGAGGGCGCTAACGAGGGCGCACGAGGGCGCTAACGAGGGCGCACGAGGGCGCTACGAGGCTAGGGCACGGGGTAGCGTGGTAACCGCATGCGAGCGGTGGTGGGCCCTTAAAAAAAAACGGTCGGTAGGTCCTAGGGACCTCCTGCTCTGAATACCATGTTAAGAGAACTAGGCAAGAATGAGTGCATTGAATGAAACAGTTGGGTACAAGTAGCAAACCCTAGTTGGGGTTGTACCCCATATTGGCTACCCCACTACAGCCTACCAACATATAACACATTACAATTTAACACTTACCTCACTGAAGCTCACCTGAGTCTTCGTCGGTTCGTGTCAACGCGATCACAATGAAACTCGTCGTAGCTGCTGGAGCTGAATTGTACGTGGTTGACGTCCGGAAGTTGAGGCAACAGACAAACTTAATGACTTACAAAAACTGCTCGCCGACGTACCGGGTGACTTGGCAGCAATATAGCGGGATATTTCGGACGACCTACCTAGCGGGATATAGAGACTGCCACCCCAGCGACTGCACGACCACATGATAGATTAGAAAATGGGGGCACATCCAACAGTACAGTGACAGTTTCGACTTACCCAACTCAAACTGGACAAACTGCGGAAGCAGCTGGATTATTTGCGTGAGAAAAACAATATTCGCACGAGTTCGTCGCCCTTTGCAACACCAATACTGTTCACACCAAAAAAGGACGGGGGGTTTCGCATGTGCATAGAGTACCGAGCACTGAACAGGGTTACAATCAAGTCCCATTACCCCATCTCACGAGCCGACGAACTCATCAACCAACTTTGCACAGCCCGCGTTTTCTCGAAAATCGGCCTCCGAGGGGGTTATGATTAGATTTGCGTCAACCTACCCGAGTGCCCGAAATCCGCCTTTCGCATTTGCCACGGCTAATTTGAATATAACGTGATGCCCTTCGGGCTGACCAACGCCTTCGCCACCTTCTAAATGACCATGAACGAAGGTTTTCGCCCGCTCTTAGATTATTGCGTAATCGTCTACTCAAACGATATACTGATCTAAAGACTAGACAGAGCACAACATCTACAGGGCATCGAAGGAGTGTTTTAAAATAGTGAGTGAGAACCGCATGGTGACCAAAGCTTCCAAGTGTGAGTTCCTACAGGCTTGGAGTTTGTGGGGCACATTCTTTCAGCCAATGGAGTGGAAATAGATTAAAAGAAAAAAAAAATGCGACGATTCAAGCATGGCACGCGCCGACAAATTTGACTGATCTGCAGAGTTTTCTAGGGTTTGTTAACTACGTGTGACGGTTCGTCCCCGACATGGTGAAGCTAATTGCCCTACTAACAGACCTACTGAAGGGATTTGAGGGAATAAAGAGCAAGCTGCCTTCTCAGCCCTCAAGAAAATTTTGTGCTCACTGTCCGTACTGCACATCGCGGACCCTCACCGCCCATTCGAACTGGACACTGACGCAAGTGACATCAATATGGGAGTAGTACTGCTGCAGGACTTTGAGAATGACCCTTATCCAATCACGTACGAGTTTTGCAAGCTTCACCCGTCCAAACGCAACTACCCGACGCATGACCGCGAGATGCTGGCGATGGTGCACGCGTCCCTAGTGTGACGATGCTACCTCACAGGAGCCAACGTGACAGTACTGACATATCACTAGTCACTACAGTACCTAATTGCCCAACCGAATCTCAACTCGCGATAGAGACGGTGGTTGGACTATCTGGAGTCCAACTTCCACTATACTGTCACATAGAAATAGAGGGCCTCAATTATTGCTGACGCTCTCACTCGCCCCACTGCCCAACTTGGTTGTAGTGGGGTTAGCCTATTTGTCAAAACATATGTGTTTATATTCATCTGGGTTGTCGTGAGGTTGGCCTTTAGGGGGTACAAACTCTTTCTCGACACCTTGTTTGTGCCCCACTCTCCTTGACCTAATCTTTATTCCTCTTCTCCTATTTTTGACATGGTGTAGAGCAGTTAGGTTTGTCAGAATGTTATATTGTCTAGCCTGCAGTGGGGTACTCTATAGCGAGTACAGCCCAATCTAGGGTTTGCTATTTGTACTCAACTGCCTGCTAGTTCAAACCCTCTTTCTGTTCCTAACTTCTGCCTAACTTGTTTCGACATGGTATCAGAGCAGGTCGACCCCCTTGGGTCGATCCTGTGGGTGGGCCCACCACCTAACTGCTTCCGCTGCTGTTATGCTTCTCGCGCGCCTCGGGCGTGCGTCGTCTTCTTCCTGCCGTGCGCTCGGGGCGCGCGGCGGTTTTCTGCCCGCCGTGCGCCCCGAGGCGCACGGCGGTTTCCTATCGTGGGGGACCCGCGCGCACCCCCGCCCTGTCCGTCGCGTCACCCTAGGGGACCCGCGCGCTGCCCCCGCTGCCCCGTCGGTGGTCGCGTCGCCCCGCCACCCCGTCGCGCCGCCCTGGGGAGCCGCGCGCGACCCCCCGCTGCCCTGTCGACAGTCGCGTCGACCAGCTGGAGCCGCGCGCGGCTCCCAATTCCCTGTCGCGCCGTCCTGGGGAGCCGCGCGCGACCCCCCGCTGCCCCTTCGCGGCGCCCTGGGGAGCCGCGCGCGGCCCCTCGCTGCCCCGTGGTGGCGCCCTGGGGGCCGCGCGCCGTCCCCCTCGCCGTCCCCCGCGCTCCTTCCCCCGTTCCGCCCGTTTTAGGGTTTGGGGGTGGGGAGTGTGGGGGTGGCGGTTGTGGGGGTGCCAGTTGTGAGCCCCGTCCCTTCCTCCTCCTCCTCCTTCGTCTCCCGCTGCTGCAGCTGCCGCTCAGGGGGGTGGTTGTGTGGGGAGCCGAAGGAGTGGTGCTAGGGGGGTGAAGGGGGAGTGGAGCTAGGGGCGCAGCAGGGGGTGTGTGTCGAGGGGTGTGGGACTGTTGGGGGAGATTGAGTGGAGGTTGCCGTCGTGTCGTCCGCAGCGCCTGTATTCCGGGGTTCTGATAGCCACCGGTAGCTCAGAGAGCCGGTTGCACCTGTCGCCCGTGGGTCCGTTGCTCCTGTCGCTGCTGATCAGACGCAGAGCCAGTTACTCCTGTATTCCGGGGCACTTGCTCCCGGTAGCCACTAGCGTTGCACCAGAGCCGTCTGTTGCCCGTGTGTCTGCAGCTTCAGTCGTCGCCTCCCATCTACTCTCCTCTCGCCAGCCCTCCTCCTCCTCACTTGCCCTCAGTGACTGCCTCTACCTTTGCTCATAATTTATGAACTATTGCTATTGTGACTGCTTGTTGTGCTGATTACACCCCACTTTGGCTATGGGGGTGTGTCAGAATGTTATATTGTCTAGCCTGCAGTGGGGTACTCTATAGCAAGTACAGCCCAATCTAGGGTTTGCTATTTGTACTCAACTGCCTGCTAGTTCAAACCCTCTTTCTGTTCCTAACTTCTGCCTAACTTGTTTCGACATGCTAGGTTTAGGATAGTTTTTTTTTCTACTGTTAAAGCTGCCTCCCCTTCCGCTGCCAGTAGCGCGCCCCTAAGGCGCGTTGTTTTTCCTGCCCGTCGTGCGCCCCTAGGGCGCGCCCGTTTTCTGCTCGTGGCGCGCCCCTAGCCCTACCCCATGCGCTACCCCACCCACGCGCGACTGCCCTGCCCCGCACGCGCTCCACGTGTGTCTGCCCTGCGCGCTAACGCTGCCCCGCCCCGCGCGTTAGCCCCACCCTGCCCAGCGCGCTGCCTGCACGCTGCTCGCGCGACGTGTATTGCCCGCGCGCTGCCCTGCGACGCCTGCGAGCGCCCTGCCTGTGCTGCCCGCACTGCCTGCGTCGCCAGCGCCGCTTGAGCCGCCCGCACTGCCTACGCTGCTCACTGCCCCTGTGCGCGCTGCCCATCTCTGCCCTGCCCTGCTGAGCTGCTGTTGCGCTGCTTCAGCAACTGCTGCTGCCGCCTTTGCCTTGCTGTCGAGTCTACTGCTGTTACAGCCGTTGCTGCCAGCCGCCGCTACAACCCCTGCTAGCGCCGCTCCAGCCCTGCCACTACCGCTACAGCCCTGCTGCTGCCACTACAGCCCTGTTGCTGCCGCTACAGCCCTGCTGCTGCCGCTAGAGCCCCTGCTGCTGCCGCCACAGCCCCTGCAGTCGTCGTTACGGCCCCTGCTAGCGCCGCTACAGCCCTGCTGCTGCCGCTACAGCCCTGCTGCCGCCGCTACAGCCCTGCTGCCGCCGCTGCAGCCCCTACTGCTGCCGCTACAGCCCTTCTGTTGCCGCTACAACCCCTATTATTGCCGCTACAGCCCCTGTTACTGCCGCTACAGCCCAGCTGCTGCCGCTACAGCCCTGCTGCTGCCGCTACAGCCCCTACTCTTGACGCTAGAGCTCCTGCTGCTGCCGCTACAGCCCTACTGCTGCCGCTACAGCCCTGCTGCAGCCGCTACAGCCCCTACTCTTGACGCTAGAGCTCCTGCTGCTGCCGCTACAGCCCTACTGCTGCCGCTACAGCCCTGCTGCTGCCGCTGCAGCCTTGTTGCTGCCGCTACAGCCACTGCTGCTGCCGCTACAGCCCTGCTGCTGCCGCTGCAGCCCTGCTGCCGCTGCTACAGCCTTGCTGCTGCCGCTACAGCCCCTACTGTCACCGCTACAGCCCCTGCTGTTGCCGCTACAACTCAGCTACTGCCGCTACAGCCCTGCTGCTGCCGCTATAGCCCCTGCTGCTCCCGCTACAGTCCAGCTGCCGCCACTACAGCCCTGCTGCTGCCGCTATAGCCCCTTCTGTCGCCGCTAGAGCCCCTGCTAGCGCCGATATAGCCCTGCTGCTGCTGCTACAACCCTATTGCTACTGCTACAGCCCCTACTGCTGCCACTACAATCCTGGTGCTACAGCTACAGCCCCTGCTAACGCCGCTACAGCCTTGCTGCTACCGCTACAGCTGCTGCTGCCGCAGTCGCTACTGCCGCCCTTGTGCTGCTGGTGCTGACTACTGCTACGCATCATGGCCTTTCTCCTAGTCTTAGCGGTTGACGCAGACGGACGCCCTTTCAAGTTAGAGTTCTGGCTTGCGTGCCTGCGCAGGAATCTTTGGCTTTTCATTATAAATAGTGTCTCCCTGCTCGAACACACGTTGGGGTCCCTTCAGGCCCCCACGATTCCCACTGCTGCTGATGCTGGCGAGGACGTGCAGTGGTGGTACCGGACGGACAGCCTTGCCTATGCACAGTGAACGGAGCGCGATGTTGTCGCACAGCTGGCCGTCCGAGCTCACCTGCCGGTCGACCAGAGGGCCCATTTTTGTCAGGTGACGTCGGCCCAGGCTTTCTACAACGCTATGGTTGACACTACTCCTCTCTCTCTCTCTCTCTCTCTCTCTCTCTCTCTCTCTCTCTCTCTCTCTCTCTCTCTCTCTCTCTCTCTCTCTCTCTCTCTCTCTCTCTAATGGTCCGTGTATTGATAGATCAAGAAGGTACACACATGCAAGGTATAGAGCAAGCAACTAGCAACATAAAGCAACATCACCTAAGCACATCTGCTATCACCCTACCGCCCCTCTCTAAAGCTCCAAGAGAGGCTCCACCACTGCAAAACAGTCCCCCAGGTGCAGCTCATGCCCAATCCCCCCCACCGGGGGGTTTTCTGCCGCCGCCGCCTCGCCCAACTTCATGAGAAGCCCCACGGATTGGAAACTCTGCCGTCCGATCGGCATCGTGCGGCGTGCGTGCCTCTTGGTGTGTTTGCACTCGTGCCACCCCATCCACTGCTCCTCTTCTCCCAGAGCTCTCTCTCACCCCGCCTTCCTCTTCCTCTCCCTCTTCATTCTCGCTATCAGGCGTGGCTTCCTTAAGAGGGGTCCCGTCGCTCGTCATCTTCATTGGCTGCTTCTAAGTTATTTAAAACCACCCTTGCCGCTGCTTGGTATCCGTTTTCTGGACCTCCGCCCACTCCGCTTCCTGCGAGCTGTTCCGTCCCGCGGCCTCCCCGCGTCTGAGATGGTGATTGCTGGAGCGCCTGAGCCGTCGCCAGAGCGCGCTGCCGCCTGGTCGGCAGTCGTCGCCAAGCCTCAGACGGGGCCCGAAAAGGCGACCACGGCGCCGAAGCCTCCTGTACCGCCGGCTCCGAAACCCGCGACAACAGACGCTGAAAAGGCTCCTCCCCCCGTACCCGCGGCTCCCCTTGGCCAGGCTGCCCCAGTTGCTGCCCCGCCTGCTCCTCCTGTTGCTCCTGTTCCCCCCGTTCTCCTTGCGGTACCCTCGGTGGCCGCCCTTGGGGGTGGGGTTGCTGATCCCCCGGCGCCGGTCCCTGGCGCACCTGTAGCGCCGGACGCTTCTGTCCACGACGCGCCGGCGCCTGCGTCTGCTTCTTCCCTGAAAGCGGCGTCCGCCACCACTGGCGGCCCGGCACCGCTGGTGGCAGCGCCTCTGGCAGTGGACCCGGCTGCCCCTGTTGTGCCGCCGACGACCCTGGTGGCGCAGCCGTCTCATCCCCCGTCGCCAGACCGCCGCTTGTCTCGCCCCCATTCTCCAGCGGCACAACAGGAGCGCGAGACGTCGTGGCGCCGGCGCAATTCTCCCCGCCGCCACCAGCAACAGGCCCAGTGGCCTGCTCACCACGGTGGCAATGGGAGCTGGAGGGGTCCCCACGGGCGTGGTGGTGGCGGGAGGTACCGTCCGCCTGTGACAATGGCGGATCTACAGCGGGAGGTGTCACGGGCCGTGCGCGAGGAGCGGGCGGCGCAGAGCCAGAGCAGTTCGCTGCGGGCTGCGCCGGCGTGCGAAGCTCCTCGTCCGACTGTGCCTCCCGTTGACCCTCCACCAGCTGCTGCACTTCCTCCTCCCGTCCTCGCCCCATCGGCTCCTTCTCCTTCTGTAGCCGCGCCAGCTCCCGGCTCTCGTCTGCATCTGCCGCCGATTCCACCTGTTGCAGGAGTGGAGTTTGTTGCTGCGGGGGGTGGCGCTGCGGCTCAGCACTCCCACCACGTTGCTGGTGAGGAGCCGCTACTATTTCTGACGGAGGCGCTGCAGCCTCCGCAGACGCGTGTTCCTGAGGCGACACTTGGGCAGCTCCACCGCCTCGCGGAGGGTCTCCACGCGTTGCTGCTGATTCAAGTGCTCGCGCATTCTTCCCTCCCCGTGATTCCTCCTGAGACTTTCCGCGACCGTCCGCGTGACACGTGCTTGGACGCGGCAGACCAGCTCGCGATGTTGCTGGCGCCCGTGTTGGCCGCGCCCGCGGAGGGTGGCGCTGCTGCTGCGGGACAGCTGGACGAGGCTGTCCGGGGCCTGAAACGGCACTTGCGCGCAGGATCTGGAGCCGCGGCGATCGGCGCAAGCACGCTTGTGGTCCGGGAGCTGTGGCGCTCCCTGACGGGCGTTCTTCACGCCCTTGGAGCTCACCGCATTTAGTTGTGGGCTCCGGTTGCTCCATTGTTGTCATGTGTGTCTAGTTCAAAGTAGGATCCGCCATCGCGTGTATGTCTTTGCGTATTATCATTCGCTTGTGCTTGCACTTGCCACCCCTCACGCGCCGTCGAGCGTCGGACGCAGAAGGCGGCCGGCGCGAGCGAAAAAATTGCAGCCGCCAAACAAAAAAGAGGAGAACGGCCTTAGGAAGGCCTTAAGTTGGGTCTAAAGGCAAAGGCAGAGGCTGGGGGCTGAGGGCAGAGGCTATTCCTCTCTCTCTCTCTCTCTCTCTCTCTCGAATGAGCGAAAAAATTTCAGCCGCCAAACAACAATGAGGAGAACGGCCTTAGGAAGGCCTTAAGTAGGGTCTAAAGGCAAAGGCAGAGGCTAGGGGCTGAGGGCAGAGGCTATTCCTCTCTCTCTCTCTCTCTCTCTCTCTCTCTCTCTCTCTCTCTCTCTCTCTCTCTCTCTCTCTCTCTCTCTCTCTCTCTCTCTCTCTCTCAAGCGGTCCTTGTATTGATATAACGAGCGAATACAAGCAGGGCAGAGAATACAAACAACCTAGTAGCAAACCTAAGAACAACCTACAGCCCCTACCTACCCCCCCCTCCCCCCCCCCCCCCCCCAGGCTCCTAAGGGAGCTCGACAGTGGGCTCAAGCACGGCAAAACAGTCCCCCAGGGACATTTCCTCCCCGGGGGCCCCGACGAGGGGGTTCTGGGCCTCGGCTGCCAGGTTGCACTTGGCCATGTAACCTATGGCCTGCCCCCGCTGAAGAGCGACCGACCAACGTTGGCGGAACTGGTTGAGTAGCTTTGCCGCTTGGTAGGTTGCAGGGTCAGCGTTAAAAAGCTTGCGTGCAGCTGTGTGGGCCAATAGCTTTAGGAAAGCGGGGACCTCAGCGCATGGGCAGCCATAAGTCTCGACTGCAAGGGGTACGAATTCTACGTAGGCTGCCGGGGAGCCCCTGTAATCCGATATTTTTTTGTCCGCGGCTTCCCTGGCAGCCCACCCCCTCCCTTTCACCGCGTTGGGGTCGCGCGTGCTGATGGGGTCAGTGATGGTGACGTCCCCTATCCACACTGCCCCGGAGGACCGGTCTCGGATAGCTAGGTCCGCCGTCTTCCTAGTGACCGGGCAGAACTCCGACGTTTCCTTGTGCACCATGAACCCAGCGTACTGTGCCATCCTGACACACTCATCCCTCAGCTCGTTGTGAGTATTTGTCCGTCCCCCTCCTGTGGCGCAGCGTAGCAGATGGTTTGGTAACCGTTTGTCAGGGATGGGGACCTGTTTGGTGCAGTCACAGGCGCCTGGGGCTGAAAATGGAAGTCCCAACCTGAGCTGGAGGGCTGTGGCAAAGTGGGGACCGTCAAGCCTTAGGGAGGGCATGAGCGGAACTGCGTGGAGCCAATCCCCAGCTCCGTACCCTGACAGAGAGAGAAGGCGCTGCGTGTGGCCACAGTTGGGGTTTGGGGTCATGCTGCGTGTGTTCTCCACTTGGTTTGCATACCTCCTGCCCTGAACCGCCAAAGCTAGTCCCTGCTGCAGCTTTGCTCCCGTGGGAGCAGCCCTGTCAATTTGAAGCAGCTCCCGTGCATCGCTTGGTAGGTCAGCCTCGCAGCGAGCTAGCCAGCCGTAGAGAGTGCAGGAGTCTGTGTACGGCCCCGTCATCTGCACCTGTGTCTCCGCCAGGGGCCCTAATTGGCTATCTTCGAGGGTTGAGAGCAGCTGCTGTGCCTGGTTAAAGCTTGCTAGGTAGCTGTAGCTGCCCTCTACCGCAGGGTCCGTGATTCCGAGGCCTCCGAGTGATACCGGCAGCGAAGCTTGGGACCATGTACGGGAGATTTCAGCGTCTCCCCTCGGGTGCCTGATGCCACATGCCGTTAAAAGAGTCTCGAACAACTGCCTACCCCAACCGGACCACTCATCCAGTGGCAAGTGCATGAGGGGTGTGGTCCGGATGAGGTAAGAGACTCTTCGTGAGATACACCTGGAGAGTAGAAGGGCTGCTAGCTGGGGTTCCATCCGGCCTATCAGACCGAGGGGTGCCGCCATGGAGCTTAGGTTTGAGCGGATGAAGTCTGCTGTGGCGTCATCCGAGCCTATGAAACTGCCCAGCACCTTCACGCCGTTTCTGGCAAACGGGACACCCTCAGGTAAGGCGGTGGTTGGGAAGCCTGACAGTGACGTGGCTGCGCATTTGGATGGGTTATGATGCAGCCCGATTGACTTGAGGTTTTCTATGAAGTGTTGAAACGCTGCTACGCAGGTATGATGCCTCCCTAGGAAAGTGACGTCGTCCGCGTATGCTAGGCAGGCTACAGTTGGGAAGGCTTGGGCTGTAGCTTGTAGCGCGGGGTTGATTGCAGCTGCAAATAGCAGTGGCCCCAGTGGGTCTCCCTGCCGAACTCCCGTCATGCTCAGCAGGGGCGCATGCTTGAACCCCTCGTACGGACTCACGGACCGGTGCTCACCTCGCCACGTTCACTTGGAGACCCGGGTCTGACCTGTACACACTAACCACCGAGTCCGCACAGGTAGCTGCGTCCGGACAGGTAGCTGCGTCCTGCACGTGTTGGGTACTCACCCAACCGTCTCTCCTTTGGCACTACCATCTGGGTCACCCCTCTCTCCCGCGTCTGGGTCACCCCTCCCTTCCGCGTCTACGTAGCATGCACTCCCGTCTCCTTGTCTCTAGCTTCCCCAGGTCCCTGCCCCTGCTCCCTAGGTCGCTTGCGTCGACGTGCCTTCCCTGCGTCGAGGGGCGGCAGCGCGCCGCTCCTCACTCCTCCTTGTTTCCTCTGCCACTGCTCCTCTGCAAACTCTCGACATGGATGTGTGGGGCCCCGCCTACGTCAGTGGTTAGGACCACGAGCGCTATGTTTTGCTCGTTGTTGACAATTACACGCGCTTCACCACGGTCTTCCCCTTGCAGAGCAAGGTGGAAGTCCGCAGTGTCTTGATCCCTTGGATCCGCACTATCCGTCGCCAGTTGAGCGCACAATTCCATAAGGACCTTCAGGTCCTGCGTCTGCACTCTGATAGAGGTGGTGAGTTTTCCTCCCGCCTTCTTGAGAATTTTTGTTGTGCGAAGGGCATCGCCCAGTCGTTCACGCTTCCGGCATCTCTTAAGCAGAATGGGATTGCTGAGCGCCGCATTGGCTTGATCATGGAGGGTACTCGCACCTCCATGATCCATGCGGCTGCTCCCCATTTTCTATGGCCGTTTGCGGTCCGGTACGCCGCACATCAGCTCAACCTCAAGCCCCGTGTCTCTGTATGAGAGACCTTGCCTACACGGCGCTGGACGGGGGAGGTTAGCAGTGCGTCGACGTTCGTATGCCCTTGTCCGCGATACCACTGCGGACAAGCTCTCTTCTTGCACCGTTCACTGCGTCGACGCGCGCTTGGAGACCCCTCCTGGTTTTCCGCCTCGGCCGTCTTCGCTGCCTCTGTAGCCTGACGTTGTGGACTCCGGTGCTGCTGGGGGTGGTGGCACTAGAGGTGCGAACTCTGGGGGTTCTAGTCCTAGGGGCGATGAGTTTGGGGGTGCTGGTGCAGGGGGTGCTGGTTTAGGGGGAGCCGAGCGTACTAGTGGCGGTCGAGTCGTGGGTACTGGAGGTACTGAAGCTGTAGGTACAGGAGGTGCTAGTGCTGGAGGTGCTGGAGCTGGCGGTACTAGAGGTACTGGAGCTGTAGGTGCTGAAGGTACTAGTCCTGGAGGTGCTGGAGCTGGAGGTGGTGGAGGCGCTGGTGCCGGAAGTGTTGGTGCTGGAGGTGCTGGTACTCGAGGTGCTGGAGCTGGCGGTAATGGAGGTACTGGAGATGTAGGTACTGGAGGTGCTGGTGCTGGAGGAGCTGGAGCTGGTGGTACTGGAGGTACTAGAGTTGTAGGTGCTGGAGGTGCTAGTGTTGGAGGTACTAGAGCTGAAGGTACTGGAGCCGCTGGTGCTGGAGGCGCTGGTGCTGCAGGTGCTGGTGCTGGAGGTACTGCTCAACGACGACCATTTTTCTGGCCTCAACCGGAGTCGTTGCTGCCACCGCGTGGCTCGGCGCTTCGCCAGATTATCAGTCTTCCGTCTTCCACTGGCCTTACTCCTCCCTTACTATGTCCTCCGCCTGACCCGTCACAACCGCAGTTACAACCTGACTCCCCACTGCTTGCTCCTTCTCCTTACACTGAGCAGACTGACTCCCTGACAAAGCGTCGTTGGCCTGCGTCTCGTCCTGCCTCGTTTGTTCACACTGTTAGTTGGGCTCGTCGTGTCCGTCCGTGCTGGTACTTCGTCCTTCCTCTGTTTCACAGTGTGTTGCCCTGTCGTCTCTCCCAGCGTCCCCTCTTCCTGATGTTCCTTACCTTGAGTCTAACCTTGCTTGTGCTGCTAGTCCCACTGTCACACGTGTTCTCGCCAAGTTGTCACTAACCCATCCTTTGAGTTTGCTGTTGTGTCTGCCATAGTCACTGAGCTCGTTGACTTTGCTGCTGCCTGTCGTCTCGATTACTTTGCGAGTCTTGTTACTGAGTTTGAGTCTGACTGTCCTCCGTTCGTCGGGGGTGAGCTTGCCCTTAGCAGTGACGTCCTTGAGGACAGGCAGTTTGATCTCCAGTGCCTCGCGGCTGCTGTACCTCATCTTGCTGCCATGCTGCTCTGCCCTAAGGGAGTCCCGGATGCACTGGACATACCGACCCCGCGCTCTTACGCAGAGGCAATCTCGGGTCTGTACTCCTCTCAGTGGCAGACAGCCATGGATGCAGAGATGGCTTCCTGGAAGTCCACAGGCACCTACGTCGACGCAGTTCTCTCGCCTGGAGCGAACATAGTCGATGGCATGTGGATTTTCAGGGTGAATCGGCCGCCAGGTTCTCCGCTTGTCTTCAAGGCGCGTTACGTTGCACGAGGCTTTAGTCAGCGACAGTGGGTTGACTGCTTCCAGACCTTCTCCTCCACCCCGAAGATGACCACTCTTCGGGTGTTACTACACGTTGCAGCATAGCATGACTACGAGCTCCACTCGCTTGACTTCAGCACAGCTTTCTTGCAGGGCAGCCTTCACGAGGAGCCATGCGAGTGGCACGACATACTTAGGACTACACTTGCAGCTCTTGGGTTTGCTCCTTCGACTGCTGACCCGTCACTGTTTCTGCGCACCCTGCTCTGCCGCCGTTCTACATCCCCGTGTACTTCAATGACTTAGCTACTACTGACCCGTCATTGTTTCTGTGCACGGACCCTGCTCTGCCGCCATTGTACATCCTTGTGTATGTCAACGACTTGGTCTTTGCTATTGCTGACACTGAGGCACTGGCCCTTGTGAAGGCGGAGCTGCAGAAGAGACACACATGCACTGACCTGGGTGAGCTGCGCAGCTATCTTGGCTTGCAGATCACTCTGTCTCAGTTACACATGGTGCAGCAGGTCCTTCAGCGCTTCGGCTTCCATTTCTCCTTGCCACAGGCCACTCCTCTCCCTATAAGCCACTCGCTCTCAGCTCCACCTTCGGACGAGTCCGTAGAGCTGATTGGTCAGTATCCAGCGCTTGTGGGCTGCCTCATGTACCTGATGACCTGCACTCGACCTGACCTCGCATACCCTCTCAGCATCCTGGCACGCTACGTTGCGCCCGGGAGACACCGACCAGAGCACTGGCGGGCTGCTAGGAGGGTGCTGCGTTACTTGTGCAGTACATCAGGTATGGGGCTGGTGCTTGGAGGACGGGGTCCAGTTGTACTCACTCGACACTCAGATGCTTCTTGGGCAGACGACCAGGCGACTCTGCGGTCGTGACATGGATACACCTGAGATCTACGCGTGGGCTATGGCTGCACAGGAGTTACGCTGGCTGACCTACCTACTTACCGACTTGGGTAAGCGGCCTCATTCTCCTCAAGTCCTGTACCTCGACAACAAGGCCATGATTGCCTTGTGTCAGGAGCAGAGACTGGAGCACAGAACGAAGCATATCGCTCTGCGTTACTTCCTCGCATGAGAGTTGCAGCAGCGTGGTCAGCTTCGACTTGCTTACGTGGCCTTATAGGCCAATACTGCTGATATCTTCACCAAGGCGCTCCTAGGTTCTGGTGACCATCAGCGCTTTTGCACTGCTCTTAGACTTATGCCTACTCTGACTCACTTGTTTACCTCATAACCTTGCCTTGTGCTGTGATCTATGTATATATACCTGCATGCTTACCCTTGCTAGGTTGTGATCACTGTATTGCTTGTGCTTTTATAACTGTTCATGTGAACTGGCTTTGTGGTCGCTTGCTTGTGCTCGGGCTGTGTGGTGACTTTGTGATCCACCCTAAGCTTAGCCTTGTTGCTTCTCTTGACTAATCTTGTGATTGCTTGCTTGCTTTGGCTATCCCTTACTTCAACTATGGGGGTGTGTCAAAACATATGTGTTTATATTCATCTAGGCTGTAGTGGGGTTAGCCTTTAGGGGGTACAAACTCTTTCTCGACAAATTGTTTGACCTAATCATCATTCCTCTTCTCCTTTTTTTGACACTACTTGCCCAAACCAACCGACTATTAACATGAATATTCACCCACGGACACCGCACTGACCCATTCTTCACCGCTAGAAATTTACTGTCACTAACAGAAGCAAAGGGAGTTCATTATGTAAAAGCCAGCACCAACTGCATCTGGGTACCAGCGTATTCACTGTTCAAGGAGCTGTTACTGTAGGAGGCACACGACGGAGTTATCTAGTGTCACTTCGGGGTAGAAAAAACACAACAGCAACTATAGCGGTACTACTACTGGCCGAAGCTGTTGACCGACGTACAACACCATGTGGGATCGTGCCTCACGTGTTAGGTGATGAAAAGCTCGCGCAAGAAAAAGGCGGGTCAATTGCAGCTGATTCCACCGCCCGAGCGCGCCCTGCAGTAGGTTATCGTGGATTTCGCCACGGGGTTACCTTCTAGCCTTGGTGGTAATGACGCGGTTATGGTTGTCATTGACCGACTGACGAAAATGGCTCACTTCACTACGTGCAGGAAATCGATCTCAACCGAAGAAACCGCTCGTCTGTTCATCACCACAGTTGTTCGACCACACGGGATACTAGCCACGACTCGAAGTTTACAAACAACTTCTGGTACAACCTTTGGGAGCAATTCGGGACCCAGCTACAGTTCAACTCGTCGTACCACCTCGAGACCGATGGTCAGACGGAGCGAAAGAACAATACCATGGAGCAGCTGATTCGTGCCACGTGCGACGACCCGACAACTTGGGAGCAGCAGTTGCCGCTAATCAAGTTCGCCTACATCAACGTCACACCAGCGACGACACAACAGCTACCGTTTTACCTAAACTACGGGTAAAACCCTACAGCGCCCATGACGCCGAGCCCGGAAAACCCAACCCATGTGCACAACAATTCGCCGGGATACTACAAGCTGTGTAGTTGTGTGTCGCAGACGCATTTAATAAAGAAAATGTCATTGCTAAAAGGAACGACGACCGCCACTGTGAGAGTACAACGGCTTATGCCAGCTATGCATGCTTGCCTTTACTTTATTATGCTACTTCTAGCTTAGGTTTATTTTATGCATGCATGAATTGCTTGATTTCCTAGGCTAGGTGCTTTCCTATATTTTATTATAGTTATAGCACCGAGCTAGGTTGCGTACACCGAATTCTGGGACGCTTCGCGACCCCCAGAATCTTCGCGTAACACCTGGTTACGGCCCCTTGTGTCGAGCCTATATATAGCCTCGTGTTGTACCCAGGTGATCATTCAATTCAAACCCTCTTTCCTGAGCTCGATCCTAGATCCTCACACTTGGTAATCAGAGCCCGTTTACACGCGAAGTTTTTTCGACCACTTAAACCTAGCTTTTAAAACCGCGGGGGCGACGACGAAAGCGCCGATTTCGGGTACGTAATCCAGCTCCACGCTATTTTTTAACGTCCCCCCTCGAACCGGTTTTCGAAATTTCTGAGGTTCATTGGCGAAAAAGTTGGAATTTCGACCGTCAGATCGATTTTCTTCTCAACGGCTGAGATCGGACGCGAATTTCTGCTGAGGGAGAATAACGCGATGTACAGTCATAGCGCTCGTCATATTTACACTCGGTTTTACTCGCAGTAAGGAGACCAGCGCCTAGAATTAAATTATTTCCGTCGCAAATCTTCCTGTAAATCGCCAAATGGAGGAAAATGGTGATAATTCCATACGAGAAATTACGGAGTTACGCACCGACGTGGACCAGATGCAAGCAGCACTCCAGCGAATAGAGGAGCTTCTCGCGAACCAGTCGGCAGCCGCCACGGCAGCAGCGAACGTAGCAGCGAATGCAACAGCGATGGCAGCAGCAGTAGCGGCGACACCGACACTTCACCCAGCAGCAGCCACAGTGAATCTTGAGGCGGCACGTCCAAGGCTACCGAAGACGTTCAATCCAAATGCAAGAGACACCGACGTCCGTCGATTCATTGCTACACTCGAAATTTACTTCGAGGCCGTTGGCTGTACGACCCCGACATACGACGCAATGCGGATTCGTCTCGCAGCGACACTGTTGCAAGGCCCGGCGCCCGAGTGGATTTACAACAGTAATGAGATCCGAGGCGAGGGGTCATGGACGCAGTTTCGGGCAGCTTTAATTCAACGCTTTGAACAGATTAATTCGAGCTACATGGCGCGGCAGCAGATTCATCGGCACAAACAGTACGGCAGTGTAACACAGTACACGCAGCAGATGGAGAGCCTCTTCAACCGAATTACCGACCTGACCGAAGGGGAAAAAATCCAAGCGTATACTGAGGGGCTAAAAATGGAAGTCCACCAACAGGTGATTGCCGCGAACTACAGCAACTACCGCGACATGGTGTGTGCAGCAGAGAGATTTGATGCGCTGACACGAGGTCAACCCGAGACACGACGCCACGTGCCGAACAGATCATTCGACACGAAGCGATCGGCACCACCCACGACCGCCGACCCGATGGATATCGACAAGATCGACGCGAAGCAGCGGCCGACAAAATACGAGACATGTGAATTTTGCGGCGCAGCAGGACATCGACTCTTGGCGTGTTGGAAAATGAAGAAGGCACGAGCAGAGCTGCAGGGCAACAACAGTGCGGAACTCCCGAAGTCAAACAACGTGGCGACTTCGGAGCGGGCGAAAAAAGGAGGACATGATGGCGCGAATTTAAAACGCCACGACCGGCCGGCACCAGGGGAAATTGTTAAACTGTAGTATGCTTGTAGGCTGTAGTGGGGTAGCCAATATGGGGTACAACCCCAACTAGGGTTTCATATTTGTACCCAAAACTTCTGCTAGTTCATCATTCTTGCCTAGTGATTCTGACATGGTATCAGAGCAGGAGGTCCCTAGGACCTACCGATCGTTTTTTTTTTAGGGCCCACCACCGCTCGCATGCGGTTACCACGCTACCCCGTTCCCTAGCCTCGTAGCGCCCTCGTGCGCCCTCGTTAGCGCCCTCGCGCGCACCCTCGTTAGCGCCCTCGCGCGCACTCACGTCAGCGCCCTCGCGCGCCCCTTCGTTAGCGCCCTCGCGCGCCCCTTTGCTAGCGCCCTCGCGCGCCCCTTGCTAGCGCCCTCGCGCGCCCCTCACTAGCGCCCTCGCGCGCCCCTCGCCGAGCCGCCCGCTCGCAGCCCGCCCGCCCGCTCGCTGCCCGCTTCGCGGCCCGCCCGCTTCGCAGCCCGCCCGCTCGCTGCCCGCTTCGCGGCCCGCCCGCTTCGCAGCCCGCCCGCCCGCTCGCTGCCCGCTTCGCGGCCCGCCCGCTTCGCAGCCCGCCCGCTCGCTGCCCGCTTCGCGGCCCGCCCGCTTCGCAGCCCGCTCGCTCGCTGCCCGCTTCGCGGCCCGCCACTTCGCAGCCCGCCCGCCCGCTCGCTGCCCACTTCGCGGCCCGCTCGACCCGCTGCCCGCTTCGCAGCCCGCCCGCCCGCCCGCTGCCCGCTTTGCGGCCCGCCCGCCTCGCAGCGTCGCCCGCCCACCGTGCTGCCCGCTTGCAGCGCCGCCTGCCCGCCGTGCTACCCGCTTCCCGGCCCGTCCGCCGCGCTGCCCGCTCGCAGCGTCGCCCTCCCGTCGCACTGACCGCTTGCAGCGCCACCTGCCCGTAGCGCCAGCCTCGCCCGCTGCTCTCTATCCGTGCACAGTCGTCTTCCCCTGCTGCGGCAGCTTGCGTTACTCTGTCACACTGTCGCTATGGCTTCCATTCGCGTGCTGTCGTTCGATGCTGAGGGCCGCCCTGTGCGTTTCACCGCTTGGCTAGATGACCTGCAGCTGTTTCTCCTGAGCGATAGCAAGGAGCATGTGTCGCTCTATGACTACGCGTCTGGTGCTGCGCCTGCCCCTCCTGCCACAGCTGAGCTTAGTGTTCGTTCCCACTGGCAGACTCGTGACGCAGCTGCTCGCCTAGCCATTCGCAGTCACCTGCCGTTAGCTGAGCTAGAGCATTTTGGCGACTGCAAATCCGCTAAGGCCCTGTACGACGCTGTCGTCGCTCGCTACTCCTCGCCTGCCACAGCCGAGCTTAGCCGCCTCATGCTGCCGTACCTGTTCCCCGATCTGTCCACCTTTACTACAGTCGCCGATCTTATCACCCACCTTCGCACTAGTGATGCTCGCCTGCGTGCCGCCCTTCCCACCGAGTTCTGCGCTAAGAACCCCCCTCCACTGTACTGGACACTCCACTTCATAGTCACCCGTCTCCCTGACACCCTCCGCTCAGTTCGAGACCACTTCCTTGCTCGCTGTCCCACTGAGCTCACAGTCGCCCTCCTAGAGGAGCACCTGCTCGCGGCCGAAAAGAGCATTGTGGCTGTCGGTGCTGCTCGTGGCGCTCCTCGCACCCCCATCTTTGAGGGGTGTTCTCCCTCTCCCCTCGCTCCCTCCTACGCTGCTGCTGCTGCTGTTGACTTCCTTGGTGCTGAGTCTGTTGGCGCTGCTTCTACTCCTGGTGGGAGGCGCCGCACCGGCAAGGGCAAGGGGGGCAAAAGTGGTGGTGGTGGCGCTGGTGGGGGAGGAGGTGGGGGAGGTGGGGGGGGAGGCGGTGCTGGAGGGAGCGGTGGCGGGAGCGCTGGTGGGAGTGGGGTCGGTGGTGGAGACGGGGGCGGCGGAGGGAGCAGTGGCAGTAGTGGCGGCGGCGGCGGTGGCGGCGGTGGTGGCGGTGGTGGCGGTGGTGGCGGTGGCGGTCGGAGCGGTGGTAGTGGTGGCGGCGGAGGTCGGAGTGGAGGCACTGGCTCTGGCCAGAGCTCCCAGCAGCAGCAGCGTCCCCAGACGACCCAGCAGCTTCGTGAGTGGCTTGCTCAGCGTGGGACGTCGGGGGCCAGTGCCCGCTGTTCTTATGTCATTCGCACAGGTGACCGCAAGGGACAGACGTGTGGGAGGTTCCACACCCCGTACCGCTGCTTCTCCCGCCTTGACGACGCTTGGCGTGAGGAGATGGGTGCGGATGTTGAGCGCCCCCGCTGGGCTGAGCTCATGAGGGCTGGTGTTGATGTCTTTGCTCTTGACTATGATGCTATTATTGCTGCCATGTATGCATTGACTGTTAGTGCCGAGGGAGACTGTTACTTGTGTGTGCCGCCTGACCCAGGTATAGAGCCCGCTGCCCTGGGTACTAGTGAGTCTGCTCTCTCTGGTATAGTGCCCCCTGTACTTGCTCCCTCCAGTGCTGTCCCGGCTGGTTTCGAGTCTGCTCTCTCAGGTACAGCACCCACAGAGACTGCTCTCTCAGGTACCGCACCGGCTGAGGCCTGTCACACCTTCACCCTTGACTCAGGTGCTTCCCGTTGCTTCTTTCGTGACAGTACTGAGCTCACACCGCTTCCTGCACCGGTCCCAGTCTCCTTGGCTGACCCCTCTGGGGGCCCAGTCCTTGCCCAGTCTACCACTGTCCTCCCTTGTCCGGCGGTTCCGTCTGGCTCGTTGTCGGGTTTCCACCTCCCCTCGTTCTCGACGAACCTGGTGAGCAACGCTGTCCTCCAGGATCAGTGGGTTGACACCTTTACCCCTGGCGGACAGCGTGTGGCGATCTGCACGTGCTCCAGGACCGGCCGTCACCTGGCCACGTTCACCCGTCGGCCGGGGTCGAGTCTCTACACACTGACCACTGCGTCTCCCCAGGTAGCTGCTGTCGGTCAGGTGTCTGAGTCAGGTCTGGTGGCCCACGCCTGTGAGTGTCGTTCCCTGTCGCACCAGACTCTTCTCTGGCACCACCGCCTGGGTCACCCCTCCTTGCCACGCCTTCGTGGCATGCACCGTCGCCTCCTTGTGTCCGGTCTTCCCAGGTCCCTCCCTCCCCTCCCTGCCTCGCCTGCGCCGCCTTGCCTTCCTTGCGTCGAGGGGCGGCAGCGCGCCGCTCCTCACTCCTCCTCGTTCCCCCTGACAGAGGCTCCTCTGGAGACCCTCCACCTGGACGTGTGGGGCCCAGCCCGCGTTCGTGGTCAGGGCGGTGAGCGGTATTTTTTGCTGGTTGTCGACGACTACTCGCGTTACACCACGGTCTTCCCCTTGCGCACCAAGGGTGAGGTCCCTGCTGTTCTGATCCCTTGGATCCGCACGGTTCGTCTCCAGCTCCGCCGCCGTTTCCGGACGGATCTTCCTGTCCTGCGTCTGCACTCTGACAGAGGTGGTGAGTTTTCCTCCGACCTCTTGAGGACCTTCTGTCAGGCGGAGGGCATCGAGCAGACCTTCACGCTTCCGGACTCCCCACAGCAGAATGGGGTTGCTGAGCGTCGCATTGGCCTGGTCATGGAGGTCGCTCGTACCTCCTTGGTCCACGCGGCGGCTCCCCATTTTCTGTGGCCGTTTGCTGTCCGGTACGCCGCGCATCAGCTCAACCTCTGGCCCCGTGTCTCCTTGCCGGAGACCTCGCCCACACTGCGTTGGACGGGGGAGGTTGGCGATGCGTCGCGCTTCCGGGTGTGGGGTGCTCGTGCCCTTGTCCGCGATACGTCTGCGGACAAGCTCTCCTCCCGCACGCTTCCCTGTGTCTTCCTTGGCTTTGTCCCTGACGCGCATGGCTGGCAGTTTTACCACCCCACCTCGCGCCGGGTCTTCGCCTCTCAGGATGTCACCTTTGACGAGTCGGTCCCCTTTTACCGTCTCTTCCCCTACCGCACTGCCCCCCTCCCTCCCCCGCCACTTTTCCTTGCTCCTGGTCCCCCTCCGGTAGACCCCCTTCCCCCTCAGGGTCCTGCTCCTTCAGGTGTCTCTCAGGTAGACCCTCCTCCCGTCGCTGAGCCTGTCGAGGTCACAGGTGACTCAGGTGCTGCTGCGGGTGGTGCTGCTGGGAGTGCTGAGCCTGGGGGTGCTGAGCCTGGGGGTGCTGGGCCTGGGGGTGCTGGGGCTGCAGGTGCTGGGACTGAGGGTGCTGGAGCTGAGGGTACGGTGCCTGAGAGTACGGAGCCTGGGGGTGCTGCGCCTAGGGGTGCTGAGCCTGCGGGTGCGAGGCCTGGGGGTGCTGAGCCTGGGGGTGCTGCGACTGGGGGTGCTGAGCCTGCGGGTACTGAGCCTGCGGGTACTGAGCCTGGGGGTGCTGCTACTGAGCCTACGGAGCCTCGGGTTACTGTGTCTGGGGGTGCTCCGGTTCGGGGTGTTGAGCAGTCTCTCACACCGCAGCAGCTTCGTGACTGGTACGTCCGACGCTTTCGCCGTCCTAGTGGCTCGGCTGGAGTTTGGGGTGCTGGAGCTACTCGTCCTGGGGGTGCTCGTACTGGGGGTACTGGAGCTGCCGGGACTGGCTGTTCTGGGAGCACTGCGACTGGAGCTGCTGGAGCTGGGGACTCTGGCGCTGGCGGTGCTAGCGGAGTTGGAGCTGCCGACTCTGGGGGTGGCGCTGCTGCTGGTGCTGCGGACCCACCTGGTGGAGCTGCTGCTGGTGCTGAGGAGTCGGACGGTGGAGCTGCTGCTGGAGCTGGGGACCCGGCCGGTGGAGCTGCTGCTGGTGCTGTGGACCCGGACGCTGGAGCTCCTACTGGTGCTGAGGACCCGGCCGCTGGAGTCCCTTCTGCTTCTGGAGACGCTGCGCGGCCGCGACCGTACTTCGTACCGCTCCTTCAGCAGGTTCTTGGGCAGGCTCCTCCTCCTTGTCCTCCTCCCTCCGTAGAGTGTCCTCCGCCTGTCCAGCCGCAGTCACAGTTACCGCCTGCCTCGCCTCTCCCTGCTCCCTCTCCTTACGCTGGTCCCACAGGAGGTCTTACAGAGCGTCGTGAGCCTGAGTCTCGTCCTGCGTCGCCTGTTCGCACTGCTCGCACTGGTCGTCGTGTCCGTCGTGAGCGTCCTCCTCCTGTCCCAGGCACTCACTACATGACTCTGCGTCCCTCTACTGCTCCTCGGCGTGTCCCTCTACCGTCTCCTCCTGCGTCCTCTTTGCCTGCCGTTCCGGACCCTGAGTCTGACCGGTATCGCGCTGAGCACCCTACAGTCACGCGTCTCCTCGCTACTGTTGTCACTGACCCTACCTTTGAGTCCTCGGCTGCGTCTGCTCTGGTCGCTGAGTTGGTTGACTTTGCTGCTGCCTGTCGTCTAGACTACGCTGCTAGCCTTGTTGCTGAGTCTGAGTCTGCGTCTGTCTGTCCTCCGTCCGTCGGGGGTGAGTGTGCTCTTGGCACGGACGTCCTTGAGGACAGGCAGGAGGACTTTGACTCTCTTGCGGCTGCTGTACCTCATCTCGTGGCCTGGTTGCTTGCCCCTGAGGGAGACCCGGATGCACTAGACATCCCCACTCCGCGCACTTACGCAGAGGCGATCTCGGGTCCCTACTCCTCTCAGTGGCAGACAGCCATGGACGCAGAGATGGCATCCTGGAAGTCCACAGGCACCTACGTCGACGAGGTTCCCCCTCCTGGGGCGAACATCGTCGATGGCATGTGGATTTTCAGGGTGAAGCGGCCGCCAGGTTCTCCGCCTGTCTTCAAGGCTCGTTACGTTGCTAGAGGCTTCAGTCAGCGTCAGGGGGTCGACTTCTTCCAGACCTTCTCCCCCACCCCGAAGATGACCACTCTTCGGGTTCTGCTGCACGTTGCCGCTCAGCGTGACTACGAGCTTCACTCTCTTGACTTCAGCACAGCCTTCCTGCAGGGCAGCCTGCACGAGGAGATCTGGCTGCGCCGTCCACCTGGCTTTACTGGGTCGTTTCCCCCTGGTACCCAGTGGAGTCTCCGCCGGCCAGTCTACGGTCTCCGCCAGGCGCCACGTGAGTGGCACGACACACTGAGGACTACTCTTGCGGCTCTTGGGTTCGCGCCGTCTACTGCTGACCCGTCGCTGTTTCTGCGCACAGACACGTCGCTGCCGCCGTTCTACATCCTCGTGTACGTCGACGACTTGGTCTTTGCTACTGCTGACACTGAGGCACTCGCTCGTGTGAAGTCGGAGCTGCAGAAGAGACACACCTGCACTGACCTGGGTGAACTGCGTAGCTACCTTGGCTTGCAGATCACCCGGGACAGAGCTCGCCGCACCATCACCCTGACTCAGTCACACATGGTGCAGCAGGTCCTTCAGCGCTTCGGCTTCCAGTTCTCCTCACCACAGGCCACACCTCTGGCTACCAGCCACTCGCTCTCAGCTCCACCTTCGGACGAGTCCGTAGAGCCGAGTGGCCCGTACCCAGAGCTTGTAGGCTGCCTCATGTACCTGATGACTTGCACGCGACCTGACCTCGCGTACCCTCTTAGCATCCTTGCTCGTTACGTTGCGCCTGGGAGACACAGGCGAGAGCACTGGGAGGCTGCTAAGAGGGTGCTGCGTTACCTGTGCAGTACATCAGGCATGGGGCTGGTGCTTGGAGGACGCGACAGAGTTGTCCTCACTGGTCACTCGGACGCCTCTTGGGTGGACGACCTGGCTACGCAGCGGTCGTCACAGGGTTACACCTTCAGCCTTGGCTCAGGTTCTGTCTCGTGGCGGTCCACCCGCTCTTCCTCTGTTCTCGGCTCTAGTTGTGAGGCTGAGATCTACGCCACAGCCATGGCTGCACAGGAGTTACGCTGGCTCACCTACCTGCTGACTGACTTGGGAGAGCGGCCTAGTTCTCCTCCAGTTCTGTACGGTGACAACAAGGCGGCTCTTGCCTTGTGTCAGGAGCACAGACTGGAGCACAGGACGAAGCACATTGCTCTTCGCTACTTTCTTGCTCGAGAGCTTCAGCAGCGCGGTCAGCTTCGGCTTGTGTACGTGGACTCGAAGGCCAACACTGCTGATATCTTCACCAAGGCGCTCCCGCCTAGTGATCATCAGCGGCACTGTACTTCTTTAGGCCTTGTGTCCACGTTTCCTCACTTGCTCACTGCTTGACATTCTTTGTACTGTACTTTATATATATCTTGTTGCTTGCTTGCTAGGTTTTGATCACTGTGTTGCTTGTCTTGTACTATATCTAGCACTGCATGTGAACTGGCCTTGTGGCCTTTACTTGTGCTCGGAGTGTGGTGACGTTGTGATCCACCTTGGGCGTTGCTTTGCTTTGCTAGACTGGTCTTGTGACCCTTTGTTCTCCCCCACTTTGCCTATGGGGGTGTGTTAAACTGTAGTATGCTTGTAGGCTGTAGTGGGGTAGCCAATATGGGGTACAACCCCAACTAGGGTTTCATATTTGTACCCAAAACTTCTGCTAGTTCATCATTCTTGCCTAGTGATTCTGACAGAAATCGCCGAGACAAATGGAGGCTCCGCGAAACAAGACTCTGCACCGACCGGGAAACTCCAGCCGAACACCCACGAAAGTAAGAATTCGATAAATTTATCCTACAAAGATACTTTAACTAAGAATATTACTTCTCGTGGTTTTCAAGCCTTCAGGGGAGATTTAGAGGCTAAGAAAAAGCCCTTAAAGATTATTCAGGTACCTGAGAAGTTGGGCAAACCACTCCGGAGCGTTGAAACGGGTCGTGCGTTCCAAGGAGTTAATACTCTCTCCCCGCAGCACAGTGTTAAGGCTCCCCATTGCCCACAGGAGAAGCCTACACAACTGCATCGGCGGGAAGGTTCCGGGCCAAGAGGAAGCTGAATCGGCCTTGGATAAATCCTTCTAACCCTGCTCAGTTGGAAACTGATATGGAGTCAGCAGCTTCGAGCGCAAGATCTAGGGATGACCTCTTCGACGTACCCTATGATCCAGTAAGCGAGACCATCTACGGCTACTCGGAGCGGCAACAGCCACTGCTCCTCGAGGTGATCGGCAACGGGCGACGCCTCCAGGCACTGGTGGACAGCGGTGCATCCCACTCGGTGTGTGACCGCGGGACGTTGGAGAAAATTGGAGAGAAGGCGGAGGAGACACAATTCTTTGCAACGATGGTGGACGGTACGGAACTTCCTATCCACGGCGAAGCATCACTGCAGCTGCACATAGGGGCGCTAAGGTGGAAGCCGACGTTGCCGATCACCAACATCAAGGGACTAGATTTCATCTTGGGGCGAGATTTCCTGAAGCGGTTCAACCCTGAGATCGATTGGGTCAATCGGAAGGCGTGCATCTACAACAACGGGAAACGAGTGGAGCTGAGAAGCTGGACGGATACAGGGGATGTTCCTGAAACGACACTGGCACGGTTCGAACGGATGGTGAATGAGAGTAAAACGGGTTACTTAGCACTGGTTATGGCAGCAGCAGAGGAGGAGAAGCCGAATACGGAGCTACCTGCAGCAGTAAAAGAGGTCTTGGAGCAGTACAACTATATAATGCCCGACGACCTACCCGCAGGCGTATCTCTAGCACGCACCCACGAACACGAGACAGGTGCGAACCAGGTGCGAAACCATGTGCGAAACCCGTCTCACGTGCACCATACCGACTGAGTCCGACCGAGCTGACAGACATGAAAAAACGAATCGAATATTTACTGGACAGACAACTGATCCGCCCATCCACATCTCCCTACGGTGCACCAGTTCTCTTCACCCCAAAGCCAGACGGCAGTTTATGAATAGGCATCGACTACCGTGCACTGAACAAACAGACAGTTAAAAATAAATACCCCATACCGCGCATAGACGACCTACTGGACCAACTGCGTGGTGCAACAGTCTTTTCAAAGCTGGACCTACGGTCGGGTTACTGGCAGATCAAGATGGCAGACGATTCGGTTCACAAGACGGCGTCCTGTACCAGATACGGCTCCTACGAGTACTTAGTGATGCCGTTTGGACTCTGCAACGCACCAGCGACGTTCCAAGCGGAGATGAACCACATCCTACGGCCCCTGCTGGACGAGTGCGTAGTAGTGTACCTGGACGATATCCTCATCTACTCCAAAAACATGAAGGAGCACGTGGAGCATCTGCGGAAGGTGTTCAAGATCCTGCGGAAAAAACAAGCTGTACGTGAAGCTGTCGAAGAGCGACTTCGCACTGAAGAAGGTGCAGTTTCTCTGGCACATGGTGAGTGCGGAGGGCGTACACGTGGACCCGCGGAAAATCGAAGCCGTTAAGAAGTGGAAAGTACCGGAGAACGTGAAGGAGTTGCAACAGTTCCTAGGCTTCGCCAACTACTACAACAGGTTCGTGCCGCAGTACGCTAAGATAGCAGCGCCACTGACTGACCTACTGAAAAAGGATACGCCCTTCAAATGGGATACTCCTCATCAGCAAGCCATGGAGCAGCTACAGACAGCACTGACCACAGCGCCAGTACTCATCCTACCAGATCCAGACAAGGACTACGTAGTTGAAGCAGATGCTAGTGACCAGGCAGTCGGAGCAGTACTGATGCAAGATCACGGACGCGGTTTGCAGCCCATCGCCTACCTCAGTAAGAAGCTACACGGAGCAGAATTGAACTACCCCATCCACGACAAGGAAGCCTTAGCCATAGTCGTAGCCTTCAAGGCGTGGAGGTGTTACCTAGAGGGAGCCAAGACCACAGTTTATACTGACCACTGCAGCCTCAAATACCTGAAGTCGCAGCCGACGCTCTCACGTCCACTGGTGCGGTGGGTGGATTTCTTGGAGACCCACTTCCACTACGACATCGTCTACAAACCAGGGCTCCACAACAAATCAGATGCATTGAGCCGCCCAGGTCATGTAGCAGGCATCCAGCTCAACGGGATGAACCCTCTTCTCAAGGGTCTATTCCAACATGGGTATGCTGTGGACGCAGAGATAGCAACGGCAGAGAAACAGAGGCTGCTACAGTGGGAGAAAGACTTAGCGGTAAGGAAGGGTTCAGGAAAGATTTGGGTACCGAACTACGCCCCGCTACGGCAGATCCTTCTAGAGGAGTTTCATGACGTACCATACGCGGGACATTTCGGGAGCAACAAGACGTTAGCGGGAATAGCAAAGTATTACTACTAGCCTGGGATGGCAGCAGACATGCAGCAGTTCGTCACCTCTTGCGACACGTGCCAGCGGATGAAGAGTAGTAAGCAGAAAAAAGCGGGGTTACTTCAGCCTCTACCTGTGCCGGAGCAGCCATGGCAGGTCGTTAGCCTCGACTTCATCACGGGACTACCTCCGACCTCACGAGGGCACGATTCCATCCTCGTAGTGATCGATAAGTTCTCCAAAATGGGTCACTTCATTCCGACCAACGCCACAGCCACTGCTGAAGCAACTGCTCGCCTCTTCTTTGACCGCATCATCACCATCCACGGCATCCCCGCTACACTCATCTCAGACAGAGACCCCAAATTCACGAGTAAGTTTTGGAAGGAGCTTATGGGACTGTTGGGGACTAAGCTTGCGATGTCTTCAGCATACCATCCCCAGACTGACGGACAGACGGAGCGACTCAATCAGGTGGTTGAATAGTTACTGCGTACAGCTTGCAAAGACGACATCAGCCACTGGGACATACAGTTACCAACCGTAGAGTTCGCTTACAACAACGCCTCGCATGCGGCCACAGGAAAAACCCCTTTCTTCCTATGTTACAGACGGGAACCACTCACACCACAGCAGCCAACCACACCGGCACACGTCCAAGCCGCACACGACTTCGTCACCACCATGCAGCAGCTATGGGAGAGGACTCAGCGACGTCTCACCACGATGCGAAACTCCCGGAAGCAGTATGCCGATCGCCAGCGACGAGATCACTCAGTAGTAGTCGGAGATCAGGTGCTTCTCGACACGCGCAACTTGAACCTGTCTCACCTACCATCCAAACTCCGGCCTCGCTTCTGCGGTCCCTTTCTCGTGGAGGCACAGGTGACACCAATTACATTCCGCTTGCGCTTACCACATACATGGAAGCTTCACAACGCTTCCATGAACGTGACGTCCTGAGAGGACAGGACAGGCGGGGGGTGGGGTGGTAAAACTGCTAGCCAGGCGCGTCAATGGGAACGCCAAGAAAGACATAGGGAATGGCGCGAGAAGAGAGCTTATCCACGGAGGTATCGCAGACAAAGGCACGAGAGCCCAGACCCGGAACACCGACGCATCGCCAACCTCCCCCGTCCAACGCAGCATGGGCTAGGTCTCCCGCAAGGAGACACGGGGCCAGAGGTTGAGCTGATGCGCAGCGTACCGGACCGCAAACGGCCACAAAAAATGAGAAGCAGCCGCATGGATCATGGAGGTACGAGCCACCTCCATGACTAAGCCAATGCGGCGCTCAGCAATCCCATTCTGCTGCAGGGAGGCCGGAAGCGTGAACGACTGGAGGATGCCCTCCCCTTGACAAAAATCCCTCAAGAGGTTGGAGGAGAACTCACCACCTCTGTCAAAGTGCAGACGCAGGACAGGAAGGTCCGTGCGGAACCGCTCGCGGAGCTGGAGACGAACAGCGCGGATCCAAGGGATCAGGACAGCAGGGACCTCCCCCTTGCTGCGCAAGGGGAAGACCGTGGTGTAACGCGAATAGTCGTCAACGACCAGCAGAAATTACCGCTCGCGGCCCTGTCCACTGACGCGGGCTGGGCCCCACACGTCCATGTGGAGAGTCTGCAGGGCAGAAGTCGTCAGGGGAAACGAGGAGGAGTGAGGAGCGGCGCGCTGCCGCCCCTCGACGCAAGGAATGCAGGGCGGCACAGGCGAGGGAGGGAGGGGAGGCAGAGACCTGGGAAGACCAGAGACAAGGAGGCGGGAGTGCATGCCACGGAGGCGTGGCAGGGAGGGGTGACCAAGGCGGTGGTGCCAAAGGAGAGTTTGGTGCGACAGGAGGCGACACTCGCAGGGGGGAACTACCTGACCTGACTCGGACACCTGACCAGACGCAGCAACCTGAGGAGGCTCAGTAGTCAGTGTGTACAGACTCGACCCAGGCCGACGAGTGAACGTGGCCAGGTGACGGCCCGTCCGGAAGCACGTGCAGATCGCCACACGCTGGCCTCGAGAGGTAAAGGTATCAACCCATGCATCATGAAGGGCTGCGGTACTCACCAGGTTCGTCGAGAATGAGGGGAGGTGGAGACCTGACAGTGAGTTGGGCGGAACCGCCGGACACGGGAGCACAGTGGAGGAACGTGCAAGAACTGGATCCCCAGAAGGGTCAGCCAGGGAGACCGCGACTGGTCTAGGGAGTGGTGTGACTGTGGTACTGTCACGAAAGAAACAGCGGGAAGCACTTGAGTCAAGCGTGAAGGTGTGCAAGGCCTCAGCAGGCGCAGTACCATAGAGAAAAGAGTCACTAGCACCTAGAGCAGCAGCCTCTATACCTGGGTCGGGCGGCACACACAAGTAACAGTCACCCTCAGCACTAACGATCAAAGCATACATGGCACCAAGGATAGCGTCATAATCAAGAGCAAATATATCAACACCAGACCTAAGCAGCTCTGCCCAGCGGGGCATCTCAACCTCCTTGCCAAACTCAGTGCGCCAAGCGTCGTCTAGGCGGGAGAAGCAGCGGTGCTGGGTGTGAAACTTCCCGCACGTCTGACCAGCGCGGTCACCTGTGCGAATGACGTACGGGCAGCGAGCACTACCCCTCTCCACACGCCCCACATCAAGCAAACCACTCACGTCGAAGCTGCTGGGGCGTGAGGGTCTCACGCGAACGCTGCTGCTGCTGCCGCTGAACTGCTCCGGCCCGACCACATCCATTGCTGCCGCCGCCGCCACCGCCGCTATTCCCTCCGCCGCCAGCGCCGCCGCCGCTACCACCCCCATTGCCGCTCCGACCACCACCACTGCCACATCCATTGCTGCCGCCACAGCCGCTACGGCCCCCACTCCCACCACCACTTCCACTGCCACCTCCACCACCTCTACCGCTTCCACCGCGTTCACCACCACCCCCCCCGCTGCCACCCCCACCACTCTTGCCTCCCTTGCCCTTGCCGCTGCGGCGCTTCCCACTAGGAGCAGAAGCAGCACCGACCTCCTCAGCACCAAGGAAGTCGACAGCAGCGGCAGAGGCAACAGAGGGGGCAAGGGGGGAGGGGGAGCACCCCTCAAAGAAGGGCGTGCGAGGAGCGCCACAAGTAGCACCTACAGCGACTGCACGAGTCTCAGCTGCAAGGAGCTGCTTCTCGAGCAGGTCGATAGTGAGCTCTATGGGATGAAGAGCGAGAAAGTGATCCCTGACTGCGCGAAGAGAGTCAGGGAGGCGAGTGACAATAAAGTAGAGAGTGTTGTAAATCGGGGGTTCGTTCTTGGGGACGAACTCGTCTGGGAGGGTAGCATGGTAGCGAGCGTCGCTAGCGCGAAGGTGGGTAATGAGGTCCTCTACAGTGGCAAAGGAGGACAGCTCGGGAAACAGGTAGGGCAGCATAAGGCGGCTGAAAGCTGCAGTGGCAGGGGAGGAGTAGCGGGCGAATACAGCGTCGAATAGGGCTTTAGCAGTCTTATGCTTGTTATAGTCTAGAGTCCACTTAGGGGTCGCGGATGCCCATGAAACCGGCTCTGTTCAAAACGCCGTCAAGAACAGCTCCAATAACAGACGAGGCTGAAACTTGGACAGCAGTTAGCCTTAGGTGTCTGCTTTCCAACGGTATATTACTTGCTTTTATCAAGGGTGTGTGCACTACGCAGTGAACGAAAACGTAAGCTCGGCTGAAAACGTGTAGTTTCATTGATGCAAGGAAGAGGTGAGTACAACATTGCCTAGGGGACTCTTAAGGGGTTGGGTCATCCTGGGAACTCAGAGAAGGTTGAGTCCTAGGGGAGAAAGGCTAGAGAAGGATGAGAAACGTCCTAGCTAGGTCAGCAAAGCCAACCACACCTCCACACTTGGATGTTTGGAGCTGTACTCAAGGCTACCAATAGTGAGTCAAGCCAACCATGAGTCAGCTTGTCTTCCCACTTGCACCCTCTTGCAAGCTGCTTCCAGGAAGACCACACTTCTCAAAAGGAGGGTGGTAGAGTCCCACTTGACCACCTGTACTTCTTGTCTCATTCTCTGTCCCTGCACCATTGGCATGACAACAATGAAAGGGTGGCAAGGGAAATGCTGCCAACAGTGCACCATGACTACGAAACAGTGACTTTCGACAGCTGTCACGCGCTGCTGCGATGTTGGATCGTTCTGAAACTTGGTGACCACCTGCACAACGCGGCAAAGGACTGCCAGACCGATTTTCAAACCAGTAAGAGCTCCGTAGATGAGTCAGCAGCCGAAATAGTGAACTCGGGTGTTACCAAAAAAGAGTAACACACACTTCCGGGATGCCATAAGTCTTGAAACTTAAAATGTTGTCATGCCTTGTTAACTGCTTCAAAAATTCTGAAACTTTGAGGGTCTAATGAAAACATATTGAAGAACCTCCCCTCAAAATTCCAGAAGCTGAGCAGGCTTGTAGGCTGAATGGGAGTGCGATGACCGTGCCACTAAAGTGTGTGGGCACAACAATGCTGGCCAAAGTGAGTGCGTTCGGCTAACGGTAGGTGGTTGCGAACGGCTATGCGAGCGGAAGCGTCACGGGTACGCCACTGTGAGCGAGTCGCACTATCAGCTGTGTCAGGAGGGGAAGGACAGGCTCGAGACGTGTGGTCAAATAGGGAGACATCGTCCTTAGAATCGCTCAGCAGGTATAGCTGTAGGTCATCAAGCCACGTTTCGAATTGAATCGGACGTCCCTCAGGGTCGAACTCGAGAACACCAAGGCTGGCCATAGCTTAGCAGCGCACGAGGGCACGTAGGGCAGGGCAGGGCAGTGCACGGGAGGAAACGCGGCGCACGGGCAGCAATAGGGCGGCACGTAGGCAGACAGGGGCAGCACGCGGCTGGTAGGGCAGCGCGCTGCTGGCAGGGCGTGCGCGAGGCAGGGCAGGGCTTGTGGGCAGGGCAGTGCCGGGCGTGCGGGCAGGGTAGGGCCGGGCGCGCGGGCAGGGCAGGGCGGGGCGCGCGAGCAGGGCAGGGCCGAGCGCACGGGCAGGGCAGGGCCGGGCGCGCAGGCAGTGCAGGGCAGGGCTCGCGGGCAGCGCAGGGCAGGGCTCGCGGGTAGGGCAGGGCCCGGCGCGCGGGTAGGGCAGGACGTGCACGGGGCTGCGCGACGGGGCAGGGCATGCGCGGGCCGCGCGACGGGCAGGGCAGGGTGTACGCGCGACGGGCGGGCAAGCCAGGGCGTGCGCGGGGCGGCGCGACGTCGGGGAAGGCGCGCGTGAGCAGCGGAACGCGGGGCAGGGCGTGCGCGAGCCGCGTGTCTGGCAATGCAGGGCGTACGCGGGACGAGCGACACGGGCAGAGCGTGCGCGGGGCGGCGCGACGCAGGGCAGGGCAGGGCAACGGGTGGGGCAGCGCCATAGGAAGGAACGATCGGGTGGGCCCTAACGAAGACGGTCCTGGAACAGGACCTGCTCTGAAACCATGTCAGAATCTAGCAGCAGGAATGAATGAACTAGACAGGAATGTGGTACAAATATGGCGAACCCTAATTGGGTTTTACCCCTTATGGCTACCCCACTACAGCCTACACAATATATTATGACACGTCTGCCTCTAACTCCACTTTTTTTGTACTGTATCCGCCGTGCCATTCGCATCCACTATCAGAACGAGTGTTCACAAGTTTGACCCATCCTTTTACTGCACCAATGCAGGTCCTAGAGTCAAGGAAGTATAATGGTCCCCCTGAAACAATCTCGATGCACGCCTAAGGGCGAATGTGATATTTTTTGGACTTCGTAAAATAGGTCGAAGTTTGGGTGGTAACCAGTTTCGCCAATAACGCGAATATTTTCGTCAATGTTGACTCCATTCCAAAAACTACCAAATGCGAACATACAAAAGTGAACAAGAATCGAGAACATACCCAAACGTAGTTTTGCACGATGAACTGAGCGTGTGTGATTCCAGGCACATACGAGAAGCTAGCAACGCTCGCGAATTGTTCGTACACCAATGGATGCACAACCGAAACCAGGAGCATCTTGAGAATACTGGGCAAGAATGAATGAACTAGCAAGAGTTGGGATACAAGTACAAACCCTAGAATGTGTTGTACCCCATGTAAGCTACCCCACTACAGCCTACAACCAACAACAAGCATTATAGTTTGACACACCCCCATAGGCAAAGTGGGGGAGAACAAGTGGTCACAAGACCAGTCAAGAAAAGCAAAGCAAGCTCAGGGTGGATCACGAAGTCACCACACATTCCGAGCACAAGCAAAAGGCCACAGGGCCAGTTCACATACATAGTTATCTAAGAGAGAGCAAACAGTGCAGTGATCACTACCTAGCAAGTGTACGCACACAGGAATATATAAAGATCACAGTACAGGCAGAGTCAAGCAGTGAGCAAGTGAGAGAACGTAGGCACGAGGCCTAAAGCAGTGCAGTGACGCTGATGATCACCAGGCGGAAGTGCCTTGGTGAATATATCAGCTGTGTTGGCCCGCGTGTCCACGTAAGCAAGACGAAGCTGGCCACGCTGCTGCAGCTCTCGAGCAAGGAAGTAACGAAGTGCGATATGCTTCGTTCTGTGCTCCAGTCTGTGCTCCTGACACAAGGCGAGGGCCGCCTTGTTGTCGACGTACAAAACTGGAGGAGAACGAGGCCGCTCTCCCAAGTCAGTCAGCAGGTAGGTGAGCCAGCGTAACTCCTGTGCAGCCATGGCTGCAGCGTAGATCTCAGCCTCACAACTGGAGTTGAGAACAGAAGAAGAACGGGTAGCGCGCCAAGAGACAGAACCGGAACCAAGACTGAAGGTGTAACCCTGTGACGACCGCTGCATAGCCAGCCTCGTCCAGTGTGGACAACGTCACCCTGTCCTCCAAGCACCAGCCCCATGCCTGATGTACTGCACAAGTAGCGCAGCACCCTCTTAGCGGCCTCCCAGTGCTCTCGCCGGTGTCTCCCAGGCGCAACGTAGCGAGCTAGGATGCTAAGAGGGTACGCAAGGTCAGGTCGAGTGCAGGTCATCAGGTACATGAGGCAGCCCACAAGCTCTGGGTATGGGCCACTCGGCTCTACGGACTCGTCCGAAGGTGGAGCTGAGAGCGAGTGACGTGTAGACAGAGGAGTGGACTGTGGTGAGGAGTACTGGAAGTCGAAGCGCTGAAGGACCTGCTGCACCATGTGTGACTGAGTCAGGGTAATGGTGTGGCGTGCTCTATCCCGGGTGATCTGCAAGCCAAGGTAGCTGCGCAGCTCACCCAGGTCTGTGCACGTGTGTTTCTTCTGCAGCTCCGACTTCACAAGGGCGAGTGCCGCTGTGTCAGCAGTGGCAAAGACCAAGTCGTCAACGTACACGAGGATGTAGAACGGCGGCAGAGAAGTGTCGGTGCGAAGAAACAGCGACGGGTCAGCAGTGGAAGGAGCAAACCCAAGAGCCGCAAGTGTCGTCCTCAGTGTGTCGTGCCACTCACGAGGCGCCTGGCGGAGACCATAGACTGGCCGCCGGAGGCTCCACTAGGTACCAGGAGGGAACGACCCAGTGAAGCCAGGTGGGCGGCGCAGCCAGATCTCCTCGTGCAGGCTGCCCTGCAAGAAAGCTGTGCTAAAGTCAAGAGAGTGGAGCTCGTAGTCACGCTGAGCGGCAACGTGCTGTAACACCCGAAGAGTGGTCATCTTCGGGGTGGGGGAGAAGGTATGGAAGTAGTTGACCCTATCTCGTTGACTGAAGCATCGTGCAACGTAACGTGCCTTGAAGGCAGGCGGAGAACCCGGCGGCCGCTTCACCCTGAAAAATTACATGCCATCAACTATGTTCGCCCCAGGAGGGGGAACTGCGTCGACGTAAGTGCCTGTGGACTTCCAGGATGCCGTATTTGCGTCCATGGCTGTCTGCCACTGAGAGGAGTACGGAACCATGATCGCTTCTACGTGAGAGATCAGGGTCGGGATGTCTAGTGCATCCAAGTCCCCCTTAGGGGCAAGTAGCATGGCAGCGAGATGAGGTACAGCAGTCGTAAGACACTCGAGCTCAAACTGCCTGTCCTCAAGGACGTCCGTACTAAGGGCACACTCACCCCCGACGGACGGAGGATAGTCATACTCAGACGCAGTGACAAGATTGGCGGTGTAGTCTAGACGACACTCAGCAGCAAAGTCGACATGCTCAGCAACTAAGGCAGACGCAGCAGTAGACTCAAACGACGGGTCAGTGACAACAGTAGCTTGAAGACGCGTGACTATGGGGCTGGCAGCACGAACACCCTGGCAGTAGAGGGACGCACTGTAGAGCAGAGGAAGGACGAAGTGCCATAGTGTGAGTGCCTGGCACAGGAGGAGGACGCGGATGCCGGACACGGCGAGCGGTGCGAACAGCGCAAACAGGGGATACAGGACGAGACGCAGGTTCACAACGCTCTGTAAGGGAGACCGGCTGCTCAGTGTAACGAGACGGGGCAGGCAGCGGCGAGTCGGGCGGAAGGGCAGTGGACGAAGGAAGACTAAGAACCTGGCGGAGCACCGACTCGGGCGGAAGCTCGGACAGCTGCGGCGGCGGCTCGAAAAACGGTCGCTGCTGTACAAGGCCTCCAGCTCCAGCGCCTCCAGCGCCGGTACCGCCAGCTCTAGTAGTGCCTGCTCCAGCGCCGCCAGCTCCAGCGCCTCCAGCTCCAGTAGCGCCAGTTCCAGCGCCAGCACCTCCAGCTTCAGCACCTCCAGCGGCAGGACCTCCAGCTCCAGCACCTCCAGCATCAGTACCTCCCGCTCCAGTGCCTCCAGCGCCAGCACCTCCAGCTCCAGTAATGCCAGCTCCAGTGCCTCCAGCTCCAGTAGCGCCAGCTCCAGCGCCAGCACCTCCAGCTCCAGCACCTCCAGCGTTAGGACCTCCAGCTCCCGCACCGCCAGCAGCAGTCCCTCCAGCTCCAGGGCCTCCAGCGTCAGCACCTCCAGCTCCAGTAGCGCCAGCTCCAGCGCTAGCACCACCAGCTCCAGCACCTCCTGCTATAGCACCAGCGCCGCCAGCGGCAGCACGACTACGAAGACGGGTGCGCCGGGCAAACCACACGCGCAGCTGCTGTGGTGAGAGGGGCTCACGCTGAGAATACCGCTACGGCGAGGATCCCGGAAGACCCCCAGCAGAAGCAGCACCACCAGGCTCAGCACCCCCAGAAGCAGCACCCCCAGGCTCAGCACACACAGGCTCAGCACCCCCAGACTCCGCACACACAGGCTCAGCACCCCCAGGCTCCGCAACCCCAGGCTCCACACGCACAAGCTCAGCACCTCCAGTCTCCGCACGCACAGGCTCAGCACCCCCAGGCTCAGCACCCCCAGGCTCCGCACGCACAAGCTCAGCACCCCCAGTCTACGCACGCACAGGCTCAGCACTCCCAAGCTCCCCACACACAGGCTCAGCACCCCCAGACTCCGCACACTCAAGCTCAACACCCCCAGACGCAGCACCCCGAGCAGCACCACCCCCAGCAGCACCTGAGTCACCAGTGACCTCGACAGGCTCAGCCAAGGGAAGTGGGTCTACCTGAGAGACACCTGAAGGGGCAGGACCCTGAGGGGGGGGGGGTCTACCGGAGGGGGACCTGGAGCGAGGAAGAGCGGCGGGGGGGGGGAGCGGGGCAGTGCGGTAGACAAACGGAAAAGGGAACCGACTCGTCAACCGACTCGTCCTGAGAGGAGAAGACACAGCGCGAGGTGGGGTGGTAAAACTGCCAGCCAGACGCGTCAGGGGGAGAGCAAAGGAAGACGCAGGGAATGGCGCGAGAGGAGAGCTTGTCCGCGGTGGTATCGCGGACAAAGGCACGAGAGCCCCAGACCCGGAACCGCGACGCATCGCCAACCTCCCCCGTCCAACGCAGTGTGGGCGAGGTCTCCGGCAAGGAGACACGGGGCCAGAGGTTGAGCTGATGCGCAGCGTACCGGACAGCAAACGACCACAGAAAATGGGGAGCAGCCGCATGGATCATGGAGGTACGAGCGACCTCCATGATTAAGCCAATGCAGTGCTCAGCAACCCCATTATGCTGCGGAGAGGCCGGAAGTGTGAACGACTGGGTGATGCCGTGCTCCTCCTGACAAAAGTCCCGCAAGAGGTCGGAGGAGAACTCACCACCTCTGTCAGAGTGCAGACGCAGGACCGGAAGGTCCGTGCAGAACCGCTCGCGGAGCTGGAGACGCACAGCGCGGATCCAAGGGATCAAAACAGCAGGGACCTCACCCTTGCTGCGCAAGGGGAAGACCGTGATGTAACGCGAGTAGTCGTCAACAACCAGCAGAAAGTACCGCTCGCGGCCCTGTCCCTGGACGCGGGCTGGGCCCCACACGTCCATGTGGAGGGTCTGCAGGGGAGCAGTCGTCGAGGGAAACGAGGAGGAGTGAGGAGCGGCGCGCTGCCGCCCCTCGATGCAAGGAACGCAGAGCGGGGCAGGCGAGGGTGGGAGGGAAGGAAGAGACCTGGGAAGACCAGTGAAGAGGAGGCGGGAGTGCATGCCACGAAGGCGTGGCAGGGAGGGGTGACCAAGGCGGTGGTGCCAAAGGAGGGTCTGGTGCGACAGGTGACGACACTTACAGGGGGAAGCTACTTGACCCGACGCGGCCACCTGACCAGACGCAGCAACCTGAGGAGGCTCAGTAGTCAGTGTGTACAGACTCGACCCTGGCCGACGAGTGAACGTGGCCAGGTGACGGCCAGTCCGGGAGCACGTGCAGATCGCCACACGCTGTCATCAAGGGGTGAAGGTGTCAACCCCCGCATACTGAAGGAGAGCTGAGCTAACCAAGTTCGTCGAGAACGAGGGGAGGTGGAGACTTGACAGTGAGCCGGACGGAAAAGCCGGACACGGGAGCACAGTGGAGGAACATGGAAGCACCGGACCCCCAGAGGGGTCAGCCAGGGAGACCGCAACAAGTCTAGGGAGCGGTGTGAGCGCGGTACTGTCACGAAAGAAACAGCGTGAAGCACCTGAGTCAAGTGTGAAGGTGTGCAAGGCCTCAGCAGGTGCAGTACCAGAGAGAGCAGACTCACTAGCACCTAGAGCAGCAGCCTCTATACCTGGGCTGGGCGGCACACACAAGTAACAGTCACCCTCAGCACTAACAGACAATGCATACATGGCATAAAGGATAGCATCATAGTCAAGAGCAAAGATATCAACTCCAGACCTATGCAGCTCTGCCGAGCGGGGTATCTCAGCCTCCTTGCCGAACTCAGTGCGCCAAGCGTCGTCTAGGCGGGAGAAGCAGCGGTGCTGGGTGTGAAACTTCCCGCATGTCTGACCCGCACGGGCACCCGTGCGAATGACGTATGGACAGTGACCACTACCCCCAGACGCACTCACGAAGCTGCTGAGGCGTGAGCTGCTCACGCGGACGATGCTGTTGCTGCTGCTGGCGCTGACCTGGTCCAGCACGACCACCACCACTGCCGCCGCCACCTCCACCACTGCCTCCGCCGCCACTGCCGCCGCCACCGCTCCCACTGCCGCCCCGACCACCACCACCGCCACTCCCGCCGCTGCCGCAACCGCCGCCACCGCCCCCACTCCCACCACCACTCCCACCGCCACCACCGCCACCTCCACCGCCTCCACCGCCTCCACCACCACCTCTTCTGCCGCCACCTCCACCACCCTTGCCGCCCTTGCCCTTGCCGTTGCGACGCTTCGCATTAGGAGCAGAAGCGGCACCGACCTCCTCAGCACCAAGGAAGTCGACAGCAGCAGCAGTAGCAACAGAGGGGGCAAGAGGGGAGGGGGAGCACCCCTCAAAGAAGGGCGTGCGAGGAGTGCCACGAGTAGCACCTACAGCGACTGCACTAGTCTCAGCTGCAAGGAGTTGCTTCTCGAGCAGGTCGATGGCGAGCTTTGTGGGGTGAAGAGCAAGAATGTGGTCCCTAACTGCGCGAAGTGAGTCAGGGAGGCGAGTGACAATGAAGTAGAGAGTGATGTAAATTGGGGGCTCGTTCTTGGGGAGGAACTCGTCTGGGGTGGCAGCACGGTAGCGAGCGTCAACAAAGCGAAGGTGGGTAATGAGGTCCTCTACAGTGGCAAAGGAGGACAGCTCGGGAAACAGGTAGGGCAGCATAAGGCGGCCGAAGGCTGCTGTGGCAGGGGAGAAATAGCGAGCGACTACAGCGTCGAACAGCTCTTTAGCGGTCTTATACTGGCCAAAGTGAGCGCGTTCGGTCGTCGGTAGGGAAGCCATAGGGAGCAGTACAGAGCAGAGCGTAACGCAAGAATGAGGCGGCACGCAGCGAGCAGGGCGGCGCGCGGCAAGGAAGAGGCAGCGCGAGGGCTGCAGAGGCTGCGAGGGGCTGCAAGGGCGGTACGCAGGGCAGGGCAGAGGCAGCGCGAGGGCTGCAGAGGCCGGGCGCGGGCTGCAAGGGCGGCGCGCGGGGCAGGGCAAGGGCAGCGCGAGGGCTGCGGAGGCTGCGCGCAGGGCAGCAAGGGCGGCGCGCAGGCGGCTGGGGCTCGCGCGGGGCCGCAAACGGCAGCGCGCAGGCTGTAGGGGCCGCGCGCGGGGCAGTAGGAGCAGCGCGCGGGCTGCTGGGGCGGTGCGCAGGGCTGCAAAGGGCGGCGCGCACGCTGTTGGGGCTAGCGCGGGGCCGCAAACGGCATCGCGTGGGCTGCAGGGGCCGCGCGCAGGGCAGGAAAAGCAGCGCGCGGGCTGCTGGGGCGGCGTGCGAGGCTGCAAAGGGGCGCGCGCAGGCGGCGATGGCAGCGTGCGGGGCAGCGCACGGGCTGCAGAAAGGAGACGCGCGAGCTGCAAGGGCGGCGCGCGGGACTGCAAGGGCAGCGAACTAGATGCAGTGGCGGCGCGCGCGGACGGTACAGGGCAGGGCAGGGCGTGGGGTAGCGCGGTAACGGGTGGGCCCGAAAAAAAAAAAAAAACAAACAAAACAAGAGGCGACGAAATCGTCTTAGGGTTGCGAAGCAACATTACACTGTTAATTTTTTATACACCTGACGTATGATGAAGGTTTAATAATATAGTAACATAATTATGATATTTAACGAATTACTGTTATTTATATATACACTTGAAATATATAACATATGATTATATAAACGAATTTGTGTGGTCGTTTAGGGTATAGATTCTGATTGTTAAGAACTTTTTTTGTGTGTTATTTTATTCTTGTTCTGTTCATATTATTTGGTTTTAGGGTGACTGAAATTCTGAAACAACAAATTTTCAAAACAAAACGAAATTGGAATTTATAGTTTGCATCATGATTCGAACTCCAAACCTTGGCGATGAGGATACGATACCGTTGTGCTAAACATACTGGCACACTTTGGCATCGTATTGTACATGCCAGATGGTCGCGTGAAAACGTCCCTTCCTAGGGTTTCGTGAAATGTTTTTTCTCCATTTCTCGTCCAGCTACTCTAACTTCTCCCGTACCTTACGCTACTCTCGCCACTCAAACCAGTCACACTAAAGCTCATAGTCAGGTAAGCCTTTCTCTCTCTATTCTTAACCTAATTCTAGTTGAGGGTGGTTCTTTCTACCGTTTTCTTCCTCCATTACTTCCTCTTCTCCTTTCTCCTTAACATTCGATAGAGAACTTCCACTCGTTCCCATGCTTGTCTTTCTGCGTTTTCGAGTGCATCTCAATCATTAGCGCGGTCGTTATTGTCTTTCCTTTCGTTCGATGTTTAGGGTCGGAACAATCATTGAGAAACCTTAACAGATTTCTCTTGTTTTCGTCCGTGTATGTTTCTTTGCATAAGTTATGTCGTAGCAGTATGTCGTTTCCATTCATCGTGTATGTCGTTATTCAAAGGCTGCAACCCAATATGCTACGTCCTTCTGAATTGTTGTGTTCCAATTTGAATCCTTCATAGGTTCTTTCGAAACCGTAGTTTAATGAACTCTCTGTATATCTCTCGTTCGTTCTCTCGTTCATTCTCTCTTTCTCTCTCTCTCTCTCTCTCTCTCTCTCTCTCTCTCTCTCTCTCTCTCTCTCTCTCTCTCTCTCTCTCTCTCTCTCTCTCTCTCTCTCTCTCTCTCTCTTCATCTCTCTCGTTCTCTCTCTCGTTCTCTCTCTCTCTCTCTCTCTCTCTCTCTCTCTCTCTCTCTCTCTCTCTCTCTCTCTCTCTCTCTCTCTCTCTCTCTCTCTCTCTCTCTCTCCTCTCTCTCTTTCTCTCTCTCTCTCTCTCTCTCTCTCTCTCTCTCTCTCTCTCTCTCTCTCTCTCTCTCTCTCTCTCTCTCTCTCTCTCTCTCTCTCTCTCTCTCTCTCTCTAATGGTCCTTGTATTGATATAGGCGGCAAATACAAGCATGCAAGTCATAGAGTCATAAGTAACATACATGCAATGCACGAGCACCCCAGATCTACAACTCCACTAGAGGCTCAATGACTGCAAAGCAGTCCCCAAGGTGCAACTCGTCCCCAATTCCCCCCACAGGCAGATTCTCTACCGCCGCGGCCTCTCCAAGCTTGAGCAGGAGGCCTACAGATTGGGCCCTTTGCAGGGCCACCGACCAACGCTGCCTGAACTGGTGCAGGAATTTTGCAGCATAGAACGATTTGGAGTCGGCGTTGAAGTGGCGCCGTGCTGCAGTGTCCGCCAAGAGCTCCAGGAAGACTGGCACCTCTGCGCAGGGGCAGCCGTAGGTGTCCACCGCTAGTGGGAAGAACTGCACCGTCTCTGGCAGGGTGGCGTAGTGCTGGATCTTCTTGTCCGCTTGCTCCCGTGCCGCCCAGCCCCTGCCCTTCTGCGCCTTGGGATCCCTGGTGCTAATAGGGTCGGTAATGGTGACGTCGCATACGTATACGGCCCCACTGCTTCGGTCCGTCATTGTAAAATCGGCCGTCTGCTCTCTCTCTCTCTCTCGTCCTCTCTTCCTCTTGCTCTCGCTCTCGCTCTCCGTTGTTCTCGCTCTTGGTATTTGTTATATTATCTTCTTTCGTTTACTGTCTCGTTATTTTGTCCCTCTGTTCCCGTTCCTTATTTTCGTTTTATGCCTCGGTACGTTCTTCTTCTTGCTCTTTGTCAGGTCTAACCATTCAATGCTCACGACGTTTTTCTTTGTCCTTGTATTGTTTCATTCGTTTCTTCGTTAACCCTGTTTCTCTTCATTTCATCACACCTCATACCTTTTTCTGTTTTGTTGTTGTACCGGGTATTTCTTTCCGTTCCTCATTTCCACTTTCTAAACCCGTTTCTCAGGAGCCTTGCTGGTCAGGAAGACGATTTCAATCTTGAAAATGTGTATTGGTCAGTAGGATTTATCGTATTGTCCTTTTAACGTTGATTTGCTTGTTATTTAGTATCGCGTGTTTTTTGGCTGGGTTTGCCAGAGCTCGTGTATTTTATTGTGTAAATGTGTTTGTTTGTGTGAGTGCATTCATCTCATCTTTCATTGCAATATCAATGCATGTCTGTCAATTTTAAAAAGGGGGTTCATTTCTATCATTTCTCATTGGTTCATTGGCGCACTCAGTGACTCGTGTGTTTGCCACTTCGAACTGGATTTGATAGAGTGAACCTCTTTTTTAGAGTTAACAGATTGTATTGTTTCATGTGCTAGTTGATTATTCAAAGACTTTGCTATTGACTTCCCCCCCATGCTAGGCAGGGGATGCGGTAGCCTAGTTTTTGGGTCGTTAACTATCACGCATTTGTATGATATACTGGTGTGGTGCATTTCAGCATATCATATGCATACAAAAGCATTTTCATGCATGTATCGATATTAGGTATGCATCAATTTATCATGCCTCGTCATTACATTCATTTAAGCATGCGTGGCATGTAATTCATTACTAGTATTCATAACATTTATTACATGCAATTATCACAACAACATCAAACAGTAAAAGATATAATAAAAGCAGTATAGCATTTATGCACAAAACTACTACAAAGATAGCCAATATTCAAAACTGTTCAACATGCACAATGGGAAGGGTAGTACTGTAGCTGACGAAATTTATTTTCATGTTAATAAAAAACATGAAAAAAAAAACTGTCAAAATTGATCGTAAAGGGTTGCTTCGCAATTCAAAAAAATAAAAATAAAACAAAAAAAAGGTCCTACGGACCTACTGCTCTGAAACCATGTTGAGAATACTAGGCAAAAATGAATGAACTAGCAAGAGTTGGGATACAAATACAAACCGCAGAATGTGTTGTACCCCATGTAAGCTACCCCACTACAGCCTACAACCAACAACAAGCATTATAGTTTGACAGAGCAGAGTCTCTGACTTGTCGCTCTGTCAAGAAGTCAATAACGGGTAACCTACGCACCCTATAGGCGGCTCGATTCACTCCCTGTAATCTCGAAACTGCAAATTCGCACCTGTGTATGTGATTATGAGTCAAGCACCTTTGACACCCGCTGTTCGAACATTGCTATACCGTGATCTCCGGTTAGAAGATCAGGGGGTCTTATCCTAAATGCGCTTGAAATGGGTTGTGGGGTCCTATTTAATGGCATATTGTTTATAAGACCCCTGGACATCTAATAATTACAGAAATTAGAAATCTAAGGAAGAGTGTTGATTGAATTCAATTTTTGTTCCCAGCGAATTCGAGTTTGCCTGTAAGCGAGGAACCATATCGCCACTTTCGCGCACCTCGCCCGAGGCCACACGTCACATATTGAAGCATGACGGCGGCAACATCTGACGGTGCTGGCGCAGCGCTGTTAAACTGTAGTATGCTTGTAGGCTGTAGTGGGGTAGCCAATATGGGGTACAACCCCAACTAGGGTTTCATATTTGTACCCAAAACTTCTGCTAGTTCATCATTCTTGCCTAGTGATTCTGACATGGTATTCAGAGCAGGAGGTCCTTAGGACCTACCGATCGTTTTTTTAGGGCCCACCACCGCTCGCATGCGGTTACCACGCTACCCCGTTCCCTAGCCTCGTAGCGCCCTCGTGCGCCCTCGTTAGCGCCCTCGCGCGCACCCTCGTTAGCGCCCTCGCGCGCACTCACGTCAGCGCCCTCGCGCGCCCCTTCGTTAGCGCCCTCGCGCGCCCCTTTGCTAGCGCCCTCGCGCGCCCCTTGCTAGCGCCCTCGCGCGCCCCTCACTAGCGCCCTCGCGCGCCCCTCACTAGCGCCCTCGCGCGCCCCTCGCCGAGCCGCCCGCTCGCAGCCCGCCCGCCCGCTCGCTGCCCGCTTCGCGGCCCGCCCGCTTCGCAGCCCGCCCGCTCGCTGCCCGCTTCGCGGCCCGCCCGCTTCGCAGCCCGCCCGCCCGCTCGCTGCCCGCTTCGCGGCCCGCCCGCTTCGCAGCCCGCCCGCTCGCTGCCCGCTTCGCGGCCCGCCCGCTTCGCAGCCCGCTCGCTCGCTGCCCGCTTCGCGGCCCGCCACTTCGCAGCCCGCCCGCCCGCTCGCTGCCCGCTTCGCGGCCCGCCCGCCTCGCAGCCCGCTCGCCCCGCTGCCCGCTTCGCGGCCCGCCCACTTCGCAGCCCGCCCGCCCGCTCGCTGCCCACTTCGCGGCCCGCTCGACCCGCTGCCCGCTTCGCAGCCCGCCCGCCCGCCCGCTGCCCGCTTTGCGGCCCGCCCGCCTCGCAGCGTCGCCCGCCCACCGTGCTGCCCGCTTGCAGCGCCGCCTGCCCGCCGTGCTACCCGCTTCCCGGCCCGTCCGCCGCGCTGCCCGCTCGCAGCGTCGCCCTCCCGTCGCACTGACCGCTTGCAGCGCCACCTGCCCGTAGCGCCAGCCTCGCCCGCTGCTCTCTATCCGTGCACAGTCGTCTTCCCCTGCTGCGGCAGCTTGCGTTACTCTGTCACACTGTCGCTATGGCTTCCATTCGCGTGCTGTCGTTCGATGCTGAGGGCCGCCCTGTGCGTTTCACCGCTTGGCTAGATGACCTGCAGCTGTTTCTCCTGAGCGATAGCAAGGAGCATGTGTCGCTCTATGACTACGCGTCTGGTGCTGCGCCTGCCCCTCCTGCCACAGCTGAGCTTAGTGTTCGTTCCCACTGGCAGACTCGTGACGCAGCTGCTCGCCTAGCCATTCGCAGTCACCTGCCGTTAGCTGAGCTAGAGCATTTTGGCGACTGCAAATCCGCTAAGGCCCTGTACGACGCTGTCGTCGCTCGCTACTCCTCGCCTGCCACAGCCGAGCTTAGCCGCCTCATGCTGCCGTACCTGTTCCCCGATCTGTCCACCTTTACTACAGTCGCCGATCTTATCACCCACCTTCGCACTAGTGATGCTCGCCTGCGTGCCGCCCTTCCCACCGAGTTCTGCGCTAAGAACCCCCCTCCACTGTACTGGACACTCCACTTCATAGTCACCCGTCTCCCTGACACCCTCCGCTCAGTTCGAGACCACTTCCTTGCTCGCTGTCCCACTGAGCTCACAGTCGCCCTCCTAGAGGAGCACCTGCTCGCGGCCGAAAAGAGCATTGTGGCTGTCGGTGCTGCTCGTGGCGCTCCTCGCACCCCCATCTTTGAGGGGTGTTCTCCCTCTCCCCTCGCTCCCTCCTACGCTGCTGCTGCTGCTGTTGACTTCCTTGGTGCTGAGTCTGTTGGCGCTGCTTCTACTCCTGGTGGGAGGCGCCGCACCGGCAAGGGCAAGGGGGGCAAAAGTGGTGGTGGTGGCGCTGGTGGGGGAGGAGGTGGGGGAGGTGGGGGGGGAGGCGGTGCTGGAGGGAGCGGTGGCGGGAGCGCTGGTGGGAGTGGGGTCGGTGGTGGAGACGGGGGCGGCGGAGGGAGCAGTGGCAGTAGTGGCGGCGGCGGCGGTGGCGGCGGTGGCGGTGGTGGCGGTGGTGGCGGTGGTGGCGGTGGCGGTCGGAGCGGTGGTAGTGGTGGCGGCGGAGGTCGGAGTGGAGGCACTGGCTCTGGCCAGAGCTCCCAGCAGCAGCAGCGTCCCCAGACGACCCAGCAGCTTCGTGAGTGGCTTGCTCAGCGTGGGACGTCGGGGGCCAGTGCCCGCTGTTCTTATGTCATTCGCACAGGTGACCGCAAGGGACAGACGTGTGGGAGGTTCCACACCCCGTACCGCTGCTTCTCCCGCCTTGACGACGCTTGGCGTGAGGAGATGGGTGCGGATGTTGAGCGCCCCCGCTGGGCTGAGCTCATGAGGGCTGGTGTTGATGTCTTTGCTCTTGACTATGATGCTATTATTGCTGCCATGTATGCATTGACTGTTAGTGCCGAGGGAGACTGTTACTTGTGTGTGCCGCCTGACCCAGGTATAGAGCCCGCTGCCCTGGGTACTAGTGAGTCTGCTCTCTCTGGTATAGTGCCCCCTTCTCTTGATTGGTGTGTTGACCACACCACCATCACTATATCAGATACATTGCATCTGATGGGGTGATGGGTTCGTGAACGTGCCACCGTGCACACAGCTGGGTTGCACACGCCACGGAGAACGTGAACTCACCCCAGCGCACGTCCCTGTCCTCCCCGGTTTGGAATGAGCACAAATTCCAGTATAACACAGGCCCTCAGATTGGTTTGAGGGTATGCTGATGGATCAGCGTGCCCCTGCCAACCAGGTGTCCAAATCCGCGTTGGTGGTTTTCAATATACTGATACTGTCAGTGTAAAAATTCTTACTAAACTGAACCTGCGGTGTAAAAAAATCCAGAATAATATAACTAACTAACTAACTAGCTAACTAGCTTCTGTCATGTCATCATCTGAAAAATCGCTCGCATCATCACCACTGCTACTGGCATCGTCATTACTCTCACTGCCATCGCCTGCAGAACCCCACATGCCCTCGTGTAGCTCCTCCTCCTCCACCTGCACCAGCCGGCGGCCACTCCCCTTAACAAACTTGGCCTTGGCCCGCTCCTTCTCTGGCGCAGCTTGCTCCTTGGGCTTGCTGGGGCGCCTTTTCCTGGTGCTCCGCCAGATGTCCACCACCTTATCCCATTCCATGTCGTACTCGAGCAGCGACATTGCCAACAAATCTCCCAGCTTGGCGTTGCAGAGACTCGTCCGGCGCCACGACTTGATCACATTCTGGCGGGAAAACCCGCGCTCGCACTCGACTGTGCTGAGCGGCAGAACAGCGACGGCAACCCACAGACGGACTAAGTTGGGGTAGCTGGTCTGCCAGTCGCAGGTCTACAAGATGGCCTTCAAACCTGTGTGAAAGGGCTGCTCTTCCTTGGGCGCAGTGGAGAGCCTGCGTCGAACAGTCGCCCTGCGTCCAGATGGTAGGTGCCTCGGGGCCCTAGGAAGGGAACGGAACGGTTTGAGCTGATGGCGGGACTAACGCGGGAGCAGCTGAAGCTCGTCGTAAAAAGTCTAGGCCAGTAAGGGCGGCTGGCTTCGTGCCTGCGACGGGCGGAGGGCCGTCACCTGCGGGCGTCGAAACCGCCATGGCTGCCCAGCGCTGCTGAGCGTGCCAAGCTTGAGGGAGAAGCTACTCATGCTTCAGCTCGAACATCACTTCCAGCAGGGGTACACGAGAAGTGCTGGAACAGAATGAGGTGTCAAACATATATGCTGCATATTGTCTAGGCTGTAGTGGGGTAGCCCATATGGGGTACAACCCAATTAGGGTTTACTACTTGTACTCCTGCATGCTGCTAGTTCATCATTCCTGCTGCTAGATTCTAACATGGTTTCAGAGCACTAAGGTCCGTAGGACCGTTTTTTTTTTTCGGGCCCACCTACCGCTGCGGTTACCACGCTACCCCACGTACCTGCCTGCCTTGCCTTGCCTTGTGACGTGCTGCACTACGCGCGCCGTCCAGCAGCCCTAGCGCTGCCTCCTGCTGCCCTAGGCCAGCGCGCTGCCCCTAGAGGCCCGTAAGGCCCGCGCGCCGCCCCTACACGCCCTTCAGGCCCGCGAACAGCCCCTGCAGACCGTTAGGCCCCTTGCTGCCGAGCACTGCCCGCACCGAGCCCGCGCAGCCCGCGCCGAGCCGCGCGCAGCCCGCACCGAGCCGCGCGCAGCCCGCGCCGAGCCCACGCAGCCCGCGTCGAGCCGCGCGCGGCCTGCTACTGCCTCGCGCGGCCCGCGCGCGGCCCGCAGCAGCCCGCGCCGAGCCGCGCGCGGCCCGCTACTGCCTAGCGCGGCCGCGCGCGGCCTGCATCAGCCCAGCGCGCTGTCAGCGCAGCCCGCGCCGAGCCGCGCGCGTCCCTCTGCCTCGGCCCCGACCTGCCGCTGATGCGGCCCCGCCCTGCAGCTGCCACGGCCCCGACCTGCCGCTGATGCGGCCCCGCCCTGCAGCTGCCACGGCCCCGACCTGCCGCTGACACAGCCCCACCCTGCAACTGCCGCTGAAGCAGCCCCGCCCTGCAGCTGCTTCGGCCCTACTCTGCAGCCGGTGTTGCGGCCCCGACGTCGCCGCTGTCGTGCGCCTACTCGGCCGCCGCCCGTCGAGCGCCGGCCCTGCTCGCCCGGCGAGCGCCTGCTCTTCCAGCCTTTGGTGAGCGCCTGCCTGCCTGCCTGCCGGCCTGCCTGTCTGCCTGCCTGCCTGCCGGCCTGCCTGCCTGCCTGCCTGCCTGCCGGCCTGCCTGTCTGTCTGCCTGCCTGCCTGCCTGCCTGCCTGCCTGCCTGTCTGCCTGCCGGCCTGCCTGCCTGTCGGCCTGCCGCGCCTGCCCTGCCCGCGCTACTGCTGCTGCTACTGCTACTGGCAGGTGGCCAGATGCAGCTCCAGCGACGTTCACGTGAGTCTCTCACGCCCCAGCAGCTTAGTGAGTGGTATACTAGCTGGGGTTGTCGCGGTAGCCGTCGTAGCTGTCGCCCTGGAGCTGGTCAGTTGGGAGCGTCTGGCAGTGGCCAGCTGCAGTTGCAGCGGCGTCCACGCGAGACACTTACGTCCCGGCAGCTCCACGAGTGGTACGCTCAGTGTAGCAGGTCTACGCGTACAGTTCGTTGCCCGTACGTCATTCGCACAGGTGCTCGGGTTGGTCAGCCTTGCGGGACGCTTGGTCACACACAGTCCCGCTGCTTCGCCCGTCTGAGCGACGACTGGCGTACAGTGTTTGGCGACGAGGCTGAGCTCCCCACCTGGCTGGAGCTGCTTGGACAGAGGGTAGATATCTTTGCTCCTGACTATGATGCTATTCTCACTGCCATGTATGCATTGCCTACTAGTGCTGACCGTGCCTGTTACCTGTGCGTACCGCCTGACCCTGGTATAGAGCCTGCTGCTCTCGGTGCTGGTGAGGCTGCTGCTCTAGGTGCTAGTGCGTCTCCTGCTCTAGGTCCTGATGAGGCTGCTGCTCTAGGTGCTAGTACGTCTCCTGCTCTAGGTGCTGGTGAGGCTGCGGCTCCAGGTGCTGGTGAGTCTGCTCTCTCTGGTACTGCGCCTGCTGCGGTCTTGCACACCTTCACCCTTGACTCAGGAGCTTCCCGCTCCTTCTTTCGCGACTGCACCACACTCACGCCGCTTAGTCGGCCAGTTGCAGTCTCCCTGGCGGACCCCTCTGGGGGTCCTGTCCTTGCCCACTACTCCACGGTTCTGCCGTGTCCGGCCGCCCCGTCTGGCTCGCTGTCAGGTCTTTACCTCCCCTCGTTCTCTACGAACTTGGTGAGTGGAGCTGACCTCCAGGATGGGGGGGTTCACCAGTTCACTCCTGCGAGTCAGCGAGTGACTCACTGTACGTGTGCTCGGACGGGCCGACACCTGGCCACGTTTACCCGTGCGCCTGGCTCGAGTCTGTACACACTCACCACTGAGTCCCTTCAGGTAGCTGCGTCTGCGTCTGTGTCTGGTCAGCTGGCGGCCCCCTGCTCGTGTCGCGCTTTGTCGCACGACACTCTCCTGTGGCACCATCGCCTTGGTCACCCCTCCCTGCCTCGCCTTCGTAGCATGCACTCTCGCTCCCTGGTTTCTGGTCTTCCCAGGTCTCTGCCTGCCCTACCTCCCTCGCCTGCGCCGCCCTGCATTCCTTGCGTCGAGGGGCGGCAGCGCGCCGCCCCTCACTCCTCCTCGTTCCCTCCCACAGAGGCTCCTCTGCAGACTCTCCACCTGGACGTGTGGGGCCCAGCCCGCGTCCGTGGACAGGGCCACGAGCGGTACTTCTTGCTGGTCGTCGACGACTACACACGTTACACCACGGTCTTCCCCTTGCGCAGCAAGGGGGACGTCCCTGATGTTTTGATCCCTTGGATCCGCGCTGTTCGTCTCCAGCTCCGCGAGCGGTTCCAGCGGGACTTTTCTGTCCTGCGTACGCACTCAGACAGAGGCGGTGAGTTCACCTCAGACCTCTTGGCAGCCTACTGTGCGGAGCACGGCATCACCCAGTCGTTCACGCTTCCGGCCTCTCCGCAGCAGAATAGGGTTGCTGAGCGCCGCATTGGCTTAGTCATGGAGGTCGCTCGTACCTCCATGATCCATGCAGCTGCCCCCCATTTTCTGTGGCCGTTTGCGGTCCGGTACGCCGCGCATCAGCTCAACCTCTGGCCCCGTGTCTCCTTGCCGGAGACCTCACCCACACTGCTGTGGACGGGGAAGGTGGGCGATGCGTCGCGTTTCCGGGTCTGGGGTGCTCGTGCCTTTGTCCGCGATACCACTGCGGACAAGCTCTCCGCCCGCGCTGTCCCCTGTGTCTTCCTTGGCTTTGTCCCTGACGCGCCTGGTTGGCAGTTTTACCACCCCACCTCGCGCCGTGTCTTTGCGTCTCAGGACGTCACGTTCGACGAGTCGGTTCCCTTTTACCGTCTCTTCCCCTACCGCACTGCCCCGCTCCCCCCCCCGCCGCTCTTCCTCGCTCCGGGTGCTCCCCAGGTAGACCCCCTCCCCGCTCCCGGTCCTGCTCCTTCAGGTGTGTCTCAGGTAGACCCTCCTCCCTTGACTGTGCCGGTTGAGGTCACTGGTGACTCAGGTCCTGCTCGGGGTGCTACTTCTGGGGGTGCTGAGCCTGGGGGTGCTGAGCTTGGAGGTACTGATCCTGGAGGTGCGGAGCTTGAAGGTGCGGGGCCTGGAGGTGCTGAGCTTGGCAGTACTGAGTCTGGGGGTGCTGCACCTGGGGTTGCTGAGGCGTCTGGTGAGCAGTCTCCCTGGAGCGGCCGTCTCCGTAGTCGCTGGTGCCTCGTCGCTGCCCTCTCGTCGTCCACTCCCCCTCTCCTCCCTGCAGCTGGTTGAGTGGTACCTTGGCCGTCAGGGCCTCCCTGCTGGAGGTTCTGGAGCTGCTGAGGGTACTGACGCTGGGGGTTCTGGAGCTGCTGAGGGTGCTGGCGCTGGAGGTTCTGGAGCTACTGGAGGGCCTGGTACTGGTGGCGCTGGAGCTGGAGGTTCTGGAGCTGCTGAGGGTGCTGGCGCTGGAGGTTCTGGAGCTGCTGGAGGTACTGGTGCTGCGCGTGCTGGCGTAGGAGGTTCTGGAGCAATTTGGGGTGCTGGTGCTGAGGGTTCTGAGTCTGCTGTTGCGCGGTCTCCTTGGAGTAGCCGCCTTCGTCCACGTGTGCCTCTCACCTCGCAGCAGCTGCACGACTGGTACGGTCGCCGTCAGGGTCGCGCTGCTGGAGCCCGGGGCTCTGCTGCTGGAGGTACTTCTGCTGACGTCCCTGGAGCTAGGAGTGGTGCTGGTACTTTGTCTACTGGAGGTACTGGAGCTGCTGGGGCTGGGGGTGCTGCGTCTGGAGGTGCTGCTACTGGAGACACCGAGGCTGGAGACCCTGGGACTGGAGGTGCTAGTTCTGGGGGTGCTGCTGCTGGAGACATTGAGGCTGGAGACCCTGGGACTGGAGGTGCTGGTTCTGGGGGTGCTGCTACTGGAGACACTGAGGTTGGAGACCCTGGGCCTGGAGGTGTCGGTTCTGGGGCTGGAGCTTCTGGAGCTGCTGGAGGTGCTGGAGCTGCTGGAGGTACTGGAGCTGCTGGAGCTGCCGGTACTGGTGCAGCTGCGCCGACACGACTGTTCTTCGCTCCGCCGTCTCCGTCGTCTCTGCCGCCGCCTGACTCTGTTCTTCGTCAGGTTCTTACTCTCCCGTCGTCTACTGGTCTTCCGTTACAGCCTGGCTCACCGCTGCCTGCTCCTTCTCCTTACACTGAGCAGACAGGTAGTCCTGCTGAGCGTCGTGAGCCTGCGTCGCGTCCTGTCTCGCCTGCTCGTCCTGGTCGTACCGGTCCTCGTGTTCCTCGTTCGCGTCAGCCGGCTGTCCCCAGCGCACACCTCGTAGTCCGTCGTCCTTCCTCTGCTCCGCAGCCTGTTCCTCTGCCGTCTCCTCCTGCGTCCTCTCTGCCTGACGTTCCGGACCCTGAGTCTGACCGGTTTCGTACTGAGCACCCTACTGTCACGCGTCTGTTAGCCACTGTTGTCACTAACCCGTCGTTTGAGTCTACTGCTGCGTCTGCCTTGGTTGCAAAGCTTGTTGCCTTTGCTACTGCCTGTCGTCTAGACTACGCCGCTAGTCTTGTTGCTGAGTCTGAGTCTGTCTGTCCTCCGTCCGTCGGGGGTGAGTGTGCTCTTGGCACGGACGTCCTTGAGGACAGGCTGGAGGAGTTCCAGTGCCTTGCGGCTGCTGTACCTCATCTCGTGTCCATGCTGATTGCACCTGAGGGAGACCCGGCAATCGCGCGTGAGTACTCCTCTCAGTGGCAGACAGCAATGGACGCAGAGATGGCATCCTGGAAGTCCACGGGCACTTACGTCGACGAGGTTCCCCCTCCTGGGGCGAACATCGTCAGTGGCATGTGGATTTTCAGGGTGAAGCGGCCGCCTGTCTTCAAGGCTCGTTACGTTGCTCGAGGCTTCAGTCAGCGAGAGGGAGTTGACTTCTTCCAGACCTTCTCCCCCACCCCGAAGATGACCACTCTTTGGGTGCTGCTGCACGTTGCCGCTCAGCGTGACTACGAGCTTCATTCTCTTGACTTCATCATAGCTTTCTTGTAGGGCAGCCTGCACGAGGAGATCTGGCTGCGCCGCCCCCCGGGCTTCACTGGGTCGTTCCCTCCTGGTACCCAGTGGAGCCTCCGGCGGCCGGTCTACGGTCTCCGCCAGGCGCCACGTGAGTGGCACGACACACTAAGGACTACGCTTGCGGCCCTTGGGTTCGCGCCTTCTACTGCTGACCCGTCGTTGTTTCTGCGCACTGACACTTCACTGCTGCCATTCGACATCCTCGTGTACGTCGACGACTTGGTTTTTGCCACTGCTGACACTGAGGCTCTCGCCCATGTGAAGTCGGAGCTGCAGAAGAGACACACGTGCACAGACTTGGGTGAGCTGCGCAGCTACCTTGGCTTGCAGATCACCCGGGACAGAGCACGCCGCACCATCACCCTGACTCAGTCACACATGGTGCAGCAGGTCCTTCAGCGCTTCGGCTTCACCTGGTCTTCAGCACAGGCCACTCCTCTGGCTACAGGTCACTCCCTCTCAGCTCCACCTTCGGACGAGTCCGTAGAGCCGAGTGGTCCTTACCCAGAGCTAGTTGGCTGCCTCATGTACCTGATGACTTGCACTCGACCTGACCTCGCGTACCCTCTTGGTCTTCTGGCTCGCTACGTGGCTCTTGGTCGGCACCGACCTGAGCACATGGCTGCTGCTAAGAGGGTACTGCGCTACTTGTGCAGCACATCAGGCATGGGGCTAGTGCTTGGAGGGACGAGCCCAGTTGTCCTCACTGGGCACTCAGACGCGTCTTGGGTTGACGACCAGACTACACAGCGGTCGTCACAGGGTTACACCTTCAGCCTTGGCTCTGGTTCTGTTTCTTGGCGGTCTACACGCTCGTCTTCTGTTCTCAGCTCCAGTTGTGAGGCTGAGATCTACGCCACCGCCATGGCTGCACAGGAGCTACGCTGGCTCACCTACCTGCTGACTGACTTGGGTGAGCGGCCTCGTTCTCCTCCAGTTCTGTACGTTGACAACAAGGCGGCCATTGCCTTGTGTGAGGAGCATAGACTGGAGCACAGAACGAAGCACATCGCTCTGCGTTACTTCCTGGCTCGAGAGTTGCAGCAGCGAGGTCAGCTTCGTCTTCGTCACGTGGCCACTCGGGCCAACACTGCTGATATATTCACCAAGGCACTTCCGTCTGGTGATCATCAGCGCTTTTGTACCCTGTTAGGTCTTGTGCCTACGTTTCCACACTTGCTGTAGTCTCTGCTTGTACTGTGATCTATATATATACATGCATGCCTGCTCTTGCTAGGTAGTCATCACTGCACTGTTATTGTTGCATATATATCTCTGCATGTGGACTGGCCTTGTGGCCCTTTGTTTGTGCTCAGAATGTGTGGTGACGTTGTGATCCACCCTGAGCTTGCTTTGCGTCTCTTGACTGGTCGTGTGACCCCTTATTCTCCCCCACTTTGCCTATGGGGGTGTGTCAAACATATATGCTGCATATTGTCTAGGCTGTAGTGGGGTAGCCCATATGGGGTACAACCCAATTAGGGTTTACTACTTGTACTCCTGCATGCTGCTAGTTCATCATTCCTGCTGCTAGATTCTAACATGAGGGAGCAGATGGGGGTACCCCCTCTCCCGAGCCGCCATGGCGAGGGATCTTGGTCCAGGGTTTCCGTCTTTCCAGGCAAGATGACAACACCCCCACCCCACTGCCATCCATGGCGTGTTGGCGTGGACCCTGCCACCAGTGGTGTGTTGTCTGTGTTCTCATTGGGCAGTTGTGAACTAGGTTAATCGTTCTCTGGTGTGATGGCTTCCAGCGCGGCAAAACGGTTCGACGCGCACAAGCTGTAAATACAACGCATGTGATAAGATTCCAAGTGTGTGGGTGGGGTGGGGTTTCGTGAATCACGCGAAGGTACAGTCTGTATACGCGTCGCGTACCCCCCCCCCCCCCCCGCGCGGTCAAGTCCGTTTCAGGGTGACGCACTGAAATATACTGATTCGTCAGTGTTACTTGTTCAGAAACACACATAATCGTCAGTGTGGCAAAATCACATATACTGAAATTTCAGCCCATAATGGAAGCATTTACTGATTTTTCAGGGAAAACAAAATCCAGAGCTACAAAATCAGCGTAATCAGCGTGTTTTACGCTGATATCTGAGGCCCTGGTGTAACACCTCCACAAAAACCATAAACAGGAGAAGAAGGGGGGTCTTATAATAATTTGTGTCAAAAGACGGGTCCTCTCCAGGAATGACAAAATAAAAGACCCCTGATCCGGATAGAAGTCCCAAGGGACTTGTATGCGGGGGGGTCTTCAAACCGGGAGATCACGGTAGCTCAAATTCGAATCATGTTCACTTCGTGTTCACATGCTACAATCGAATAAAAAACATAAACGTATGGCAATTTAAAAAATCACACACGCCTTAACAATCCCGCTGCACGCATGATCGCAGATCTGAGACTTGCCATGAGCAATGCCGGCAACTTTTTGGGAGATACCAACGGAGATGATTGAGTTTCTGTTTTTTGTCAAGAGGTTGTGTACCCCTACGCTGAAATTACGAAAATGATGCAGTCCTAGTGTAGAGCTCAAGAACACCATACTTATTTTGGAAGGACAAACATTCTAGGCGGGAGGTTTAACGATTTTGTGATAATATACGAAATTCGCAAGGAATAACAACCCCCAGGTCGTTTCCTGAGTTGTCCCCAGACTGTGTGGTTCCCCAGAGCCGCGCCCGCCACATCACCCACCTCACCCTCGTTGAAAGCTCCTGTGGTCGCCCGCTCGCCTTGTGATCCAACTCCGCTCCATCCAAACCTCCCACCACCGAGCACCCACCGAGCACCCACCGAGCACCACCAGCACCCAGCACGACGCGCGCGGCTGCGCCATGGACACGCTGCTCCTTTCGTCGCCCGTTCCGCGTGCCTCGCTCGCCCCGTCACCGGCGCGCACGTCGCTGCGCTCCTCGCATGCCGGCCGGCCGCTCCTAGCCGCCCCCAGGTACGGCCTCACTGGGCGAGCGGTGCCAAGCTGCGCGACATGCGCGGCGCGTCGAGTGCTTCTGGGTGGGTCCGCCGGCTGCGCGATGCCCCGCTTAATCTGATCCCGTGCGACGAGCGTCGCTCACGTTCGAGGGTTCTCCGCGTCGCACACCTCCTCCTTTCAGCATGCTACCAACTCGCGATCCGAATGCTGCTGCCGCGACGACAGCCGACAGTAATTTGCGCTTATATCGCGGACTAGGAATGTGCGGCGATTAAACAGCTGGGCCGTTGACGTGCCCGAGCTCATTGATGCGGCGATGATGGCGAGCAGATTGCTGCGTCGCACACGCTGGTCGCACATGCTGGTCGCAATTCTGGTCGCAATGCTGGTCGCACATGCTGGTCAAAATGCTGGTCGCACATGCTGGTCGCAATGCTGGCCGCACAGACGGACTCCGTGCTCCCTTCGCCTGTCGCTCACGCATTCCCCAACTTCCCCACCTTCTTCCCCCCCTCTCCTCTTCCCTCCCTCTTCCTACCCCGCCCTCTCACCGCGCCTCTCCCAGGCGTCTGTCGCTGCATGGGGGCCCGGCCGTGAGCAGCAGGGGGGGAAGGGGCGCAGTGCGGGTAGTGGCGGAGGTGGAGGAGGCGGAGATGGAGAGGGGGAGAGCCGCCATGCGCCAGTGGTGAGTGCGGAAGGGGTGGTGGGTGGGTTTTGAGTTGTGGCTGTCTCACTTGTTCACATGCCTCGCTCCTCCCATTCCTCCACCAGTCATCAATCTTCCCTCACTCCCGCCCTCCCGCCCTGTCACGCCTCTCACCATCTGCGTGCCTCCCTCCCGCCCGCTTTGATAGGGTGTCCGACCCGCCACCCCCCATCTCAAACTTTCCTTTGCTCTCCCGCACTCCACCCGCCACCCCCCATCATATCCCGCACTCTCATGCTCACCCGCACTCTCATGCTCACCCGCACTCTCATGCTCACCCGCACTCTCATGCTCACCCGCACTCTCATGCTCACCCGCACTCTCATGCTCACCCGCACTCTCATGCTCACCCGCACTCTCATGCTCACCCGCACTCTCATGCTCACCCGCACTCTCATGCTCACCCGCACTCTCATGCTCACCCGCACTCTCATGCTCACCCGCACTCTCATGCTCACCCGCACTCTCTGCTCTCCTGCACGCCACCCTGCCATGCGCGCACACAGCTCTACCATTCTCCGCCTCTCCCCCAATCTTTCCCCCGTGTGCCCCCCCCAATCCTACCGCGCTCATGCTGTCCCTCCGCGCGTGGGGCAGGTGGCAGTCGCAGCAGGCGGCCAAGGCAGGGCAGCGGGGCGGCCAGGGGGCGGTGGCAGTGGTGGAGGCGGACGGGGAGGGGGAGGGGGCGCAGGCGAGCATGGATGCTGCGCGCGCTGAGATGAGGACGTGGTGAGCTGAGCGCACTCGTGGGGGAGGGGTGAGCGCACTCATGGGGGAGGGAGGAGCGCACTCATGGGGGAGGGGGGAGCGGAGCGCACTCATGGGGGGAGGGGGAGCGCACTCATGGGGGAGGGGTGAGCGCACTCATGGGGGAGGGGTGAGCGCACTCATGGGGGAGGGGTGAGCGCACTCATGGGGGAGGGGGTAGGGGAAGTGGTGGCATTGGTGAGTGCGATGTGTGGCTAGTGCAAATGGCAGGTAGTGACATGCTAGCAGGTGGGAAGAGGCGTGAGAATGCAGGGATGGTGACTTTGAGTCGACTCAGAAGTCACCTGGATGTAATGTCACGCGACATTTTTTCAGGACGGAGGGCGATTTTGGCATGGAAATTGCCTAAGACAGTTGGAAGCTATTTAGTTTCTGCTCGTAAGTGCTGAAGTTAGTGTTACTGTAGAATTTCAATTTGAGCTTAGATTCAGGTTACTGTAGGAGTATCCGAGTCAGCCTGGGGTATATATAAACAAAATGTCTCCCACCACGGGTAAGAATCGCCCGTGCCTGTGGCCCGACCGAGGCACGGCCCTGCGCCCCCGCCAGCGGTTGGTGTGCACTGAGCCGGGCGATTCTTACCCGTGTCAGGCTGAAACTGCTGCCACGTAATGTCTCCCACCACGAAGTGGTGCTCCTCAGGTAGGAAGAGGTGTGCGAATGCAGGGATGGTGATTTGCGTGTAGCTCTCGAGACTGCACTCCTCCACCTGTTGCGTACTGTTCGCCTTCAGTGACGCCTGCGCCACTTGCGCAGGGCCGGCCGTGCCTCAGGCCCTTAGTTGAGAAAGACGCGTCCTGCGTCTTAGACGCACGCAGCGTCTTAGACGCAGGACGCAGCACCAGGGCATAGGAGACGCACCAAAAGACGCATGCCCGGGCAGGGCAAAAAAAACCCCCAGGCAGGCAAAAAAAAAGGTTATAGGGCATGGGAAGAGGGGAAGGGGGGATGTTCCACACATTCAATGCTTTTTTTTCCCCAACAACTTCTTTTTCCCCCAACAAATTAAGATCAAGTTGCGCTAGGAACCTAAAACCTCTAGGGTTTATGAAGGAGAGTTGGGTGGGTGGGTAAAATGAGAAAGCACAAATGACTTGCTTGCATTGCTAAATGGGCTTGGTGGTCGGCCACATTGGTTGGGTTTTCTAGATGTAGAGTGGTTGAGAAGGTTGGGATTCTCAATTTTGCATTAAGCGGTATGAAATGGTGCGGTAGCTGGTTTTGTAGGTCGATTTGGGCAGGGGGGGGTCGAAATTTCGCGAAATTGACATTCGCGTCGAAATCGCGAATGTCAATTTCGCGATCGGATTTTCTTTTCCGGTCAGCCCAAAAAACATTTTGCCGTGCGTCCGTGCGTCTAGACGCTGCGTCCAGACGCAGGACGCAGCGTCCCCCGAGCGTCTTTCTCAACTAAGCTCGGGCCACAGCTGACCGGCGGGCCACAGCTGACCGGCAGGCCACAAACTGACCGGCGGGCCACAAACTGACCGGCGGGCCACAGCTGACCGGCAGGCCACAAACTGACCGGCGGGCCACAAACTGACCGGCGGGCCACAAACTGACCGGCGGGCCACAAACTGACCGGCGGGCCACAAACTGACCGGCGGGCCGAGCTGTCAGTCCGGTTCAGCGTTTTTATTGGAATGGGAATGCAGAACACGTAATCCCGTTTTTGCGACGCTTAGTGTGTGTGATAACAAAGCCGCCACTTTTTCCTAACCTTTGCTCCGAACCTTCCATGTCATCCCGCTACGGTGCTACCTACAATGCGCGTCATTGGAGGTCGCGTTTTCTCATGCTATTCAGCTTAACGAGTGGCACATGGCTTCCTCCCACTAGCTGAATTGTATCCGTTCTCCTCACATCTCTTTCAAATCCCCAGCCAAACTCTGATCGCGGAATACCTTTTACCCTGCCAGTGGTTTTCTCGTGTCTTGTCTTATTGTGTTTTATGCATCCCCAGTAGAGTTGTGCCTGGCTAGCAGCACACACACAAGAAGAATGCCAAAAAGGCTGCTGCAGGATCGTGTCATTCGCGTCTGCTAGGATGACATGCCGCATTCGCGTCTGCTAGGATGACATGCCGCATTCGTGTCTGCTAGGATGACATGCCGCATTCGTGTCTGCTAGGATGACATGCCGCATTCGTGCCTGCTAGGATGACATGCCGCATTCGTGTCTGCTAGGATGACATGCCGCATTCGTGTCTGCTAGGATGACATGCCGCATTCGTGTCTGCTAGGATGACATGCCGCATTCGCGTCTGCTAGGATGACATGCCGCATTCGTGTCTGCTAGGATGACATGCCGCATTCGTGTCTGCTAGGATGACATGCCGCATTCGTGTCTGCTAGGATGACATGCCGCATTCGTGTCTGCTAGGATGACATGCCGCATTCGTGTCTGCTAGGATTACATGCCGCATTCGCGTCTGCTAGGATGACATGCCGCATTCGTGTCTGCTAGGATGACATGCCGCATTCGCGTCTGCTAGGATGACATGCCGCATTCGTGTCTGCTAGGATGACATGCCGCATTCGTGTCTGCTAGGATGACATGCCGCATTCGTGCCTGCTAGGATGACATGCCGCATTCGCGTCTGCTAGGATGACATGCCGCATTCGTGTCTGCTAGGATGACATGCCGCATTCGTGTCTGCTAGGATGACATGCCGCATTCGCGTCTGCTAGGATGACATGCCGCATTCGTGTCTGCTAGGATGACATGCCGCATTCGTGTCTGCTAGGATGACATGCCGCATCCGTGTCTGCTAGGATGACATTCCGTGTCTGCTAGGATGACATGCCGCATCCGTCGCCACATGCTGCGCTGTTCCCTGTCCGTCCCCTTACCGCCTCCTCCACCCTCCCCCCCATGCTCCTCCACCCTCCCCCCCATGCTGCTCCACCCTCCCCCCCATGCTCCTCCACCCTCCCCCCCATGCTCCTCCACCCTCCCCCCCATGCTGCTCCACCCTCCCCCCCATGCTCCTCCACCCTCCCCCCCATGCTGCTCCACCCTCCCCCCCATGCTCCTCCACCCTCCCCCCCATGCTCCTCCACCCTCCCCCCCATGCTGCTCCACCCTCCCCCCCATGCTCCTCCACCCTCCCCCCCATGCTCCTCCACCCTCCCCCCCATGCTGCTCCACCCTCCCCCCCATGCTCCTCCACCCTCCCCCCCATGCTGCTCCACCCTCCCCCCCATGCTCCTCCACCCTCCCCCCCATGCTCCTCCACCCTCCCCCCCCCGCTCCTCCGCCCACCCGTGTGACCGCCTCCCCGTGCATGTTGTGGCGCGTGTCCTTCCCACTGGCGCACCAGGTGGGCGGCACAGCAGGCGGGCAAGGCAGAGCAGGCGGGCATGGATGCTGCCCGCGCGCAGATGAGGGCGTGGTGAGAGGGAGGCGGGAGGGAGAGGGGCAAGGCAGATGGGGAAGGGAGAGAGGGAGGCGGGAGGGAGGGAGAGGGGGAAATAGGGAGCATGAGAGTTTGGCTGGGGGAATTGGGGGGAGAAATAAGGCGAGCTTGAGAGCCAGTGCTGCGTGTAGCAGCAGTAGCTGCCAGTTAGTGTTTCGTAGCAGATCAGATCAAATCAGATCGTGTGTCGTCATTCATTCGCGTGCCCCTGTGGCCGCTCTCCGCTTTCACCATGCGCTTGTCGCTTGCTTGCTGCACACCACCTCGCTGCCCCATGCCTGCCACCACCACCTCGCTGCCCCATGCCTGCCACCACCACCTCGCTGCCCCATGCCTGCCACCACCACCTCGCTGCCCCATGCCTGCCACCACCACCTCGCTGCCCCATGCCTGCCACCACCACCTCGCTGCCCCATGCCTGCCACCACCACCTCGCTGCCCCATGCCTGCCACCACCACCTCGCTGCCCCATGCCTGCCACCACCACCTCGCTGCCCCATGCCTGCCACCACCACCTCGCTGCCCCATGCCTGCCACCACCACCTCGCTGCCCCATGCCTGCCACCACCACCTCGCTGCCCCATGCCTGCCACCACCACCTCGCTGCCCCATGCCTGCCACCACCACCTCGCTGCCCCATGCCTGCCACCACCACCTCGCTGCCCCATGCCTGCCACCACCACCTCGCTGCCCCATGCCTGCCACCACCACCTCGCTGCCCCATGCCTGCCACCACCACCTCGCTGCCCCATGCCTGCCACCACCACCTCGCTGCCCCATGCCTGCCACCACCACCTCGCTGCCCCATGCCTGCCACCACCACCTCGCTGCCCCATGCCTGCCACCACCACCTCGCTGCCCCATGCCTGCCACCACCACCTCGCTGCCCCATGCCTGCCACCACCACCTCGCTGCCCCATGCCTGCCACCACCACCTCGCTGCCCCATGCCTGCCACCACCACCTCGCTGCCCCATGCCTGCCACCACCACCTCGCTGCCCCATGCCTGCCACCACCACCTCGCTGCCCCATGCCTGCCACCACCACCTCGCTGCCCCATGCCTGCCACCACCACCTCGCTGCCCCATGCCTGCCACCACCACCTCGCTGCCCCATGCCTGCCACCACCACCTCGCTGCCCCATGCCTGCCTGCCACCACCGCCTCTTATCTCCGCCCCTTCTTGTGCGCCCCTGCATGTGCGTCCCCTCCTGCCGCAGGTGGGTGCAGCAGCAGCAGGCCAAGGCCATGGACGTGGCGCGCGCAGCCATGAGGCAGTGGTGAGAGGCATGAGGCAGTGGTGAGAGGCATGAGGCAGTGGTGAGAGGCATGAGGCAGTGGTGAGAGGCATGAGGCAGTGGTGAGAGGCATGAGGCAGTGGTGAGAGGCATGAGGCAGTGGTGAGAGGCATGAGGCAGTGGTGAGAGGCATGAGGCAGTGGTGAGCAGGCATGAGGCAGTGGTGAGCAGGCATGAGGCAGTGGTGAGCAGGCATGAGGCAGTGGTGAGCAGGCATGAGGCAGTGGTGAGCAGGCAGGGGAAGCGAGAGCAGGTAGGGGAAGGTTGCCCGTAAAACAAATCTGAGTCGTCACTAGCTCTCCACCAGATCGGATTTGTTTTACGGCCCCAGAAAGGCAGTCATCGATCGCCAGGGATCAGCAGTGATGGATCTGTTTGCTCTTCCATGTGCTGCCCATGTAGCTGCCTGCCGTGCCCTACAGTCAGGGGGGCCATCCTCACTTGTTTGTATTGTAGCATTCGTTGGAGTGATTGCATAAGTTCTGGCGATAACCTTTGCCGAGTTCGCGATGCAGGCGGCATCAAAACAAGTAAGGTTTGACGAAACATCAGAAACGCTCCCCGTTATGCCAAGATCTTTGAGTCTTTCTATCTGTCTTGTTAAACCCAAGGGTAAATGCCACCCCGCTTACTGTGTTCTTTCCTGAGATTTACTGCTGGCCCGTAACTGTATTTAATCCAAAAATAACATCTGGCCAGTTGACTTGAAATGTGTGTGGTGCAGCATTCCCTCCCTCTCAAGCATGCACTCTTCTTGCCTCGTTGTTCCACCTCCCTGTGTGGGCCAGGTGGATGGAGCAGCAGCACGGCAAGGCCATGGAAGCAGCGCGTGCAGAGATGAGGCAATGGTGAGTGTGGTGTGGTGTGGTGTGGTGTGGTGTGGTGTGGTGTGGTGTGGTGTGGGCCACGCCACGCGGAGGTGCCGGTTGCTTGCGCCACTCGGCCTCGTGAGATGTATCTCATGCCTCACTCGTTTGCATCTGCTGTGCATGCATGCTGTCACCGCGTGTGCATTCATGCCATCCATGCTCACGCATTTCTTGAAGCTGAACATATGATATGTATGTGAAACGGCTATATACTCCCGGAGACCACATGTACATGCATTGTTTTACGTATTTGCATTTGTTTTGTCAGTCTTACGCTTGCGCCTGTCAGTCGGTCAGTCTGTCCCACTGTCCACCGCTGGTCGCTCGTCTCCTCTCCTCTCGTCTCTCCCTGCCACTCCTTGTCTGCCAGGTGGGTGCAGCAGCAGCAGGGCAAGGCCATGGATGCAGCACGAGCAGACATGAGGCAATGGTGAGGGCCACAGGGGGGGGTTGAGGTGGAGGTTGGGCAGGGGAAGCGAGTCTGCCAGTGGGGGCACAAGGAGGGCGCCCGTCCTCTCTCGCATTGCTGCGCTCACAGCTGCTGCCTGTATGTCGATGACCTTATCCCAGCCCAGCTGCCATATTGATCTTATTTTGTGAGCGCTGAGCTCTGATGGCTGCGACTAGGTGAGGTGCGGCGACTTGAAATTCAAAAGCTACGCTCGTGCACAATTTGTCATCTCTTGACATGCTTGTGGAACTGAACTGTTCTTCGCTTCGGCCCAACTGATTCCCGGTGAACCCGACTGAGCCGCAACGGATCGAACCCGTTTGAGTCCCTTAGGCGGCTCCAAAGCACGTGTAACCGAACCCGCTCGTCTCGTAATTAGCTGTACGCCAAATCGCTCGCGACTTGGGCCAACGTTAATCCAAATCGGTTCAACCCCAACCACGCGTGCTTGGAGCAATCAGGTTGAGGTTCAAGAGGGGTGGTGGGCTCTCACACCGCTCTGAGCCCCAACCATTTCGTCTAAAAGCTATCGAATAATTTCAGTTTATGATATCTGTGGTCTCCCTGCCCCCTTTCACCCCGCGCCATGGTGGCAGGTGGGTGCAGCAGCAGCAATCCAAGGTGGAGGCAGCAGGTGCAGCGAGCATGGAGCAGGGCAGATCGCAAATGAGGGCCTGGTGAGCAAGCGCAGGGGGGGGTGCCTTGAGGTGGGTGCAGGTTGGATCATGCTTATGTTGGCAAATGCGTGTATCGCGTATTATACTCAATACTGGTCTGTCCCGGGTCAAACGGGAGTTGGGTTTGACTCCCTGCTCATACCCCATGCTCATGCCCATGCCCATGCCCATGCCCATGCCCATGCCCATGCCCACTGCACAACCTCATTCATGGTCCACTTGTGCATCAGACTAAGCCCATCCAGGTTCTCTGGAGCCCATCCAGGTTCTCTGGAGCCCATCCAGGTTCTCTGGAGCCCATCCAGGTTCTCTGGAGCCCATCCAGGTTCTCTGGAGCCCATCCAGGTTCTCTGGAGCCCATCCAGGTTCTCTGGAGCCCGGCTCTGGTGGGCCCGCCCTGGGTGCCGTCGAAAATGGATTGGCGGGCGAAATTGCCGATGTTGCGGATATTGCGGATAGTCAGTTAGGTTGGCAGGTCGGTCGACCCGACCCGCCTCTATAAGCGCGGGTCGGGTTGGCTCCCCCCGGGTTCCTGACCTGAGGTCGGGCCGACGGGTACTCAGCTTGGGTCGAACATAGTTGGGTTTCGGGCCACTCTCTCATCCTCTCGATTCTTGCCTCCTAGATGTTTGCCCCTTAGAATCCACGTTAATTCATGTATAGTTTATGGATCTGCCCAGCATCTAGATTCGTAACGTGTCGCGATTCCAAAGTCCCACTTGCTGTGTTCTCACAAGCCACGCCCCACCCACCTCCAAGCCAAGGAGGCCGCCGCGCGACAGCCCGGGGCGGGCCGGTCTCGGCCCGGCGGCCGGCCATTGCTTATATAAGTAATTACGAGTTAAACGTTGTGCAAACAGCCATGCATCTCTGAGTACGCGACACAATGTCTCAAACCAATTGGCCAACAATCCTGGCCAGTTTTTCTCACTCAGACTGAATGAACGAATCTTGACAGCACTTTCAGTGTTGTTGTTTGGTCGAAGACAGCTTGTTGGGCCTTTGGGTCTAAAACACTTCATTCCTGCCTTCCCTGCCACTCTTGTACCCCCCCAGGTGGGTGCAGCAGCAGCAGGGCAAGGCCATGGATGCAGCGCGAGCAGACATGAGGCAATGGTGAGAGCCATGGCATGCTCACTTGGATCCGTCACTTCACTTGATGCTGCTCCACGAATATTCGGCCGCCCGTCCTCTTCGAGTCAGGTCGAATCGAACCAGTCCAGGTTCAAGCCATGCCCATGTTTGTTTGGAATGACCAATAATTTTGGCCAATATTCTCCACTCGGATTGAAATAGCAGTAATCTAGCCAAATTACTGAACCGCATTAAAATCTACGGTAACACAGTTTTTCACACGGGTTTGAGCGCGCTTATTTTCTTTAACCTTGTTCATAATCTTGTCGAGGTTTCCCAACGTTGTTAGCCAGATTTTGCGCGAGCCAACTATTTCACTGCATTTGCTTGGACAGGAGCACCTTGTCCAGCCATCTGCTTCACACCATTCCTGCCTTCCCTGCCACTCCTGTTCCTCCAGGTGGGTGCAGCAGCAGCAGGGCAAGGCCATGGATGCAGCACGAGCAGAGATGAGGCAATGGTGAGAGCCATGGCATGCTCACTTGGATCCGTCAGTTCATTCATTAAGTGTGCTTTCAGCTGCCCGTCCGCTTCGAGTCCGGACGAATTGAACCAGTTCAGATTCAAGCCTTGCCCATGTCTATTTGAATAGCCAATCATTTTGGCCAAAATGATTGAAACAGTATCTGCCAAACTCAATGAACGAAGTCAAAATTCATGTCACGATAACAGAATTTTCGGCACGGGTTGGAGCACGGCTATTTTCTTGAACCTTGTTTATAATGTGTGGAGTTTCCCAACAATAATGAGCATTTTCATTGAATGCTGTGGGCCAAATTTTCCACCGGCCATTAAGTTCAGTGTGTTTGCTCGGACAGGAGCAGGTTGTTGTGCCTTTGGGTTAAAGCCCCAAAGGCACAAGGAGCACCTTGTCCAGCCACCTGCTTCACACCATTCCTGCCTTCCCTGCCACTCCTTATCTGCCAGGTGGGTGCAGCAGCAGCAGGGCAAGGCCATGGATGCAGCACGAGCAGAGATGAGGCAATGGTGAGAGCGATGCCATTCTCACTCGAATCCGTGAATTTATTCCACTCTTCATTCATCATTGATTGCCGTCTGGTGCTGCTCAAAGAGGTGGTGGTTCGGCAGTAGTGCATGGCGATCACTATTGCAACGACGCATGCAGTAGTGCATGGCGATCACTATTGCAACGACGCATGCAGTAGTGCATGGCGATCACTATTGCAACGACGCATGCAGTAGTGCATGGCGATGACTATTGCAACGACGCATGCAGTAGTGCATGGCGATCACTATTGCAACGACGCATGCAGTAGTGCATGGCGATCACTATTGCAACGACGCATGCAGTAGTGCATGGCGATCACTATTGCAACGACGCATGCAGTAGTGCATGGCGATCACTATTGCAACGACGCATGCAGTAGTGCATGGCGATCACTATCGCAATGACGCATGCAGTTTTTGCATGGTGTCGCGTTATTAACACCTAGCCGTCGGCTAAGGTGTGAATTACACAGCAGCCAGGTAATGGTGCATTTCTGGTTTTGTATTCTAATTTCGTTTGTGTGCTTAGTATGAATGCATACGCTTTACAGAGCCGAGTAGCTGAAGGAATTTGAGGTGGATGGTGGGAGGCGGATTCAAGGTGGTTGGTGGGAGGCGAATTCAATTCCAGCATGTAAATTCAATTTCGAATTTACCTGGGTGGAAGGCGGTGCATGCCTAGTGGGCCCAGTGGGACCCAGCTTGCACCTTGGAACCCCCACGAGCAGCCCGGCTGACTCGCTTGGTGCACAGGAGCTTGCTTGTGGCTGAAGCAACCTAGGCAGGAGGGGGAATAGATGTAGGCAGGAGTAGCACTCGGGCTTCTTGCTTTTTGCTTGTATGTTTCTCTTCTTACTGTAATCTTGTTTTCCTAAGCCAAAGGAAGCTAGCAGTAGGGAGAAGCAGAAGTAATCTGACTGAGCCCTTGCGAGGGAGTTAAGACTTTTTTCAAAAAAAAGCAAAAAGCAAGGCTAAAAGTCTGAGTTCTTAGCAGAACAGGTACAAACGCCTGGAGGGCCTATGGTGATGCACCGTAAGGGATGAGCGGCCTTGATCAAGAGTTACACACTCATCAGCTGCATTCAGGTTACAGATTTCCTGCGCGGAGGATGGAGGGACAAGATCAGCCGACTAGGACGCCCGGGTTTCGAGCAGGAGAAGGAACAGCGAACGCGAGTGGTAATAGCAGCGCGGATCAAGGAAAGGATGGCGACAGACGGAGAGAGCAGCCACCGAGCTCAAACTGCAATTCGCCCGCTCCAGGGATGGGATCCCGATCAGCTGGGGTTGGCGGATCTCAGCGCGGAACACCAAAACCGAGAGTGGGAGACCACCATGAAGATCAGCCGAGCCAGCGAGAAGGAGAGGCGTATCACGGATTCTCGGCTGGAAGATACGAATCCATGGAGGCCGGAAGAGGAGATCAACCTGTTGGGATTGGCGAGAGGGTAACGGCGAGCTGGGGAACAGGTAGAACGGTAAGCGTCACACCACCTAAGATCGAGGTGCCGGATCGCTTCTCAGGAGCGCCTGGAGAAGAGCCCACACTGAAGAATTACCTGATGATGGTGGACGACATCCGATACTGCTGGGAGAGAGAGGGGTTCGATCCCATTGAATTTTTCAAGGGATTGGGGAGGACACTCAAGGGAGAAGCGCTGACACACTACCGGGTGGAGAGACAAGGGTTACTGATGCAGAGTAAGCGGGGAGACTTCGCGCCGGCGGAAATCACAGACCGATTCCTAGAAAGCCTGCGAGAACAATTCCCTGGGCATTCGGCAGATCGGATGATAGAGTTCCAAGATTTTAAGAGAGCGAGAGGAGATTCTTTGCTAGCTTACTACAACCGATTGCTCGAGCTTGCAAAAGACATGGGTTGCCTGGAAGAACGGACCTTAGTGTCGAAGTTTTTGGGAGGATTAGAGGAAGACCTGATGCAAGATATGTGGAGCCGACTGTACGAGTTGGGGATGAAGGCGAAATTGCGGCAAGTGTATCAGGTGGCAAAAGAGGTAGAGGAGGGAAGAAGATTCTTTGATGGGTTACGCGGAGCGAGCTCAAGTAGAACAGGCGAACGCAGGAGGCCTGCGTGGGCTGCGGTGGAAGGAAAACGGATAGAGGAGGAACGGAGGGAGAAACCATTTGAAGACAAGCGCCGGTGCCACAAGTGCGGAGAATCGGGGCATGTGCGAAAGGATTGCGCTATTGACATCATATGCGACACCTTCAAGGAGAAAGGGCATGTCAGGCGTAATTGTCCCAAGGCGCCGATCTGTACCTTCTGTAGGAAACAGGGTCATACGGACGAGAGGTGCTACAGCAAGAGAGAGAAGGCGGGAGAAAAAACCGCTAGAGAACAGCAGCTGGAGCGGGAAATCGCAAAGTTGAAAGCACAGATGGGTAAGGCGGAGATCAGCGAAGATCCAGAGAAGGCACTACTAGCATGGGAAGACGAGGAAGAGGAAGATTACGGAGAGGACGAAGCTGAGTACGTGACGATGGCCATGTCACCCAGGGACCGAGAAAGTTTGGGATTGAGGAGTGGAGGGAAGGACGGTAGAGCAGAGCAGAAGCAGCCGGTGAGGAGAACTTCTAAGGCACCTGAAGGGACCGACAAGCCGAAGACAGCTCGGCGGCACCCTGAAGAGAGACTGGTCTACCAACCCACAGCTCTAGTGGTGGAACCGAAGGCAGTAGCGGTACGAGGTATACTAGTAGAAAAGGCGGTGGATACAGGTGCACAGAGTGTGTTGCTGGGAAGGAAGCTGACGGAGCAGTTAAAGGCGCAAGGAAGTTGGGAAACAGTGAGCCGAGGGTGCAGTGCGGACTGACGGAATCTGACGACTACGACATTCCACTGGGAATGGAGCTGCTATACAAGATAGGAACTACGATATGCACCTGGCTTAGATTTCTGGGAGGAAGGGAAGGAGCTGAGTGAGTTGCCGGTGCGTTTCATCAAGACTGAACCAAAGAAAGCCTAGAGAGTAGGGGGCATGGGGAGAGAAGGAAGTAAAAGCGTTGGGAAGGTCATGGGAATCCGGCCTGGGGCAAGCATAGACCAGTATAGCGTCACGCTAGTGGAGCTTGGGGGGGTTGGGACATGGCTCGTTGCATGGCGCATGGCTCGTTGCATGGCGCATGGCTCGTTGCATGGCGCATGGCTCGGTGCATGGCGCATGGCTCGTTGCATGGCGCATGGCTCGTTGCATGGCGCATGGCTCGTTGCATGGCGCATGGTTCGTTGCATGGCGCATGGCTCGTTGCATGGCGCATGGCTCGTCGCATGGCGCATGGCTCGTCGCATGGCGCATGGCTCGTCGCATGGCGCATGGCTCGTCGCATGGCGCATGGCTCGTCGCATGGCGCATGGCTCGTTGCATGGCGCATGGCTCGTCGCATGGCGCATGGCTCGTTGCATGGCGCATGGCTCGTTGCATGGCGCATGGCTCGTTGCATGGCGCATGGCTCGTTGCATGGCGCATGGCTCGCTGCATGGCGCATGGCTCGTTGCATGGCGCATGGCTCGTCGCATGGCGCATGGCTCGTCGCATGGCGCATGGCTCGTCGCATGGCGCATGGCTCCTTGCATGGCGCATGGCTCGTCGCATGGCGCATGGCTCGTCGCATGGCGCATGGCTCGTTGCATGGCGCATGGCTCCTTGCATGGCGCATGGCTCGTCGCATGGCGCATGGCTCGTTGCATGGCGCATGGCTCGTTGCATGGCGCATGGCTCGTTGCATGGCGCATGGCTCGTTGCATGGCGCATGGCTCGCACAAAGGACACACGCATGGCCCTGCCCTGCCGCTCACGCTGGTACCTGGGTGCATGGGTGCATGGGTGCATGGGTGCATGGGTGCATGGGTGCATGGGTGCATGCTGGTGGATGGCGCAGGTGGCGGGGAAGAGGGCGGCAGTGGCGGAGCAGCTTCTGGCGGAGCAGGATGAGTCGCGCTCCCAGCTCAATGCATGGTGGGTGCCATGGGTGGGTGCCATGGGTGGGTGCCATGGGTGGGTGCCATGGGGGGTGCCATGGGTGGGTGCCATGGGTGGGTGCCATGGGTGGGTGCCATGGGTGGGTGCCATGGGTGGGTGCATCCTCCATTTCTACACCACCATACCCCACCATGCATGCACCACTATACCACCATACCATGCACCACCATACCATGCACCACCATACCATTCACCACCATACCGTGCACCACCATAGCATGCACCACCACACCATGCACCATCATACCATGCACCATCATACCATGCACCACCACACCATGCACCATCATACCATGCACCATCACACCATGCACCACCACACCATCACACCACCAAAAATGTCAAGTGCTCCCCTCCTCTCCTTGCTGTGTGTGTGATGGCTGGGCAGGGCGGTGGGCAAGTGGAGGGCGGTGCTGGGGGAGGCGGAGCAGCAGGCGGAGGAGGCGAGGCTGGAGGTCATGGAGGCTGCCAGGGCGCAGATGCGCCAGTGGTGAGTGCCATCACGGGGTGACTCGATGCATTAGCTATTGGAGCTCAAGGGCTCTCTAAGTACATCAGAAATGGGAAGGAAAAGGATGGGTAGGAAACCAGGGACAATCCCCAATGAGATCAGCTAAAATCTCCAATTGGTGGGTTGTAGATTTCAGTTGATCACATTTGGATATAGGTGTAACAGACAACCCATGAAAATAACAGTTACACTAAACTAGGACATAGAACGTACTACAGAAGTTGAGACGGCTAACTCTAACAGTAATTGGAAGCAGTGGTGAGTGGCATGCTATGACTTGCTTGCAAATTCGATCTTTCCTTGCTGCCTGCATTCTTCTTTTCCCCGTCCTCTCGATGCTGCCATGTGGCGCCAGGTGGACGAATCAGTTGGAGGAGAAGGCAGTGAAGCTGGCGGAGCAGGCAGCGGCGGCGGTGGAGGCAGAGGCAGCCATGTATGTGGCGGCTGCGGCTGACTTTGGTGGCAGGGAGGAGGGCGACCTGAGCGACGACGAGCTCATCGCCTCCGATGATGAGGAGCAGATGGTACGCGTGCAGCGCATGGTACGCGTGCAGCGCATGGTACGCGTGCACATGGCATGGCGTGAAACTCTACCTGCACTGCAACGTTCGTCCCTTTCTCCTCGTCTCGCCAGTTTCCACTCCTTCATTTGCTCCTCCTATAACGCGTCCCGTCTTCCTCTATGTCCGGGGTGCATGGGTCCGTCCCTGGTGGGTGCAGGAGGTGGCATCGAGCATGGTGGATCTCAGCGACATGGAGCGCGCCGTCATCGAGCGCGAGATCACCCGCTACCGCGCCAGGCGTGAGGCCAAGCGCGCCTTCTGGGAGCGCGATGTGCAGCGCGCCATGGACCGCAACCGCAAGGCCATGCGTGAATGGTGAGGCAGCTCACGGGGGTTTCTTGTACTACTTGAATTTCTAGGAAGCTTTATCGTTTCGTTTCCTTATGTTGCTTAAGCGTTTCTTCAGGTTTGCAGCTATTCCATTTTGAGTTTGGAAGCTCACGGGGACAGGGGAGTCACGTGCCCAGCGATCATTGCTCGTGCTGTTCCCACCCTCGCTCTCCTGCCTCTGCCAACTCTGCCCCCTAGGGTACTCAACCATTTTCTTGCCTCTCTGTCTTCCCTTTCCCCACCCAATACCCCCTGCGCAGGTGGTTGCAGCAGTGGGGGGCGAAGCAGAGGGCCAATGGGTGGGGCGACAACCCGCCCGTGTGGCGCCTCAAGCTCACCGCGGGCAGCGCGGACACGCCAGGTGGCAGCACGGCATTGGAGGACGTGGAGGTGGCGGGCAAGGGCGTGACGCTGGGCCTCCTCCCCCAGCCGCAGGACGGCTCGCGACCCATCGAGCTGCACCTCAAGGGGGTGAGTGGCGCTGCACCTCAAGGGGGTGAGTTTGCTTGTGCAATGGTTGTCACCGTGTGCCGAGTGGTTGCAGTGGTCCACTGTATCCTGCCACTCCTTGCCCTCCCAATGGGAGGCTCCCATGCACCTCTCGCACCACCCACTCCCCACTGTGTGTGTGGCTGACAGGTGTCATTCTCGCATGCGGTGGTGTATGGAAAGGACAAGTTCATGGGGTTCGGCAGCTACAAGCGCGAGTACTTCATCGCCGACCTGGGCTCCACCACCGGCACCTTCCTCAACGGGTCCAACTCCTCCCCTGCCTGCCCCCCTCTCTGCCCGCCCTCCCCACTCTGCGCAACGCCTGCCTCTCCTCTCTGCACTTCTCCCTTTCCTTCTCCCTTCCCTGCTCTCCTTCCTTCTCTCTGCTCTGCCCTGCTCTCCTTCCTTCTCTCTGCTCTGCCCTGCTCTCCTTCCTAATCTCTGCTCTGCCCTGCTCTCCTTCCTTCTCTCTGCTCTGCCCTGCTCTCCTTCCTTCTCTCTGCTCTGCCCTGCTCTCCTTCCTTCTCTCTGCTCTGCCCTGCTCTCCTTCCTTCTCTCTGCTCTGGGCTCTGCTCCTTTCTGCGTTGCACACTGCCGTGCTCGCTGCCATGGTCGCTGCCCTGCTCTGCCGTGACATGGTGTGGCACAGACGCATGCATCCACGTGCGCACACCCTCACCATGCACACCCTCACCATGCACACCCTCACCATGCACATGCAATTCTTTTGCCAATGCCACCACGCGTCCCTCACAGCCACCTCTCATCTGCTGCCTGTCCACTGTGCCCCTGTCCCCCTTTCTCCCCTGTTTCTCCTGTCCCCCTGTCGCCGTGTGCCCCTCTGGCCCTGTCTCTCCTGTGCGAGCGCAGGAAGCTGCTGGGAGTGAATGCGCCACGCAAGCTGGCCAATGGTGACGTCATCAAGCTGGGGCCTGAGGTGAGTTGCTGTGTGCTTGTCACCACCACTGCACCACACCACACTGCACCACACCACACTGCACCACACCACCACTGCACCACACCACACTGCACCACACCACCACTGCACCACACCACACTGCACCACCATCACGTGGGGCTGACATGCGGCTTGCATGGGGCTCAGATGGGGCTGACACGGGGCAGAGGATTGCCAGTCATTTGAGCTCATTGGTGCAGCACATGTCACTCCGTGCCGTGCCGTGCACCGCTGCATGCCATCTCTTCCACGCTTCGCCATGCACGCCATCTCCCTCGCCTTGCCACCCCTCTCTCCCGGTCCGGTCCTCACCGCCCTCAGGTTGAGTTGGTGGTGGCTGACCCCTCTCTCTCGCCCTGACCTCGCCTCCCATGCTCTGCCATGCCGGCCCAAGGGCTCACCTAGTCACATGAGGGTGTCGTGTCTCTGCCTCTACAATGATCCGCTGCTCACTTGACGGAGGTCACTGCTGTACCTCGTGTGTCGTGTTCTGGTCGTCCTCTGTGCAACTGGTGATATTAAAGCATGTAGCGATGGCAACTACCGTAGTAATTAAATTGATTTTTGTGGAATTACCAGTGTGTTCTCCAGGGGGGTATAAACAGCTTGACAGCTAACTTCCGTAAAATGTATTTCCTTAAAACAAGGACTGGCATAAAAGCACATCCTTCAACACATGGGGCATGCATCACGGTGTTATCTACCACAGTCCCCCCATGGCGCGCTGCTGCACGCCACGAACATGGAGACAGCGACTCGGGGTCTCTAACATGAGGAGCCATGCCTCCCTCACATCTCATCACACCCCACTTGCACCAAGTGCCAGGTGCTGTCGACAACTCGCACGGCACAGCCTCGCGTGATTCGTGTCGTGCTGCGCGTGCCCGCCGTCATGCGGTGCTCTGCACGCGCGCGTTCGCACCTGCGCGCACAGGGATGGGAATGAAGCCAAGTCAGAGGTGCGAGAGCGGGAGAGACGCACGACGGGGAGGCACAGCACCGGCAGCGCGGGTGGGAGTGTGAGCGTGCAATGTCGGAGGAGTGCGCCCACACGACTGGGCGCCCTCTCCCCATGGCACGCTCTCCGTCGCTTTCCGCCCTGTAAGGACCCTCGGATGGAAGGCGCAGCGCGCAGCTGATGCCAATCCGACGGTCTTCGTAGAGCGATGAGCGTCTCTTGCATTCTCTCGTAAGCATAGATCGCACAAATGGTTCGAGATATGAGGGACGAGCCGCGCACCCGATGTATTGCGAGCCGCGCTGAGAGCCACGAGGTTACGAGGAACGACACGCGCCTGAGCGCGCCTGCCATCAGTCGATGTCCCGCACCCGTGCCGCTCCGGGCGCCGCAGCCATGCGCACTGCCGTAGCACGCGCATATTGGGGGGAGAGGGGGAGGGGAGAGGAGGGAAAGGAAGAGCAGGACGGGAGGGGAGGAGACGAGGTTAGAGGGCTTCGGGGAGAGGCGTAGAAAGATGGCTTCGGGGAGAGGCGTAGAAAGATGGCTTCGGGGAGAGGCGTAGAAAGATGGCTTCGGGGAGAGGCGTAGAAAGATGGCTTCGGGGAGAGGCGTAGAAAGATGGCTTCGGGGAGAGGCGTAGAAAGATGGCTTCGGGGAGAGGCGTAGAAAGATGGCTTCGGGGAGAGGCGTAGAAAGATGGCTTCGGGGAGAGGCGTAGAAAGATGGCTTCGGGGAGAGGCGTAGAAAGATGGCTTCGGGGAGAGGCGTAGAAAGATGGCTTCGGGGAGAGGCGTAGAAAGATGGCTTCGGGGAGAGGCGTAGAAAGATGGCTTCGGGGAGAGGCGTAGAAAGATGGCTTCGGGGAGAGGCGTAGAAAGATGGCTTCGGGGAGAGGCGTAGAAAGATGGCTTCGGGGAGAGGCGTAGAAAGATGGCTTCGGGGAGAGGCGTAGAAAGATGGCTTCGGGGAGAGGCGTAGAAAGATGGCTTCGGGGAGAGGCGTAGAAAGATGGCCAGCAGCACGGGAGAAAGGCGAGACGAGTTGGCGCGAGTGAATGTGCGGCGGTGCGGAGAGCGCGCGCGGCGAGAGGCACGCGCACTCGAAGGAGCACCGGCAGCGGGATGCGAGGCCCGCGGCGGTCGCTGTGCGCTCTCATGGAACCGACGGCCACCGCGCCCCCCCCGCTTGCACGGCGAGGGCGAGCCGGCGGTTCTTGGGAGAGCGCGTCGAGGAGCAAAAAAAGAAATCGCGTAATGAGCAGCGCGGAACGCAGGAAGCTGACAACACAATTGTAAGCGGCAAGGCGAAAGGTAGGAACGGACAGATCTGTTGGCGCGAGATAGTGTGATCACTCAAGGCATGCTCCGTGGCAGCATTAAGAGACGCGAGGCACAGACGTGAAGGCAGCGGAGAGCAACTGGAGAGCGGAAGGGTTTCTGGGCGGATGAGAGGGTACTGGTGCGGTCGAGGTCCTCTCCCCTGAAACCCAGAACCACGCGCTTCATCGTGTTTGAGGAGACCTGGCTTCTGAACGCGAGGCACGCTCCAGAGAAGGGCTTATGTTATCAGGGCAATTACCCTGTTTTGACTGAAATTATAAGGTTTTTTTTCGATGAACCCTGTTTTTCACAAGGTAGCTTTTGGACGAGCGCGGAAAACAGGAGGGTGATTTTTGAAACAGCTCGGATCTCTCCGGGATGTTTTCGAGTGGACCCGGATAGTTTAAGCAACACCTATTTTCCCCGACCTGCTCCACTCCTGGTTTTGCCTCCAAGTGTTTGATTTCTCTCCTCAGATTCTATACAGAGTCTATCTTGCTACCCTCTAGAGAATCTCCTACCCTCCAAAGATTTTTTCTAAGTCCACAATCTCCATCCCTCTACAGCCGCTCCTTCATATATAGAGGAATTTTTTCGAAGTCTAAACAAGTCTCTCTTACCCCTCTAGAGGCGCTCCATCTTCTCCAATCCCCCCAGCCCTCGTGCTGCTGCATAGCCCGCGGTGAGTTTCGCGAAATTCTGGTAATGCAGGTTATCAGGTCTTTTTTTGCTCGAACCCGGATTCGTGAAGGCTTATTTCCCGCTGGCTCGGATTTTACAGGGTCTTTTTCACAGGGGCCCGGATCGTCCGAGCTAGCAAAAATCCTAGCAATAGCTCTGCTCCAGAGCCGTGGCTAGTCGTAGTGCAAGCTGGTTGTGAGCAGTGGTGAGCGGTTGAGCGCCGTCCCGAACCAACTAGGACCAAGTCAAGGCGTTCTGCAGTAGGGCTTCCCCATAAGCCCTGATCCTATAATTTAAGCTTTTGTATACATTTGAAAAAGGGAGGTTCAAAAGTTTTGAATTTGAAATATTGGTAACCCCATTACAACTACTTCCCTTGCTGAACAAGGGAGGGAGATGTCCCCGACACCCAGCACTCACTGGTGATTCAAAACTTTTGGGTCGACAAAAGTATACGAAATCCAAATTCTTTCATATCTACGTCACTACGCTCTAGAGGCAGCATAACTCAACAGCCAGCTCAAATTTCCTAGCTTCCGACACAAACCTAGACGCGTGGGTGTAAATACGAGTCCAAACCAACGTCAGTTCCGCCCTCTCCCACTGCGACCCCGCCGGACCCCTTCTCACAGCCTCGCCTTGACGTCCGTCGCGTCGTCGAACACGCGTGTCCTCCTCACGCCATCATGAACGCGCACCACTACGCTGCCCAAACTGAGATGGACAAGGGGGGGGGGGGGGGGGGGGGGGGGTAATGAGAGGGAGAATGGGGAGAAACGCAGGGGTGAAGGGGGGAAATGAGAGGGAGGTGGGGGGAATTGAGCAGGAGAAGGGGGAAAATGATCGTGAGCAAGGGGGAAATGAGAGGGAGAAGGGGGGAGTTGAGAGGAGCAAGGGGGGATGTTAGGGAGAAGGGTTGGAATGTGGATGAGCGTGGGGGAAAGTGAGATGGAGAAGGGGAGTATGTCAGTGTGAGCAGGGGGAGAACTGCCTGGTAGAAATGGGGAAGACGAGGGGGGGCAAGGGGGAAAATAAGAAGGAGCAAGGGGGGAAATGAGAGTGAGCAAGGGTGGAAGTGAGAGGCGGCAAGGGTGGAACTGAGGGGGAGCACGGATGGAAGTGAGAAGGAGCAGGGGGGGAAATGACGGGGAGCAAGGGGGGAATAGGAAGGGAGAAGGGCGGAAACGAGGGTGAGAAGAGGGGGAAATGAGAGGGAGCAAGGGGGGAAATGAGAGTGAGCAAGGGTGGAAGTGAGAGGTGGCATGGGTGGAAATGAGGGGGAGCAGTGGGGGAAGTGATAAGGAGCAGGAGGGGAAACGAAGGGGAGCAGCGGGGAAAATGAGAGAGAGTAGGGGGGAAAATGAGGGCGAGAAGGGGGCGGGCTGAGAGGGAGAAAAGGGGTTTTGAGAGGGAGTAGCGGGGTAATGACAGGGAGAAGGAAGGGGGAGGATGACAGGGAGAAAAGGGGGATTTGTGAGCGAGAAGGGTCAAATTTGATAGGAAAATAAGGGTACATAAAGGAGGGGGAGAAGGGGGTTGAAACGAGAAGGACAAGGGGGTGTAATGAGAGGGAGATTGGGGGGAAATGAGAAGTAGAAGAGGGGCAAAAGAGGAGGAGAAGGGGGGGTAATGAGGGGGAGAAGGGGGGTAAAATGAGGGGGAGAAGGGGGGCCGGTTAAAGCAGTCCACTCGGCTGGTACGATGTGACTTAGGAGCAGGTATTGTTCGACAAGAAAGAGCCAACGGCTCACGACTGGTTGGTTTCTCCCGGGAAAGAAAAAATCAGGAAGAGCGCGCTGATTTCCATCCGAAGGTGCAGCAAGCCTCGAGGTAGGTGCCGTCGCTCCAGCTGCAGCTATACTAGCTTGCATCTCTGCTTGCAAGCTCTCTCTAACTTCAGCAACAAGTTGGGCTCGGTACGTTTCCAAGTAGCTTGCCCATTCATCACGAGAAGGTACCTTACTAGTCGTCATGACGCTTTTCTCAAGAAAAGGAAGATCGAAGATAGCTCGGATACCAAATGAAACAGCCACTAAGCTGTTTTGGCAGAGTAGTAGTAGTAGAGGGTAGTTTTAGAAGAATTCCAAGAAGAAAGTAGCAAGATAGCTTTACAAGGGATCATATGATGGCTTACATTTCAGAGATACATCCTATTATACTAGGATACTAGCAATGGCGCCTTGAGCAGGTCGCTCAGGTCGCCTTTCACATTCCTATAGCTAAGAACAGCAAGGCATAGTCATTATAATTATGTACAAGACATCATAGCCTTGTTGTCATATCCTAGAACTAATTAGCAAAGTCTAGGAACTCATTAAGGTAATGGGCAGAGATCCTTTGTCTTGTTGTCGTCCATGTTGTCATTATTAATCATGAGTAGAAGCTGCGTTGGAAGAAGGTATGGCTGTAGGAGACTCTGCTTGCTTGTGCTATTCTGCTGCGCTGTTGAAGCTTTCTGCCGTGTTGTGTCCAGCACTAGCATGCTCTCTGTAGTTGTTCCCAAAGTTGGAAACTGAGAATAACGAGCCGCAGAATTCGAGGTTGAGTTCCAACCTCGAATTTCCCAAATGTTCTTAGGGTGTGTTCCGAAATCAGGTTCGGATCACAGTTTGCTGAGTTGGCGAAATCGTGGACGGCGAGATCGCCGTCGCCTTGTTACAGCGTGTGAGTGGATGGTTGGGTGACGGGGGAATTTCCCGTGTTTGGAACTCCACAAAGGTGCAATTTCTCGCCAAACCTCTCGCCAACCTCCGTTGTTTGGTTCAGGCAAATTTTTCCCTGGCTACAGTACAACCCTAAACAGTACTTGCAAAGATATACAAAAGCTTTAATGTCAAGAGAATGCGGATGTTACGAGTGCAATTGAGCAAGCGAGCGAGAATTGCACTATCGAAGCTGTAAGGAAAAACCCTTTTCCATAATGGGGTTTACTCAACCGCGTACAACCCCAACTTTCGGAAGTGCACGTTCGGCCACTTTGCTTGCTGCCGAAGCAACCTCGCGTCGCCTTCGGCTTTCCCTTGCCCAACCTGCACCCAACCTCGCGTTCCCGAGGTTCCCGCCTAGCTAGGTTGACCCGCTATATAATCGCATGCCTTCTCATTGTATCGTCAGTTCATTGAGTCACAGCCTCGTTATTCGTTATTCCGCGCACTCTCTTTTACAACTCATAACATCTGGTATCAGAGCTACTTTCCTAGTTCACCCCGCTTTTCGAGGGTAGTTTGGTGGCACGGGTGTGGCTGGTATAGTGGACTACACGACGGTTGCTGCAAGGTTTGTTAATTCAATCCTGCCCGACCCCGATAGTTCGTGTTTTTCACTCACCTGAAGGCCACGGATACCCTTCTGCCCACCAAACGAAGCGTGTGACTCATGGACCAGGAGACATTGAACAAGATGCTAGCGCAAATGGCAGAGCTACAGGCAACAGTGCAGACACTATCGGCATAAGTGACAACATTTCGAGGAGAAGACGCCGAGCTACGCCAGGCGCGAGGTCAAGCGATGTCGAAGGCGAGGGCAACGGTCAAGCGGTGAGCAACCCGTTGGATGTGCGCACACGTGACTTCGAAGAAGAAGACAGGCAGCGAGCGGCAGCGACACCAATTACAGTAACGACGATCAAGATTAAACCCGTCAATCCGCCCCCGTTCAACCCTACGGATAAGACTACTACAGTAAAGGGGTGGCTTTTCGGCGTTGAAGTCTTCTTCATTGTAGGTGGCGTAAACGACGATGCCACGCGTATTGATTACGGGGTTTCTCTCCTTCGAGGCACAGAGCTTGAGTGGTGGCGCTGAACCCTGGACACGGGGATCTCGACAGGTGTGACACATGCGGCAGACGGGACTTCAATGTCAGTTTATCAAGTGACAGCACCGATATTCGGCGTGACCAAGATACGCACGTAGAAGGAGTGGGGCGCGGCCTTATGAGATCGCTTTGAGCACATATCCGGCTCGGAGCAAGCTCTCATGAAGCTGCGTACGTGGTCGCAGTTGGCATCTGTCCAAGACTACACAGCGTCGTTCATGGCCCTTGCCGACTAAGTGGATGACATGTCGGAAGCGGAGCGGTTAGATAAGTACGTCTGCATCCTTAAATACGAGATACAGTATGAGGTGCACCGATGCCGCCCGACATCGTTTCTGGAAGCAGCACGGTTGGCAGAATCTACGGCCGCGCTGATGCAGTACGCGAGGTCGAGTTCCCGGGAGAGAATCAGTTTTCACAGCTATACCTAACGGGCCACGATCAACGGAGTCCATGCACCAGACCGCCCCTGCACTGGGTTGTGTTATAAGTGCGGGAAGTCGGGTCGCAAATATGCAGACTGCCCTGAGAAAACGCTGGCAAAGAACAACGACGCGAAGGAGCCGGGAAACGGGAAGAGTCAGTAACAGACGGGCCCCTTACTGACTGTGCTCTGTCGCCCGAACCCCACCATCATCCCCGCCGAGTCGTGGTTTCGATTCATGCAAACGATCGCACTCGGCCGAATAACGGGGATAATCATGTGGATCACCCTGTGCTGGTCGCTGGCAAGGTGTTAAAAAATAATTTGAAAATGTTCGTCGATGGAGGGGCCAGCCATAGCCTCTTCAACTTGGCGACAGCAAAAAAATGCAAGCTGGAACTTTACAGGTGTCTGCCCGAAATCGACGCTCGCCTCGTGGATGGGACGCCTCTGGCGATTTTGGAGGAAACACGGACGGTGCGGATCGAATGCGGCGACGATTTCGGCTTCAGCATGAAGTTCCTCGCGACGACGCTGGACGGCTGCGACGTGCTGCTGGGACGTGATTGGCTGTGAAAATACAACCCCGTCATCGACTGGACAACGGGATCGTGCAGCATCAGCAAGCACGAGGGGCTAATAAAACTGCCTGCATGGACACCTGACTACATCCAAGCCCCATGCGTCAAAGCCATCACTATAGCTCGCCACTTCAACCGAGGCGTGCAACTATTCGCCGTTTTCTTATGCGAGTTGGTAGTTGACACCGAAGGGAAAGACATCGAGAAGCTGTGCACAGCTGTACCACCGGATTTAGCGGAGCTGATTCGACAGTACCTCGACATATTCCTCGATGTTCTGCCATCTAGACTGCCACTCGAGAGACCTGAGGACCACAAACTCCAGCTGGAACCTGGCGCGCAGCCGGTTGTTCGGACACAACGGCGGTTGACCCAGCCGGAACTCGAGGAGCTGCGTAGGCAAATTGACGCACTGTTGGAGAAAGGGTTCATTCGGCCCAGTACATCGCCCTTCCCAGCGCCAATCCTGTTCACTCCGAAAAAGGATGGCGGCATTCGCATGTGCATTGACATTCGCGCGCTCTACAGGGTTACCATCAAATCTCGTTATCCCATTCCACGCACCGACGACCTCCTCGACCAACTTCGCGGCGCTCGCTACTTCTCGAAAATTGACCTACGCGGCGGTTACCACCAGATCAGGGTCTTCGCCAATGATTGTCACAAGACTGCATTCCGAACCCGCTACGACAGTTACGAGTTCACTGTGATGCCTTTCTGTCTCATGAATGCACCTTCAGCTACTGACCATTGACAGGGTGTTTCGCGACCTTCTCGACAAGTGTGTTATCGTCTACTTGGACGATATTTTGGTTTTTAGCAGGACGCGCGAGCAACATCTCCTCGACCTTGACGCTGTGTTTAAGCGGTTGCAGGAGAACCGCCTCATCACCAAGGGCTCTAAGTGCGAGTTTTTTAAGCAGGAGTTGGAGTTTTTGGGGCATGTAATATCGCGTGACGGCATTAAAATTGACCCGGCGAAGATCAAGACCATCCAGGAGTGGAAGGCCCCGACTAATGTCATGGAACTACAGAGTTTTCGGGTTTGTGAATTACGTCAGGCGGTTTATCCCGAATATGGCGGGGATAACCGGCCCGCTGACCGACTTGCTACACAAGACATGAATTTTGTGTGGTGGAGGGAAGCGGAGGCGACTTTTCAGGAGTTGAAGAATTTTCTCGTTTCCCCTCCGGTTTTGCGTATCGCCGGCCCATCAAAGCCATTCGAAGTCGTCACCGATGCCTCAGATTTCATCATCGGAGCTGTACTCCTCCAGGACTTTGGGAACGGGCTGCAGCCAACAGCCTACGAGTCACGCAAGCTTGCAGGCAGCCAATCGAAACTACCTGATTCACGACAAGGAGATGCTCGCCATTATACATGCGTTCAAACTATGGCGCTGCTACCTGGTGGGCGCCGACGTCACTGTTCGCACGGACCATAAGTCCCTACAGTACCTGCGAGCTCAGCCCAACCTCAACCCGCGACAAATTCGGTGGCTGGATTGCCTGGAGAGCCAGTTCACCTACCGCATCACGTACAAGAAAGGGGCGAATAACATCGCCGACGCTCTTACCCGACCGACAGTTCAATCCGCTGCAGTGCTCATAACCCATTCGAACCCGCTACTTACCAGACTATTCACCCACGGCTACACTACATACCCGCTCTTCAGGACCAGAAATCACCAGCAGGCGACGACAAAGAAGGGGAATTATTACCTAAAATCCGGAACTGGCCAGATTTGGGTTCCCGCTTACCGGCTGCTGCGTGAACTTCTTATTTAGGAGGTCCACGATTCTAACCTCTCCGGACATTTCGGGGTTGATAAAACCCAGAAGTTGTTGCACCGTCAGTATTATTGGCATGATTATGCTAATGACGTGCAACGATATGTGTCCTCATGCAGAGTGTGCCACGCCATGAAATCGACACGTTAGCGGCCAGCTGGATTGCTGCAGCCCCTGGAGCCACTCAAGCGACTGTGGCAACAGGTGACGATGGACTTCGTTACAGGGATGTCAGTTGGGCCGTCCGGCAATGATGCTGTCCTCGTCGTCGTCGACCACCTTACGAAAATGGCGCACTTCGCACCATGTCGTACAATAATCTCAGCCAAAGAAACTACGCGCCTTTTCATCTCGGCCGTCGTGCGACTGCAAGGAACCCCCTCAGCGATCATCAGCGACCGGGATCCGAAGTTCACGTCGAAGGTTTGGAAGGAAACATGGGCACAGTACGGCACGAAGCTATAGTTCTCATCGGCATACCACCCGCAAACGGACGGCCAGACCGAGCGAACCAATCAGACCATGGAGCAGCTGATCAGGACAAACTGCCCTGACCCTGCACGATGGGAGACCTCACTCGCCATGTGGGAATTCGCGTTCAACAACGCTCCGTCCAGCACGACTAATCACTCCCCGTTCTTCTTGAATTACGGGATAGATCCGGTGGTCCCTACAATGACTACACTCGACAACCCAGTCCCGCGGTCACAATCATTCGTGACGGAACTCCAAGAAATTCGCAAGAAGGCTGCAGACGCAATTCGCAAGGCGAATATCACTTCCCAAAAATACACGAACCTTCTACGACGGGAAATCGTCATGAGAGCTGGGCAACTAGTGCTGCTCGACACGAAAAACCTTCACTTACGTGGCGGCCACGATTCTGTGGGCCTTTCAAGATCATCAAGATGGTGACACCTGTCACCGCGAAGCTGCTACTACCCGACGACTGGCGTATTCACGACGCCTTCCACGTCAGCTTACTTCGCAAGTTCGTGCCTGCCACGACAGACATCGCGCGCCAGAACGCCGCCCCTAATAGCCCGAACTGTCCCGGAACCGACCCTTGACCCGTCCAAGATTTTGGCGCATCGTGTTCGGCTCGAAGCTTCTCGACGCCACGTGGGTTTTCTAATCCGTTGGACTGACCGCACCAATGAGGACGACACCTGGGTGCCATCCGCCTTGCTTCAAGCTTCCCCGCTTCTTGGTGATTACCTCGCCCGCAAGCGAGCTGCGAATGTTGACCACCTTTCTTAAGGAGGGGGGGGGGGGTAGTGTAAGGAAAAACCCTTTTCCTTACTGGGGTTTACTCAACCGCGTACAACCCCAACTTTCGGAAGTGCACGTTCGACAACTTTGCTTGCTACCGAAGCAACCTCGCGTCGCCTTCGGCTTTCCTTTGCCCAACCTGCACCCAACCTCGCGTTCCCGAGGTTCCCGCCTAGCTAGGTTGACCCGCTATATAACTGCATGCCTTCTCAATGTATCGTCAGTTCATTGAGTCACAGCCTCGTTATTCGTTATTCCGCGCACTCTCTTTTACAACTCATAACACCTGGTATCAGAGCTACTTTCCTAGTTCATTCCGCTTTTCGAGGGTTGTTTGGTGGCACAGGTGTGGCTGGTACAGTGGACTACACGATGGTTGGCTGCAAGGTTTGTTAATTCAATCCTGCCCAACTCCGATAGTTTGTGTTTTTCACTCACCTGAAGGCCATGGATACCCCTCTGCCGAGAATAGTAGTCGAGGCGAGTGTCGCGAGTGGTAACGGTGCACTGTTTGGAGCTGTTGGCGGGAACAGTGGTGTACGCGTTGAGCAGGTATGCGAAGTAAGGAAAAAAAGGAAATTTCCTTACACTACTATCAGCTTACGTTGCTGATAGTAGTTGAAGGAGAACAAGATGATTTAAGATACAATTACAAAGGTATTAAATAGATGTCTAGCTAGCCATGTTCTATAAGGGGTACATTCCCTTATTAACTGTATTGCATAACTACAGTAACTGTGACTATTGTCAGTCTTCGACAGTTACCTCGTTGCATTGCGTAACCTCTAATGCGGTTGTCGATTGGTCAGCAGTCATGACTGTTGACTTTCAGTGAATGTTGACCTTCGGGTGGCTCTCGAGCTACCGAGTACTTTGTACGAGCATGTAGTGATACTGATACAACAACACTGCTTTGTTATGAAGAAGTGCGCTAGGAGAGAACCTTCGGGAATGCTACAATAACCTTTCGGTTATTCCAACACTCCCCTTCATTCCTGAAGGTGAGCCACGTGGGACTTCTTCGATATCCTGGTGAGGTTGGCGCAGTGCTGAAATTTCTGACGTGGCAGTTTCTTTGTAACATCTTGACCCGCCCACTTGGTCTCAATACATCGAACCAGCTGCGAGGGGGAAACAAGGGAGAAAAATGATTGGTTGGAGTTTGATTGGAAGCGAGGAATTTGGAATTGACTTGATTGGAAAACTAGCCAATCAGAACTCTGCTATACAACTGTGACAGAACTTATATGATAGGTTTGAAAACAACCCGCGTAAGTTCAAACATCACCCTTGTCCAACCAATCAGAACATACTCACACGAAGTGAGTCGACGGAACTTCCGCCGCTGGTTGGAAATAGAACCAATCAGCAACAGCCAACCTAAATCCAACTCGACTCTTCCTTGAAATTGCAACGAATGCAACTACTCAGGTTTGTGATAAGTGTGCATTGCTGTACTTGTTGTCTATTGTCTAATTGGTTGGGAACCCTAACCATTGCCACATGGGCAAAGACCCATGGTGGTGCACCCTTCCTTGCCATGGGGAAGGTGGCTGCACCCCAAGGGGGTCTAGGGAAGGGGTCTGAGCCAAGCAAGCTCATTCTTCACTTCCTATCCCCAACTAATCAATTGGGAAATATGATTTTTCTCTCTCAATTCACCTTCCAGAGTTTGTTACTGCATCTCCTAGCACTCTCCAGACTTATTAATTTCCAGGAGCTGCTACTTTTTGTTTATATTAGAACCCATTGATAAATGGGTAAATGCCCTTTTTGTTAGTAGATCCGTTACATTGGTAATCAGAGCTATTAGTAGATCCTCGCCTTGTGGGCATATAAGAGGATTTTATGGTTTTCTTTTTCTTGGAGAAGTTGTGATTTTCATTGTAATTTCTATTATAAGCTATTGAAGACTACAAGCTACTCAAGCTCAAGTTTTCAAGATCTAGAAGCTTCTCCAAGAGTTCTATTCCCTCCCTCCCTCCCTGCTGGTGGAACTACTGGATCCACTGTGAAGAAGTTGGTTATTGACAACCTGTGTGGATTAGCATTCTCTGTTGAAGACAATCACTTTGTGATTGTTCTTGCCTTATCCACTGCGGTGGTAAGGATATTTTGCAACAGAGGTGTTTTTTACACTGTTGTGGTTGTAAGATCTTTTGAAGAAATTTCTCCTTTGGAGAAAATCTTGGTTATTCACTGCGGTGATAACAATTTGCAGTAGATCTGTAACTCATTTTTATAATACAGTGACTTTGCTCTAAATGGCTTCTACCAACTCCAAGACTGGTGGTGTTGAAGGCAACAACTCCCATGCTGAACTGGAAGCTTGTGTGCAGAAGATTGACCTGAACAACTTGGATGAGGAAATGGCTGAAAAGGAAACTGTTGAAAACTCCCCTTCTAAGGACCCTTCAGTTGCTGAAAATTCCAAGGAGCAGGAAGGGGAGTCTCAGGAGGATGACATTGAGTTGGAAGGGGAAGAGGATATTCTGCATGCTGAAATTGCTAAGCTGCAGGATCACGCTGCTGAGCAGGATACGCGCATCCAGCAGCAGCAGTCACTCATCTCCACGCTCAGAGGGGAGCTCTCTGACCAGGACAGCAAAATCAAGAACCTGGAATTTGAGCTTAAGAACATGAAGCACGTTCATCAGCTGGCGAGGCAGACCTCAAAGATCAACAAGCTGCACGAGGCTTTCAGTGCCCTCCAAAGGGAGACCATGTATTGCCCTGCACCACGAGCGGACCCGCCTGCCAACTCTGTTAGCGGTCGCACTAACCCTTCTCGCTCTGGTGGTGTGGCGGGTGACCCTGGACCTTCTACGCAGCGCGCTGCTGAGCCGAGCACGCAGGCTTTTGGCTCTCTGCCAATCACCCTGCCGCCATTCATCCATGGCAAGACGGACGTGGCGGCATGTTTGTCGATGATGACCGACCTGTTCACAGCTCACAAGGTCCAAAACGACGCTCGCGTCGTCGCTGCCACCACCGTGCTGGACCAGAATGCACAGCGAGTGGTGTATGGCAGTAAGCTCCAGGCTGAGGCGGACAAGAAGCTGTTTGGGTGGGAAGAATTCGCCTCTGCACTCAAGCAAGCCTTCCAGGTCCAGCCAACACAGCTGGAGGTGCGAAGCCGCCTTGAGAAGCTGCAGTGCGGGAACCGCACAGTGCAGCAGTACGCCGTGGAGTTCGAGGAGATCTGGGTGCTGCAGAAACCGGCGGAGCGTATGAGCGAAGGCGAAAGGATCCATTTGTTCTTCAGGGGGCTGCCTGAACACCTCAAGAACGTGCACATGACAGATGGGGCTGGGGAGGCATGGAGGTCCTACGATCACGTGAAGCGTGTGGTGGGGAACACTGATAAGCATTTCCGTGCTTATGCCAAAACCACTACCCAGCCGCAGCAGGCCTCAAGGTCGTCATCTAGCACTGTGGGTCCAAGCGGAAGGCAGCAGGCAACGCCTTGGAAGGGCAGGAACCATAAGAGGCCTTTCCAGCAGGGACAGCAGGCTGACCACAAGGCCAAGAAGGTCAATGAGGGTGGACCAAGCAATGTCCAGAGCTGCTTCAAGTGCGGCAAGCCTGGACACAAGGGCTATGAGTGCCGCCACCGCAAGTCGGTGAAGTACTCTGGCAAGGCTAAGACGGACAACAAGCGCAATGACGGCAGTGGCCCCTCGAGCAGCCAGCGGGATTTTGCAAAGCCCAACTAGGGGGTGGGTATCTAGCGAGCATTGTAGATCGAGAGGATGAGGCAGTGGTCCTGCGGGATGAGGAGTTGTTGAAACTCGAGTGCCTTGTTGATTGCAAAATTGCATGTGTGTATGCATTTTCTTTTAATGAAAGCTCTTTGTTTGCCTCTCGATTTCACCCACTGGAAAGTATCACAGTTGAATCATTACGAGATAAATTCTCAATTATCTTTTGTGGTCACCAGAATTTGCCTTGGATAATGGATGTGGTGGGTCGTTGCACCCAAGCGCACCCTCTAACTGCGGTTGGAATGGTAACGCGCACAGTTCGAGGTAAATTGTATTGAGCGCTTCAAGGATGGAGTGTGTTAGCGCAGTGGGATAAAGGACACCACGTGTGGTGGACACAAGCTCGTTCTTTTGGACGTAGCAAGCACGGCATTAAGGCATACTATTTGCCTCCCACTGATATTACAGCATGTCCTATCCTGTCGAAACATCAGCAAAACCTTTTGTTTTTGGGTCGCGTAAATGGGCGCAGCGCCTCGATCCTAGTTGATACAAATGCAACTGCGTCATTGATAGATGAGAATTGGATGGGATATTTGAATGTTCCTGTTCAAGGACCATCTTGTTCTATCCGTCTGGGGGATGACAGGATCATCCCATGCAGAGGACATGCATTGGTCAACCTGGATATCCAAGGATATCAGGAGACCGTCAGCGTTTTTGTCTTACCCCTCCTAGCAGGCGTAGACATTGTCTTGGGAATGGATTGGCTGCGGCCTAATGAGGTGATATTCAATTTCCAAGATAACATGCTTTCATTCACAAAAAATTGGACGACCTTTCAATGGCAACTCCCAAGACGCCAAGCACTGGACGACAAACCTCAAACATTAGCTCTTGATGTGTGCTTTGCGTCGGCTCTCCAATTCAAAGAGCATGTCAAATGAGCTTATACACTTTTTGTGGTACAACTAGACTCTGAACCAACGACGTCACAGATTATTGAGGACTTTCCACTGTTATATTCACAGTAGGCTTCAATGTGCCTAAAACGAAAGATAGAGTGCACAGTCGGATTTCGGCACAGCGGCTTTAAACGTTCATAGCGTTCTGGTCACTGCTTCAAATGACCTGATTCAACTTGGATCTGGAGCGTTTTGAAGTCACCTACAATAGGCAATTTAGATCGCACGATTTCACCAAGTATTGACGGCACAGCGTCGGTTTGAACGAACGGCACTATGGCAGCCACTATAGTCTTAGAACACAAGATAGGAAGAGTTAGGAAGAGTTACGAGTTGGGAATGACTCCCAGCTCCTACAAACCCCAAGAGCCGAGGTACAGTGATGTGGAACAGTGCCAGACTGTCCCCAACCACGAAGGGTCTCGAAACTACCCTTCACTAGGGCCTACACCAAGTGAAATGTTACACTACACAAAGTAATGTAACTATCTTCAATTTCTTGAGGTGTACCCTTTTGGCGAGCTTCGCGATCACTTGAATGTTGACACCAGGGCTCGGGTTCTTCATCACAAACTCATCCTTGAGTTCTTGATGGGTCTGCTGCACACACCTGCGACACGCCGAACGTTCGACAAGCGACAAAATAGAAACCGCGCACGACAAAATAGAAGTTGCGCGGGACACACAAAATGACCGCGTAACACGCGACTAGCGATAACTCGCTATTGACTTGACACACACACTCGACATCATGACCCATCATTCACACACTATTATAAGCATGAAATATATATTTATTTCATGCACTCATACCATTCCATGCACACACGCATGCACGCACACGGACAACAAGCCGAGTGCAAACCGTAGGGTTGCACCAACAAACTCCCCCTCGGATTGTTGGCCTTAGGATATGTTGCTCTCTCAGTTCAGAGCCATCCCAGCCAGCTTGCAACACTTCCAATGCTGCTGCTCCACCAGCCTCTTAGTCATCATGTCTGCCGGCTGCCCCGTCGTCTTCACGTAGCGCAACTCAACTTCACCCGCGGCCACCATGCTCCTCGTCCAATGCCACTTCACCCTCATGTGCTTCGTGAGGCCATGCAACACAGGGTACTTGGCAAGAGCAATGGCACCCTGGCTGTCACAGTAGAGTGGGGTAGGTCCCTGCTGCTCCTCCCCCAATTCAGCCAACAAACGCCGCTGCCACACAATCTCCCGTACGGCACGGAAGAGTGCCATGTACTCGGACTCCACCGAGCTCAATGCTTGGTCCACCTGCTTCTTGCTTTCCCAAGCAGTTGGGCCTCCACCAACACAGCAAATGAACCCTCCAACACTTGTCATGTCCTCTGGTTCCGATGCATATGAAGCATCCGAGTAGGCGGTGAGGAACAATCGCCCGGGTTCAACACCATCCGAGCTTTTTTGGCGCCTTTGCGCCGCCGCCGAGTATTGCAGCCCAACGGTCGGTGTTTGGCCAAGGTACTTGGCCACCCTCATTCCAGCTGCTACCTGCTCCTCATTAGGGCATTGCACAACCCTAGCCAGCTGCCCGGTAGCAAAGGCGACGTCCGGCCGAGTGTTTACCGCCGCATACATGAGGCTGCCCACCAACGAGTGAAAACGGCGCCTCTCCTCTTCACCAACGCTCTCCTCCTCTGGTCCCTTCACACACTTGAACCCAGAGGGAAAGGGTGTAGCCACATGACCTTCACTCTGCCCAAAGTTGGCGAGGTACTTCCGTTGGTGCACTCGCATGCTCCGCTTCTCCACGTCTTGTTCGATGTGGAGCCCAAGGTAGAAGTTCACGTCACCAAGGGACTTGCACTTGAATTTGTCTTGCAGCTTCAGCATCACCTATTTCACTAGGTTAGAGGAGGGTGAGAAGATGAGAATGTCATCCACATAAACCACCATGAAGCTCCTCTGCTCCCCCTCGCCAAGCATGAACAAGGAGTGATCGGCCGTTGAGGGAGTGAAGCCGATCTCCTCCAACACTTCGCGCAGCTTCATGTACCATTGCCTAGGGGCCTGCTTCAGCCCATAGAGGGCCTTCTTCAGCTTCCACACTCTGCCACTACCATCATCAAACCCCTCTGGCTGCGCCATAAAAATCTCCTCCTCAAGGATGCCGTTAAGGAATGCCGTTACGATGTCCATCTGCTTCACCACCCATCCTTTGATGGCGGCTCCCGCGAATAGGGTTCGCAGCGTCGTCGGCTTTTCGACAGGGGCAAACAGCTCCTTGAAGTCCACCTTCTCCTTCTGCTGGTACCCCTTGGCTACAAGCCTAGACTTGTAGCGCTCGATCTTGCCGTCGGCGTCCGACTTGATCTTGAAGAGCCACTTGGACGTTATCGCCTTACGTCCCTCCGGTAGCTCCACCAATTCAAATGTGTCATTCTCCTCAATGCTTTTCAGCTCACTCTCCATTGCCTTCTTCCACTCCTCAGCATCACTACTCTCCAAGGCCTCCTTGAGAGTTGCTGGTTCTCCCGGCATCTCCACCGGAGAGAAGAACACGAACGCACTTTCCTCGTAGTCACTCTCCTCGTCGTCTCCGACCATCATTGCCGCTCCGGCCAGGGCTGTCTTGCCCTGCTTTCCCGGTGCATCATAGGTCAGCCTATTAGGGGGTTGAACTCTCCTCTTCCCCCTTCCTTCCTCCTCAGTTGTAGAGACTTGAAAACCTTGGCGTTGCTGCGGTGTAGCTCGGTTCCGTGGAGCGCTCGTAGTGCGGGAAGGAAGTGTCGGTGCACGCTCGCTCACTTGCTGCACCTCCTCCTCTTCTTCCTCTGCATCCTTGGCCTCCTCTCCCCCATTCACAAGGGAAGATTGCCTTGTGGTGGTGCTGCCGCTGCTCAGCTCCAAAGGCAGCTCCACATGCTCCAAGCCGGAACTCTTCACCTCCCCAAACCGCACGCCTATCTTTGCCTCATTCTCCGCCTTCCAATCCTTGTACATGAAGTTCTCCATGAACTTGCAGTCCTTGCTCACCATGAACTTCTTAGTGAATGGGTCCCAAAGAAGCCACCCCTTGCTGTTTTGAGCCATGCCCAAATGCACAGCCCATATCGCCTTGGCACCAAGCTTGTTGTGCCGAAGATGCTTAGGCACGAGCGCCATGCACATGCACCCGAACACCCGAAGCATATCCACCTTTGGCTTCCTTCCAATCCACTCCACATAGGGCACCCATTTATCTGCTCCCACATGAGTCAAGGCTCTGTTCTTGGCCACACACGCGCTCCGCACCGCATCAGGCCAGAAATAGTCGAGTAGTCCGGCTTCAATGAGCAACCCGCGTGCCGCCTCCGTGATTGTGCGGTTCGCTCGCTCGGCGATGCCGTTCATTGCAGGGGAGTATGGCATGGTGAGGGAGTGCCGAATACCATTCTTCTTCAGCCACAACCCAAACTCCTTGCTCAGGAACTCTCCCCCTCGATTGGTGCGGATTGACTTGACTAGACGGTCTTGTTGCCGCTCCACCATCGGGAACCAATCCGTCTTCAACGTTTCAGCCACGTCGCTCTTCTTGGCCAGCACGTACACCCAAGTCATGCGGGTATAGGCGTCCACAATGGTGAGGAAATACTCAGCTCCAGCAGCTCCAAGCTTCAGGGGGCCCACCACGTCCATCACCACCTCATCAAGCGGTGCCTTTGCCGTTGCCTCCGAACTAGGGAACGGAAACCGGGTGAACTTGGCTTGAATGCACGTCGGGCAGCCAAGCACCCATCACACGTATGACAGCAACCATCTCTCCCTTGACTAGCTGCTGCAAGATAGGCAGGGCCACATGCCCCATGCGCCGATGCAAGGTGAGCCAATCACACTCCCCCGTAGCCGAAGTTGGATTGGAGAATGCCGCGCTCGCAATAGCGCCCCACATACTCTCTCCGTAGTCCTCCTTCGCTGCTGCTTCGGGGGGCTCCTCACCCTTGTGCTGATTCTTGGCTGCTGCACCGCTCTCCTCGTGTTCACCAAGCTTGCTGGTCCCTCCAAGGTTGCACTTCTTGGACTCAATCTCCTTAACGCGACCGTTCGCGCTAACGCCGCTACCAACCGCTTCTCCCTTGGTGCTGACGCTTGCTGCAACTTGCCTCTCCTTAGGCATAGGGACCATTGGGATCTGCCACATCTCGTTGTAGACATCCCTATCCTCATGAAGGTCCCAAAGAATCCGGTCGCCAATCCTCGCGGTGTAGGTCTTGGCTCCCTTCGAGTTCGTGTCCATGCCGGCCTTTGCCAACCGCCGCACGGAAATCAGGTTTGCAGCAAGGCTGGGCACCCAAAGCACGTTCTTGAGGCCCACCATCTTCCCATCAGCACCCTTGAACATGGCCTTGCCCATGCCTTTCACCTCTGCTCGCTGCCCCAAAGCCGATGTGACATGCTTCACCGGTGACGGTTCAAGTTCGGTGAGCAAGTCCGCGCGAGGTGTCATGGTATAGGTAGCGCCGCTATCGATCACCCAATAGTCCAGGGGGTGTAGGGTGACCTTTCCCACATCTGCAGGCTCTTCAAAGTCTTCATCCTTCTCTGGTGCAGCTGGTGCTTGAGTTGACACAAAGTAGAATAGACCCAGGTACCGATCGTCGCTCGGGTCCTTGTCGTTGTCTCCGCTCTTCATGTTTGCAGCTCTGCCACCGCGACCGCCACGGCCTCCACGGCCTCTTCCTCTCCCTCCTCCTGCTCCTCTACCCTCTTGGCCTTGAGCAGGGGTCCATCCTTCAGGGAGTTTGAAGCAATCGCGCCACATGTGCCCGGTCTTGTGGCAATAGTGACATTCACCGTCAAATCGGCCGCGACCGCGTCCGTAGCTCTTGTCGTCGCTGCCGTAACCGCCACTCCCGCGGCCTCCGCCAAAGTTGCTGCCACCAAACCTTCCTCCCCCTCGTCCTCTGCCTCTTCCTCGGCCATATCCACGGCCGACACTTGCTGCCCCAGCGCCATCCGCACTCGCCAACTCACGGCGGCGGAAGTCCTCTTGAAGGATTGCTCGCTTCACATCTTCGAGCGAGAGGCGGGGCAGATCTCGGTTGAGGTTGATGATGAGCGAGGACCATGACTCTGGGAGTAAGGCCAGCAACTTGGTCTTCTTCTGGAGCTCACTGTAGTTCAAATCAGCTCCCTCAAGCCGCGTCAACAAGTCGAAGAATTTCTGCACCCCTTCTTCAACCGCTTCATCCTCTTCAATTCGTAGTGTCGCCATTTGCCGTTCCAACACCACAGCTACCGCCGCTGTTGCAGGAGCGTGTACACCCTTGAGAGCAGCCCATGCCTTTGGTCCCTTCTCTGGTTCACGCTGGAATGGCTTGATGTGACGGATTTGGCTGCTCCCCAACGCTTGCCCAAGTAAGAGATAGCCTTGTGCGCTCTTCCGCACCCACGGGCTCTTCTCCGGGTCGTTCTCGGGGCGCTTCTCCGTTCCTTCCATCACCTCCAGCAGGTCATAGTGGTCAAACACGTTCTCCATTCTGAAGGACCACTCAGCAAAGTTGTCACCATTGAACTTGTCAAGGCCAAACACTCTAGGCTCATCCCTAGATGGGCCAACACTTGGTTGCACGGGCATCGGACCTTTCCAAGTGTTCGTGGTCAATTTTAGCGCAGATGGATTACAATCGCCCAGAAGGCTGTCTTTCGGTAAATTGCTGGCAATGCTGGGCGTCGATTGCAGGCCAACAGAACCTACCTGAAGACAGCGATCTGTTGGCCAAACTCGGAACGCAGGCAAATTGTCCGAGGTTACCTGCGCGTCGGCTCGAAACCAAGCGAACCACACAAATCAATTTCGCTACAGTTACACATGATGGATTTCGGGAATGTAGCGATGATGCTTTCGGGTAACCAACACGTGTTGCTTTCGTGTTGCTTTCGTGTTACCAACATGTGTTGCTTTCGAGTAGCATTCACTTGACCTACATACCATGTAATATTGCACGTTCACTTTTTATTAAAATATATAAACGTACGTTCTCTTTAAAGTAATCCTCAATATAGGTCAGTGAAAAGAGACGCAGGCAAATACAGTCGTACCAATTGCACTAGGATTTAAAGAACATTAAAAACCAATAAGAGCAGCCCCTGCAATAGCGGATTATAGCTTATCATTTCCCGGTTCTAGAAAAAAAGAGGATTCAGATACACTAATTAAAACATACAATACAGTAGCACCAAAAGAAACCTCGTTAAAAACTACCTCCAGTTCAAAACAAGAATGTTACCAAAGTCGTAGTAGCCTCCAATGAGGGGCGTCCTTTCCTTGTCTATCCACTTCTCGACCTGGCATCTCCTCTTGTCCATCTCCTTCTTGTTCAGCCCTTGATCCGAGAACAGGCTCGGCATGCTAGTCACCATGGTATGCTCCACCTGCACGAAAATGCAGATAGTCAGATTGTGACAGCAAGGGAACTTCGGTATGCAGAAATAGAGTACCCACCGCAACAATAGTGTAGCGAAGCTGGTCGATGGTGAGAGCAATGTCCTCTGGAGGGTCCTTGCCATACCAGCTCGCTGCAGCTACAACAATAGCAGCACTCGCGTAAGGCTTACCATGCCTGAGATGCCAAGGCAAGCCAAACTCATCTGCAAGGAAATATCAAAGATAATTAGTTATAGATATGTATTAGGGCCTGCAAACGTACGAACATACCTGACATATTGACTGTTGCGTATGATGTCCGAGCATCTGCTGTGATCTCCACGGGATCTCCTGACGCATCGAGAAGCTTTGGAAATGCCTTCTTTCGAAAGCCAGAAGCGAGCTTCCCTCTCCTGCTATTGGCGGACTCGATGGCTTTTGTTGCCCACTTCATGTTATCCCAATGCCTTGAGAAACTGGCAGCCTCTTTTTTCTGCAAAGACAGCAAGTCAGAAACTTCAGTCATAATATCACCTTCCTCAGGATACACCCTACGCTTTTCCAGTTCGGGACCATTCAGCAAGTTGTCCTCAGCGATACCGATTTTTGCATGCACACAATCAGAGCCGAAAACAGTCAGAGACCATTAAAAAAAAAATGTGTCTGGAACACTATCACTGGATAACGTACCTCCACTACTGAATCCTCGCCCCAAGAGGGTTTTGCAAGTGCCTTCGAAAGATCGCTGACAACACCAATGAGTTGCTGATGAGCCGCATCCGCTTGCCTCTGATGCGTCTCGATCCTCTTCAAAGCGTCCATGATGTCGGCCAAGGCAAGCCTGATGTTGACCTGATTGCCGTTGAAGTTATTCGCCTCACGATGGAAAACTTCTCTATCCGAAACTCTTAGAGGTCCTGTAGACGGGTTGTAGAAATAACTAAGACGAAAAAACCGTGCGATAAACAAAAAACGACGATGCATAAAACACATAATACAAGGAGCCTGATTATTATTGGGGGAGGCTATCGGAGTGCTGTTAGAACCATCGCCTTGAGACCCGACTATGTTGTCTGCTACGTCAGCATCACCACGGTCGACGCCATTTTGAACAGGGGACGGTTCTGGGGCAATCTGGGTGGACGGGGGGTTTGCAGCAGGCAGGGTAGCCGCAGGCAGGTTAGCAGCAGGTACTTGCCTAGACCTTCCGTATCTGGGAAGGCCAATCTCGTAGTCGTTCAAAGCCGAGTTTCTGCCAGCCCCAGCTCGTTGCAGTCGCCTGTTTTCAACGACAGCGGCGGGTAGGGTGGGCCATTGGTAGCCCGTACGAAAGGCTCATTAGAGCTGAGACACAATGATAGAGGGCCTAGAGCTTCCAGCAGGAACCCTCCGAGCCCCAGCTAAATGAGCCCTTGGCGTTGGGCCAGTCTTCCGAATGCCTTGTTCAGCATTCGTAGTTCATTGTTCCAAATGCCTTGTTCATTGTTTTAGGTTGACTGCCCGCATGTTAAGTTTGCCCAAAAATCGAACCCGGGATGGGTGAAAATTATCATGTTCACCAAAGCTAGAGTTGACTTTCCTACACGTTTAATGAAATAGTCAACGTTTATTTTTGACACCCAGGATCAACTTTGGTTGTGAAAGTTGGGCAAATAGAATAACTTTGTTTCTCGATAGTTGTTGTGAGCAAGAATGCAAGCAGTTCAGCTGTTCAGCAGTTGTCGCGACCTAGTTTTTCTTCTTGTTGGGCACTGCAACACCAATCAGGGTTGAATGGTGAGTGCGGTGCGTGCAGTGCGTGTATTCATAGGCCCAGGTTGGTCTGTTTGTCGTGCTTGGAAGTAGAAGCTTCGAGAGCCAGCTAAACTGTTTGAACCGACGGTTTCAAACATACGGTACGCGTTGTCTTCTCCGCTGAAACTTTTTTCGCAAATTCGCAGTCTTTCCGGGTTTGGGCATAACGGGAACCTTAATGCTGCCCAGCAGTGCCAGTTTCATTTTTACAACTATGTCGCGGTTGGGGCACACTGGTGGTTCACGGGTAGTTTTCTGAACACGACACGCCCCGTCTGTCAGTGGCGGTAGTGTAAAATCGGCGAGTTCTTTTTTTTTTTTTCCGAGATGTGTACATCCAAGCCACTGCCACTGCCTGTCGCCCTCAATTCCTCCAGAGCACTACGCCGCCCTTATGCCCTCGAAGCTGTCCCCAGCCCAGCCAGCTGGCAGGGTGTACTCTGTTGCGCTGGCAACAGTTGCGGTGCGTCAACCTGTCAATGGGACTTTGCGTCTGCCTCAGACCAACTTTTTTTCCGCTTTCACTGTTTCGTCGACCACAAGCACAATTCCAACCTTCTTAAAGTTTAAGCAACGCTCAACACTTGTGAGGTAGGTGTCGTTGTTTTAGCTTTAGAGTGTACCCTTCCCCCAGCCCACGCTTACGTCCATCGCGGCCTTTTGAAATTCGATACTTTTTCGAAAAAATGATCCTGGCACTTTTTCACAGTAATTTCCACTTTGTAGTCCCTCGTGAATTTTCTTTTCTACACCCGCCCAACCTTTGTGCCAGCCTGGAGTCATCTGATTTTTCCAGTCTGGCCTCATAAATGCAACCTGCTGCGCTAGCAGCTTAGGTGGATGACCCACCTCGCTGGCGTGGTCGTAGTGTGTCTGCACAGTGCATTCGTTGGTGTGGCGTGCATCCCAACGCACTGTTTCTCGTGGTGCGCCCCTCGCGTTGGCAAGTGCGCCAAATACATCCTCACTGATGTGAAGAGCGAACACTTTGTGTGTGTTTTGAGTAAACACACTGATACTGAAGAACATACCAGAGTTGCAAACTTTCAAAAGCTATTATTACATAAATTTAAATTTGTTAAGAACAAAAACACCATCAGAAACTGGAACAACATGGGCTACTCGCAAGATCGTGTCGATATCCACTACATGGTACTCGTTATCAGTTTCTTCCCATGTCATGAGTGGGCAGTGAGACTCGTGAACTTCTCCTGTGGCTCTGTAAAATCGCACGAAAGCCCTCTCCCGCTGCTCCGTCTCTTGGGTGCTGGGAATGTAAGCGTCAACAACAAACAAAAGCAGCAGACGTGCGTACCACGTGACCCTGTTCATTGTTGGTTCACCATTGGACGTTACTCCTGCCTCCTCGCCCTCGAGTGCAACATCACTAAACCACGATCTCCTCATGAATGAAGCACACGCCTGCACGTAGTGAGTTTGACTGGAATATTTGGTGAAATCCTCATCACCAGGTATCGCCATACCATTCTTTACCTTGATGGTGGAGCTAAAGATAGCTCCGTCTTCTTGTGGTTGACTCAAAATCTCTTGCAATTTGGTCATATCCCCAGGCGCTTTGTCGACTATAGCACTCCAGAAATCACCACCCCTCAGCTGAGGCTCCTTCCAGTTCACAGGGGTGCTCGTGCTGACCAAAGTGTTGCGCCCTGTGCTCATGGCCTCTTGCAGAGCAACCATCCTGTGGCGACTGTCTTCATTGATGGTCGCCGAATCGTCAAGCGTTTGCAACATTCGTGCGCGCACGTTGTAGTTGATTATCTGCGGTGTCGCATCTCTCTTGTTTGATGCCCGGTAAGCCCGCTTGACCAACGGCTGATGCAGGTACTCGAACATGTTGGCGTTGTAGTGTATGGGCACACCCGAGCGAATGATGTCCTCAACGACGTGTGCCAGGGCATGCACCTTGGAGATGTTGAATTCGGATGATTGTGAGGTTCCAAAAACATTTTTCAGCTTTGGGATTAGCCTGCAGGATTTGGGAGAAGGGAAAAACACATGGCTAATAACTTTCGGGTCACAAGGTTGGTGTTAACACGAAAAGAACATAGGGGCGTGGTGTAATTAAGGCCAAAGCTCGTGCGCTACAAGTTTGGAATGGTGTTTGGAATGGTATGGTGGTCGAGTGGGAGAGGTGGAAAGAGATAGGAACGGTGTTTAGGGAAAATAGGGCAGGGTGGTGTGAACATAGCAAATGATGTGAACAACCCGTGGTGATATGAGAGAACAAAGGGGGAATAACCGAGGGTGGATGTTGAATGTGAGTGTGAAAAACGTGTGACCATGTCATGTTACCATGATAAAGGGAAGAACCGCAAGATTGTATGGAAGTGGAGATATTAGGGTGATAATGAGGAACTTTACCTCTTGATGGCCTCATCGAGTTCTCGAAGCGTCCCTTCGGTATGGTACCATCGGCGAAATCCAAGGATGTAACAATCAACGAACTCCGCTACGACGTCGACGATATCTTGCGAAACCTCGCCTGCTAAAACGATCGTGATGACACGCATGATGGCACGATGCTCGAAGGCTTGGAACTTAGCCTTTCCAACGAAGTAACCCCGCTTCTCACTGCCCGGTATGCGAAAGCCACATATGCGGGTACCAAGGGCTATTTCGAGAAGTTTCTTGTCAAGAGCTACGAGGACGTTACGCTGTCCACGATAGAGCACTCGGATGCAAGAAATGATGTGCAGAAAAATACCAAGATCCATGGCATGCATGACCTCCACCAACAACGCTCGATATGGGTTGCCGACGGGAGTTTTGCCGAGCGCAAATCCCCATATTGCAGCCTGTTGCAAACGTAGAATCCGGGAAATGACATGGTTGACAAGCGTTGATAGTGGGGATAATATCTAGAGAAGTGTTTTTACAACCAAACATAAGACGAGATCCAGGGGATCACATAAATACCTTCACTGGATGTACGCTTATGGCTTGAGAGGCTTCTTTACGAGTTGTATGAGCCTCAATCGCCAGTAGCTGCTTGACTTTATCCTCTTGGTCCTCCTCCGTCCGCAGCGCATGCCGTGCATCCATGTCGCTCATCGCTTCTTGAGGCACCAGACATTTATGGCACGGATACTTTGCCCCATGGCCGGCGTATGTACCCGCCATTTTACATGCCTCAGGTTGGTCAGCAACATCAGCGTACAACACCGGATACACAATGCATCGCACCCCGTAAGGATCAGTAGTCATGATGCCTCTGCAACAATGGGTTTGCCACGGGTGGTATGGAAAGAGCGAGAGTAGGAGGGTAAAAAGGGGGTTGGAGGGGGGATAGTGATTGAGATATGGAGCTTGCATCACATGGAAGGGTGAAGTGAATGCAATGTGGTAGGGTGAAGTGAAGGGTGCGGAGGAAAAATGGTAAGGGGGAAGCGAATGAGGGGAAGGTAGAAGTGAATGAGGGGTGGAACCCTGAAAATTGGAAAGGTACAAGTGAAAGAGGTTGAAATGTGCACAAAAGCAGTGAGGAGACGAGTGGTTGAAAGCTAGTGTGGATAAAAAAACTGTATAGAGTAGTGAAGTAGAGGTGATGCAGCCAAAGCAGGTCAAGGGGAAAGTGAATGAGGGGAGGGGGAAGTGAATGAGGGGAGGGGGAAGCACATGAGGGTTGGTGCGAACAAAACATGGAAGGGAGAAGCGTATAGCAGGGTGGTGTGACAAAAATTTGAGAGTGGAATTGGTCGAGAGATGATGCAGCCATAGCAAAGAATGGAGAAGTGAAGGAGGGGAGGGGAAAGTGAACGAGGGTTGGTGCGAACAAAACAGTGAAGGGATGTGCGAAATGCAGGGTGGTGTGACAAAAATCAGAGAGTGGAAGGGAATGAGTGATGATGCAGCCAAAACAGAGAAGGGAGACGCGAATGAGGGGAGGGGAAAGTGAACGAGGGTTGGTGCCAACAAAACAGTAAAGGGACGAGCGAAATGCAGGGTGATGTGACAAAATTCAGAGAGTGGAAGTGAATGAGAGATGATGCAGCCATAGCAGAGAAGGGAGAAGTGAATGAGGGGTGGGGGAAGTGAATGAGGGTTGGTGCCAACAAAACATGGGAGTGAGAAGCGCATAGCAGGGGGGTGTGACAAAAATCGGAGAGTGGAAGTGAATGAGAGATGATGCAGCCATAGCAGAGAATGGAGAAGTGAATGAGGGGTGGGGGAAGTGAATGAGGGTTGGTGCCAACAAAACAGTGAAGGGATGAGCGAATTGCAGGGTGCTGTGAACAAAATGGAAAGTATTGCAAGTGAATGAGATGAGATGCAGCCAAGACAGGGAAGGGAGAAGTTTGTGAGAGGTGGAGTAGATCACTCACTCGCTAGATGCTTTCTTAAGGTCTTCGAGCACCCATTCCATTGCCTTTTGGAACACAATACGCCTAAATTCCTTCCCCGCCTCCGTAGTTGCATCCACCTCAGTCATCGGGGGCAACATAGCCACCATCAAATGCCCATGCGGCTGCCATCGCAGTTTGAGCATTATGTTCCCGAGCGTCATGTACACCGGGTGTCCAACCGTCTTGCCATCGTTGCTAAGGTTTGTTGCATCACTGTAGAGAATAACAGCAGCCACCACTCCATCGATAGGGATCATACCCTGTACGGCAATCCAGAAATCACCCGTCTCCGGTCCAGAGTAGATTCGTTGATGATCCTTTTCTGTATACAATGGGGCTGCACGCAAAATGATACCTTCGTGGTTCTTGCGCTCAGAAAACAGTGTTGCAACAGCCTTTGATAGGGGAGTCACCCAAACCATTGCTATATAGTCCTCATCAATGCTCACATCAAACCCCTCCCACTCTTCAATCCCTGACATCTCCACAAGCAGGCCCTTCATGTACTTATCCATTGCTGCACGGTTAGCATAACTCGGAGCTCGATACTCTGGTTCGTGTAGGTAGGCAAGGATGAGGTTGGTGTCAGTCGCGGATAGCCCCATCCCTCTATTGCATTTGTGTACCAACATCATAAACCTCTTGTCGGGATCAAATGCAACCACCGGTGCTCTTGGTCTCTGGTACGGAATGTCAGTTTTTTGGAGGCATTTCTGCAGAATCCGCCTCATCTTCCTCCACTGGAACTTCTGTTGGTTCAGCTGCAGCATCTCCTCCAGTCCCCTCTCTCCTACCCTCCTCTCTGCTACAGAGAAGAGCTTCTCTACGCTCTATGTGTTGAACCAGGTTGCTGACTCCCGAACACGTTTCTTGCACTTCCTACGGTGTTTTGCGAGGCCCCTCCTTGTTGAAAAGGTGACCCCACATCCACACTTGAACATAGTGTCAGAATGAATGAATAATACTTATTGTAGTGGTATTACAGAGCGGTTTTGGAGAGATAAAGCTAGTACGCGTCTAGCTCCTAAAAGAAGCTCTACAACTTTCAGATCTACTGTAACACTAAGAGCCCGAGTTTCTGGAGCAAGAATGTTGAGTCATGGAAAATCGAACGACCTGTACACAGAAACCATCACACACGGGTGACTGTTAGGAGGTGTGACAGTAGTCACGAGTCGCCATTGAAGGTAATATCCGGATATTAGACTCCAACCGCCTCTAAAATATGAAGGGAGAAGGCTGTTTACGATTCAAACGGTTTTAAAAGTCGGACATGTGTTCCCACTAGGCGTCACTACTACAACAACTGGAATTCAAAATACCAGCAGAAACGGCCATGGATGCTGGATCTAGGAAAAACGCAGTGATAACTTTGTGTGTAATGGAACATAAGGGTGGCTTGTGAGGGAAAGGGTGGGAACCTGCTCTGTCGCCCAACTGTTTTGCTTTTCCCGCCGTTTTTTTCACCTGATTTCGTTCACCTGAGCTTGCTCACGAACATCTTCTCTCGCGCGCCTGCTTCGTCACGGTATGCGGAAGTTCTGCGACCTCGATTCTGGTTACAGGTACGACAAACCTTTCAATCCAGGGCGCAACACCCACGCCCTGCTTGCAGCGCGCCAGGTCAGCAGAGCCCCACGCCACACACGAAGTGATAATTGGGGGGGGGGAGGGGGGGGGGTGTCCCTGTTTCCTGTGGGTGCACGCGATTGTACGACGGGAACAGTGAAGGATCCTCTGTTGTCAAATTCGATTCTAATCTTTGAATAGAAACAATTGAAGGGTTATTGTAGAAGTCAGATTGTTCAAGCAATTAGTGGTGTAAATTACGTTACTTGAACTCAATATTTCGAATTGGAATAAATCTAAAAAAAAAAAAACAACGCTTATACAAACAAACCAATACGAAATTCTCGTTATGGGCTTCACCACCACAGAATGAATGTACACATTTACAATTTGATAGAAATGCCTAGATCAAACTACAAATTACACCAGGTCTTTGTACGACTCCCAGCCCTAAACCAATCAGGTCGCAGCAACACATTTGCATAGCGCGTATGATGAGATGAGCTTGGTGCCTTCCCTCCCCCCTTTCTGGCGGATTGCCCGAAGTATTCCACCAATCAACCCCCCGTCATCCTCGTCAGATTGCGCGACAGTGTAACCTTCCCGATGTCGGTCAGCAAATAGAAAAGCGCATACCCCAGCAGTTTCCAAGCCAATATCAACGCGCGGTTAACTACCAGCAGTAAGCCAACCTCGCAACCCAAATGTCCGATGGGCGCCATGGCTGAATCACGGGGTTGGCCTTGTGCTTGGGCTTCTCCACTGCCACCAGCACCTCTGCCACCCCTTTCCTCAGGTCCAGCCATTGTCGAAACTGCTCCAAGGGGCTCTGATACCACTTGTTATAGTCACAGTAGGCTTCAATGTGCCTAAAACGAAAGATAGAGTGCACAGTCGGATTTCGGCACAGCGGCTTTAAACGTTCATAGCGTTCTGGTCACTGCTTCAAATGACCTGATTCAACTTGGATCTGAAGCATTTTGAAGTCACCTACAATAGGCAATTTAGATCGCACGATTTCACCAAGTATTGACGGCACAGCGTCGGTTTGAACGAACGGCACTATGGCAGCCACTATAGTCTTAGAACACAAGATAGGAAGAGTTAGGAAGAGTTACGAGTTGGGAATGACTCCCAGCTCCTACAAACCCCAAGAGCCGAGGTACAGTGATGTGGAACAGTGCCAGACTGTCCCCAACCACGAAGGGTCTCGAAACTACCCTTCACTAGGGCCTACACCAAGTGAAATGTTACACTACACAAAGTAATGTAACTATCTTCAATTTCTTGAGGTGTACCCTTTTGGCGAGCTTCGCGATCACTTGAATGTTGACACCAGGGCTCGGGTTCTTCATCACAAACTCATCCTTGAGTTCTTGATGGGTCTGCTGCACACACCTGCGACACGCCGAACGTTCGACAAGCGACAAAACAGAAACCGCGCACGACAAAATAGAAACTGCGCGGGACACACAAAATGACCGCGTAACACGCGACTAGCGATAACTCGCTATTGACTTGACACACACACTCGACATCATGACCCATCATTCACACACTATTATAAGCATGAAATATATATTTATTTCATGCACTCATACCATTCCATGCACACACGCATGCACGCACACGGACAACAAGCCGAGTGCAAACCGTAGGGTTGCACCAACATCCACCTCAAATGAAGGCGTTGGCAGAGGAATATTCTGAGGTTTTTGAGCCAATTCCGGACGGGTTACCGTGCAGTTGGCTACACCATCCCGGTGGAACCAGGAAAGGCACCACCATTTAGACCTCTGTATCGCCTCAGTCCAGCTGAGTACGAGGAGGCTAAACAACAAATTGAGCAATACCTTAGAAAGGGATGGATAGAGCCCAGCGCGTCCCCATATGGAGCACCTATCTTGTTTGTTCACAAGAAGGGAGGTGGACTGCGCATGTGCGTTGATTATCGAGCCCTGAATAAAATTACGATCAAAAATAGATATCCACTTCCGCGGATAGAAGATTTATTTGATCGACTACAGGGTGCGCAATGGTTCAGTGCATTGGATTTGGCGCAAGGCTATCACCAATTGCGTATAACAGAGGACGATGTTCCAAAGACGGCTTTCCGTTCGCCGTTCGGCCATTTTCAGTGGCGTGTGTTAAGTTTTGGCTTGACCAACGCTCCGGCCTCTTTCCAGAGGGCGATGAACGATGTGTTTCGTGATGCGATTGGCCAGTTCGTCTTGGTGTACCTCGATGATATCCTGGTATACTCGAAAACCGAAGACGAGCATACGGAACATTTAAAATGGGTCCTCGGAAAATTACGCGAGCACAAATACTACGCGCGTTTGTGGAAATGTCATTTCTACAAACGTGAGTTAGAGTATTTGGGGCATGTGGTGGGGAATAACGGGTTAAAAGTGGACCCCAAGAAGGTAGCAGCTGTCCAGGAGTGGCCCGTCCCACGCGACGTTGGCCAAGTTCGATCATTCCTGGGCCTGGCGAATTATTTTCGTCGCTTCTTGGAAAATTATTCCACGATAGTCGCTCCCCTCACGGCATTGACCCGGAAAGGGTTTGCATGGGAGTGGACTCCACAGTGCCAACAGACCTTTGAAGAGGTCAAACATAAATTAACTAACGCACCAAATCTGGTGTTGCCAAACCCACAAAAACCATATGAGGTGGTTGCAGACGCCTCAACAGTGGGACTTAGAGCAGTACTCCTGCAAGAAGGACGCCCTGTGGCATTTGAGAGTAGAAAACTCTCCCCGGCAAAGCAACAATACACGAATACCGAACAAGCGTTGTTGGCTGTCGTGCACGCGTTAAGAACATGGCGATGTTATTTGGAAGGGGTAGAGTTCGTGGTCACTATTGACCATTGTCCAAACACATCTTTCTCTACCTAAGCTACCCTCACTCGCCGGCAGGCCCGTTGGGCTGAACTCCTCAGTGGGTTCAGTTTCGACATTCGTTATCGTGCAGGTTCCACGAACCTGGCTGACCCCCTCAGCAGACAGCCGATAGGGGCGGCAACCGGGCTTGACGATACCGAACATGCGGCTGTTTTTGCTGCCTGTTTTGGCATACTAGCTGCGGCGAAAGTGAGCGAGATCGCGTTCAGTGGTTTTCTGAAACGAATTCGTATAGGATATCATATCAATTCCTGGTTCCAGAACTCACAGAACACCAAACATTTGACATGGGAACACGATCTTTGGTGGCAAACAAAAGAGATTGCGGTACCTCATGTAGGCAATCTGCGGAACGATATTTTGGAAGAGGTGCACGCCACTAAATATGGGGGACACTTGGGCATGAATAAGACCCGGTGGGCCCTACGTGATGTGTATTGGTGGCCAGGAGTCGGTAGTGATGTCCAATAGTTTGTGGCACGTTGTGACGCGTGCGCACGTAACAAACCGGACACACAGAAGCCTGGTGGTTTGCTTCAACCACTTGAAATTCCGAGTGAACCTTGGGAAAGCGTTTCACTGGATTTCATCACCGACCTCCCAAGAACCCGTGATGGGTATACGGCGATACTCGTCTTCGTAGATCGCCTTACAAAAATGGTGCACTTTGTACCCACGACAACGGATGTATCCGCAGAGGATACGGCTCGGTTGTTCGTGACACATGTGTTCCGCCTACACGGATGTATTAGTGTCTGATCGCGACCCGCGCTTCACGAGCCGATTCTGGCGTGAAGTAACCGAGACACTAGGAACGAAGCTTAAGATGTAGTCAACGTTCCACCCACAGACAGATGGGCAAACGGAACGTACTAACCGCACTCTCGAGCAGATGCTTCGTTCTTTCATAAGCCCAACACAGGACAATTGGGACGAGTTGTTACCCATGCTTGAGTTTGCGGTTAACAACTCGGTACATGATAGCATACACAAAAACCCATTTATCCTGAACTGTGGTCGACATCCCACAACACCTGCTACGCATGGGATCGGTGGATTGAAATTACCTGCCGCAAAGGATTTTGTGGGCAAGCAACGAGAGGCCCTAAAGTCGGCACGTCGTTGGCTGCAATTAGCCCAACAAAGGCAAAATCCTATGCCGATATGAAACGCCGGGAAATTCCATTCTCCGTTGGAGACAAAGTTTTATTAAGCACGAAAAATATTCGGCTTAAGATCCCTAGTGCAAGAAAGTTGTTCCCTCGCTGGATTGGGCCCTTCGAGGTGATTCAACGAGTTGGTGCGGTAGCTTACAAGCTCAAGCTACCTGATACCCTGCAGATTCACAATGTCTTCCATGTGTCTCTGTTAAGCAAGTACGTTGCAGAAGGCAAGTACTTGCCACCACCAACAATCGTCCTAGGGGAGGAACTATATTATGAAAACGAACGAGTGCTTTTGCATCGTGATCGACAACGCGGCCGCAAAACTGTACGAGAGTTCCTCATTAAGTGGAAAGGCTATGGGCCTGAACACAACTCATGGGAGCCGGAAGAACATTTGACTGATACTGCGGTTCAGTCTTACATGGAAGACCTGGCTCAGCGAGCACTCCCACAACCAGCGGATGGTGTTGACCCTGGTCGTAATGTGGTTCGTCGTGCTCGTAGCACTCGTCCTAAGAAGCACCCCACGGCAACGAGGACGTTGCCAGCTGGAGGGGGAGGAGTGTAACATCTTGACCCACCCACCTGGTCTCGATATGTCGAACCAGCTGTGAGGGGGAAACAAGGGAGAAACATGATTGGTTGGAGTTTGATTGGAAGCGAGGAATTTGGAATTGACTTGATTGGAAAACTATCCAATCAGAACTTTGCTATACAACTGTGACAAAACTTACGTGATAGGTTTGAAAACAACCCACGTAAGTTCAAACATCACCCTTGTCCAACCAATCAGAACATACTCACACAAAACTTCCGCCGCTGGTTGGAAATAGAACCAATCAGAAACAGCCAACCTAAATCCTCGACTCTTCCTTGAAATTGCAACCAATGCAACTACTCAGGTTTGTGATAAGTGTGCATTGCTGTACTTGCTGTCTATTCTCTAATTGGTTGGGAACCCCAACCATTGCCACATGGGCAAAGACCCATGGTGGTGCACCTTTCCTTGCCATGGGGAAGGTGGTGCACCCCAAGGGGGTCTAGGGAGGGGTCTGAGCCAAGCAAGCTCATTCTTCACTTCCTATCCCCAACTAATCAATTCGGAAATAAAATTCTTCACTCTCTACTCACATTCCCTAGTTTGTTACTGCATCTCCTAGCACTCTCCAGACTTAGTAATTTCTAAGAGCTGCTACTCTCTGTTTGTATTAGAACCTATTGATAAATGGGTAAATGCCCTTTCTGTTAGTAGATCCGTTACACTCTTAGTCAAGAGGTCTGCTGCCATGTCACCGGTTGGGCAGTACGTGAGTTTGACCTTGCCCTTGTCAATTTCATCCTTGACGAAGAAGTAACGTAGTGTGATGTGTTTGGTGCGGTTCACGAAGCCAGGCTTGTTCACGATCTTGATCGCCCTCTGGTTGTCGCAGAGTAACATGAAGTGCCCGTTCATCGTCACTTTCGCTTCCTGCAGGAGCTTCATCAGGTATAGTCCTTCGCGAATAGCTGCGCTGGCGGCGATGAACTCAGCTTCGGCTGACGAAAGAGCAATCAGTTCCTGCTTCTGGGAGTTCCAGGAGATGAGTCCAGCAGGTTGGAGTTGAAAGATGAAGCCTGTGCGGGAGCGTCTGTTGTCAATATCACCCGTGTGATCAGCGTCTATGTAGCCATGAAGCTGCAGAATAGCATTTAAGTTGCTTCGTAGGTGAGTTCGACGTCAGGGGTGGAGATGAAGTATTGAAGTTCTCGACGCAGATCCATTAGATTCTCCCCTTCAGGTCGCTTCAGGTACTGTGCGAGCTGGCTTGCGACGTAGGAGAGATCGGGCCGGCAGGTGACGACGGTGAACAAGAGGCACCCCAGCTGCTGCTGATAGAGCCGATGTTCTTCGGTGGAGAGCGGCGTGGTGTCGAGTTCATTATCTGGAGGAGGCATGAGAAAGGGGGTAGTGAGGTTGATGGGGGCGATTGCGAACTTCTTCGTGAGCGTTTCCGCGTATTTAGCGGCTGAGAGGTGGATGGAGCCACCGAACTGAGTGATGTTGAGACCCAGGAAGTGCGTCACATTGTGATTGATCATCACTTCAAGCTTTTCCTTATTTTTTTCCTCGAAGCGATCTAGCAGTTCGGTGTCGTTGCTGGTGTAGAGGAGGTCGTCGATGTAGGCGACGAGAAGGATGAAATTGCTGCGCGACTCCCTTCGGTACATCCCTTGGTCATCTGGTAGCTGAACGAAACCTAGCTCCATCAAGACGTTGTGTAGATACTGCTGCCAGAGGCGAGGTGCTTGCTTGATGCCTTAGAGGGATTTCTGGAGGAGACAGACGGCGTCGTCATTTTCTTCGAGTGCGTGGGGTTGCTTGACGAATATGATGGAATCGACGGGTGCGTAGAGAAATGCACTTCCAACGTCGAGTTTCTAGAGGGGTCGTTGTTTGATGCCTGCGATGCAAATGAGGATGCGGACAGAGGTGTGTCGTCCGACCGGGGCGAAGGTCTGATCGTAGTCCACGAGGTAAGTATGCTCGAAGTTGTGCACCACCCATCGTGCCTTGTATTTGTCGATGGAACCGTCCGCGAGGGACTTGATTTTGAAGACCCATTTGCCGCTGAGAATCTTTCTCCCCTTCGGAGATGATCGGGGAACCAGCTTCCAGGTCCCGCGGTGCTTCAATGCTGCTACTTCTGCCGCCTTGGCTGCCTTCCACTTCTCGCTGTCAGGTCCAGACAGAGCTTGTCGCACCGTGGTGGGTTCTTTGGGTGAACCGTGGCGAACTGCGACTGCGAGGCCAAGAACACGGAGACCGGTTTCGTTGGTCTTTTCGTAGTGGAGGCGATCGTAGTCGTGGAAGCTGGTTACTTTGACGACATCATCGTCGCTGTGGTGGTCGGTGCGTATGGTGTCTTGCGAGGCATTTGGAGCTGGTAACTCGGCATCCAGAGATCGGCTCGCTCAACTGTTGTAATTGTGGGCTTCTCGAGTTGTATCATCACGATCGAATTGGGAAACAGGTATGAAGGTTGGAGTATTGAATGGGCGTGTAAGGGGGATGCTGGGGGCGGTGTCAAATTGCATGACATCTGCTGCGTCAGCGTCTTCTGCCAGGTCAGCCTCACCACGTGAGGTGGCGAAGCTGCGGTGGCCCTCGAAATCCCTTTCTGGTGCTTTGTCAGCTTCGAGGTGTTCCTTGAACAGTGGCAGGGTCAGCTTCTCGTAGAAGATGCAGTCACGTGATTTCGTCACTTCGTGTGTCGCGTAGTCCAGCACGATCCACGCCTTGTATTCTTTTTTCGATCCCAAGGTGGATGCCCCAACGTGCCAATCCGAACACTCGAAGGAGACGCGTGTCACTTTTCCTGCCCGTCCAAGCCTTGTAAGGAGAATTGTTGTTCTCGAGACTTCGGGAGGACAGCAGGTTGTGCAGCCGAACAGCGTGATTCATCGCAAACGGCCAATATTTGGTTGGGATGGCCGACTGCTTCATCAAGGCTCTCATCCTTATGGCGAGGCTCCTGTTTGTCTGTTCTGCTACTCCTGGTTGCTCGTGAGCGTAGGGTAGGGACACCAGGTGTTCAATCCCCTTCTTGGTGAAGAGTTCCTTGAACTCAGTGGAGAAGAACTCTACTCCTCCGTCTGTCATGAAGCTTTTCAGTTTCAATCCAGATTGGCGTTCTGCTCGCTTCATCCAAGCCACGAAGCATTCAAAGGCAAGAGAGTGGCAGTCGGTGTTGACAGCCCAGACGTAGCTCGTGCAAGCGTCGATGAAGGTTAGTGTGTACTGTTCGCCATCAATTCTTTCCTGACTGAGAATCATGAAGTCGTTGTAGACCTTTTCAAGCGGTTCGTAACGTTCGTAACCAGGAGGTAGGTCGGGGAAGGGCTTGTGGGCGAGTGACGAGGTGGGGCACACGTGGCACAGTGGGTTGTCCGAAGATACAGTGAGGGTTCCGCCTCTGGGTAGCAGTAGTGCGTTAAAGTCGAAGACTTCAGCAACAATTGAATTCTTGAGCGTGGCATGTGAGAGATGTCCGAGGCGTTGATGCCAGATTTCTGGTTCCGCGCGCTAGCCGACTGTCCTCTGATAGTATTTGTTTCTTTCCGCTTCGTCCCGCTGCTCCATGTCAGGTTCTTTGTCGATGGTGGCGTCCACGTCAGCTGCGAAGGCTCGGGCCGAGTTTTGCTCCAGAATGTTATCGGGAAGGCTAATGATGTCGTCCAAGTCAGCGGCGTGAACTGGATCTCCAGTGACTAGCAGAGGACGTGGGAGCTGTGCCGCCTCAGGCTATTCAGAGGCTGGGAGTCCTTCCATCGGCACGCGGTGGTAGAGGTATTCGTCGCCGCCGACTGGAATTAATTAACGTCCTTGTTCCGGTGACGGCGCTTCCTATGTAGACGGTTCTTCTGATGGTGGTGGTTGGACGACTCCCCATGGGCCGACCATGGGGCTGGGATCGATCCAGCTGGTCGAGGCTGGTCCTGCAACTTCCCTTTCTTCGGTGCTAGTTCGCTCTTTGGTGGTCGGCTCATTGCTAACCTCTTCTTCTTCCATCGTCGCATGTCCAGTGTCACCAGGGGCAGAGGTTGAGGCGGTCGGAACAGCGCGTAGGCGAAGAAGTCAGTCAGAGGCGGGTCGTTCTAGATCTATCTCCTCGGGATGCGACCAGATCGGCTGTTCCGTGGGAGTCGTCTTCAGCAGCAAAGTCCGGTCAGAGTTGCCAGTGGTGCCTTGAGCCGAAAAGTTCAGCACGAAAACTCCGTCGTCGTCGACAACCTTGCCAATGTAAGTGTTCTTGTAAAACAACTTGAAGGCCTTATCCTTGCAGTTGCTGCGAATGTTGACTCCGCACCGCATGAGTTGCGCTGAAGAGAGCAAGTTGTACTGCAAATCTGGAGCGACCAGCACGTCTCCAATGTGAATAGTGAACTTGGTATCTTCAGCCTCAAGGTAAATCTCACCAATGTCATATGCCTTGAGTCGACCGTTGTTGGCGACGATGATTTCGCATGGTTGCTACATGCGCCTCGAGTTACTGATGAACATTGGTGATCCCACCATATGTTGCCCGCAGCAGGTATCAAGATACCAGGTATTGACGCTCTCGCGATTTTGCCGCGCGATGCCGGCAATCTTTGGAGTGACAATGCGGTCGAAGTCACCAGTGTACGACAAGAGGTCAATGTATCTTTTGGCAGGGAGGCTGGAAGGTGACTCCGGAGTACTTGGAGGCAGCTCGAAGTCAGGTGGGATATTGGTGGGTCTGTCGATCCAAAGACTGAGCGTAGGGTCATTGTTTGGGCTTGGTGTGATAGGAGCAGTGGGCGCAATTCGTGAGCATTCAATATTGTCGTAGTATCAGATGCCTCTGCGACGACGCGCCATGTAGCTCAAGACTGATCCCTTGTTTTTGTCTTTGGACGAAATGCGTGCAGGAGTTTGTGAGGTACTTGCGACGGAGGGTGGCGATAAGGTCACTATCGCAGCTGGAGTTGCCGGAAACGCCGAGGGCTGCTGACCAGATGAGTTACTGTTGCACCTTTCGCTTGTAGCACCGATCTATGGTGTGACCGGGCTTCTTGCAGTATCTGCATAAGGTTCCCTTCTTTCCATGCTGCTCCCTTTCAGTCGATCCTGCGAAAAACACTAATTTCTCCCGCTTGCTGTTCTTCTCATTGTATATATCGATTTCCTTCTTCTCTGAGAGAAGAGTGGCACTAAGGGCGGACTCGGAAATGGTTGCTCGAGCACGGAGCAGCGACTGGCATTGGCGCCAATCGGGTCCAAGGCCATAGAGATTCATCGAGACGAACATGTTGTCAGGGACGGTTCCGCTGCACTTCTTGATGTGGTCGCGCAGATTGCGGCACCGGTTGACATACGGTCCCCTTGCTGCATTTTGACGGATGTCAGTTGACTGAGCAGACGACTCATGGTAACCGGATCTGTTGCCATGTATGAATTGCGCAGGTGTTCCCAAGACAGTTGCGGAGGAGCACACTCTGTTTTGTAGGAGCGAATGACAAGCTGCTCGGAGGGGGAGAGATATTGGAGGAGCGCGGTGTACACGAGAAGGGACTCATGGTAGTACTGATGCTTCTCCTAGACGGTACCATCCAATGGAAAGGGTGAGCTCCCGTCGTAGTACATCCAGATCTGAGCGGTTGTTGCGAGGAGCTCGAATTTGAAACTCCACGTGTAGAAATCTTTGCCGTCGAATGGAAATGAAGTCTACAGCTTTGAAGTCAGAACGAACTTGGTTTGCATGGTTGCGATTGCTTTTGACTGTGCGCGATGTTGACTGTCTTGTGCAGGAGCCGAAGCTTGACGGTTGTCAAAGGTAAATGATTCCTCGGAGTTGATGCGGCGATCTTCTCCGAGGAGAGGAAGTCCAGCGGCGCCTCTGGCGTAGCTTGAGCCGTCAATGCTCATGGCTTGATGGCTCTCAAGCTCGTTGATGCGAGTGACTAGCTGCTCAATGAGAGCGGCGCTGACGGAAGTCACCGCTGAAGGCGCATTAGTCGTTGCTGGTGGTGGGCACGGAGATTTTGAAGTGGCCTTTCCTTGAGGGGCCATAGTGTAGCAAACTCATAGTAGGTGTCTTTAATGAAAGACTTTGTAAAGAGTTTGTTCTTAGGAAGAACAAGAACTTAGTAAGCCTTATAATCCACTCTAGCTCTCATACCATGTTGTTATGACTGAAGGATCGGAGTGGACAGGATAGAGATGCTAAGTTGTTGAGAAGACAATAAAGTCTTTTATGTGACCTTGTTGAAAGTAGTTGAAGGAGAACAAGATGATTAAGATAGAATTACAAAGAGATTAAATAGATGTCTAGCTAGCCATGTACTCTGAGGGGTACATTCCCTTATTGCAACTGTATTGCATAACTACAGTAACTGTGACTATTGCCATTCTTCGACAGTTACTTGGTTGCATTGCGTAACCTCTGATGTGGTTGCCGGTTGGTCAACAGTCACGACTGCTGACTTTCAGTGACTGTTGACCTTCGGGTGGCTCTCGAGCTACCGAGTACTTTGTACGAGCATGTAGCGATACTCATACAGCAACACTACTTCGTTATAAAGTAGTGCGCTAGGAGAGAACCTTCGGGAATGCTACAATAACCTTTCGGTTATTCCAACAGCTGATGCGAAATGGCCCGCAATATCGGGGGCGTAGCTTTGGGGTGACGGACAGGCGGAGGTTATGGGTATCGAGTAGAACAAGGTCTTCGAGATGGTAAGTGACGGGAAGCGGTGGCAGTCAGCGTTGCGTTGATCAAATTTTTTTATTGTATCTGCTCTTCGGGTCCGTGCTGCATGTAAAATTTCAACAAACTGTTGCGCACGTGGTACCGGGTTGTCGGGATTCGGGGTCATGGGTACTGTGGGGTCTTGTCCGTAGTTCATATAGAATGGCGACTGTTGTGTCGTGGCTGACGGCGAGTTGTTGTACGCGAATTCGATGAGTGGCACCTACTGTTCCCACGTGGTTGGGTCATCGCACGTGGCCTGGGTTAACTGTTCCATGGTCTGGTTTGTTCGTTCCGCCTGTCCATCAATTTCAGGGTGGTATGATGAATTGAACTGTAGTCGTGTGTCGAACTGCTGCCACAGGTTCCGCCAGAAGTTGCTGGTGAATTTCGTGTCGCGGTCGCTGATGATCGCAGCTGGTATTCCGTGTAGTCAAACGATGGTGGAGATTACTTGTCGAGCGGTTTCTTCGACCGAGATCGATTTCTTGCAGGCTGCGAAATGCGCCATCTTCGTCAATCAATCGACGACGACCAGGATCGCGTCGTTCCCACTTGCGCCAGCCAGTAACCCCGTGACGAAGTGCATCGTCACCTGCTGCCAAGCACGCTCTGGGGGTGGTATCGGCTGCAACTGCCCTGCCGGCCGCTTCCGTGATGACTTCATGAGCTGGCAGGTGGGACACAACGCCACGTGTCGTTGCACGTCGGTCAACATTTCGGGCCAATAGTAGAATCGCTGCAGCTGCTGCAGTGTTTTTTCTACTCCACAATGCCCTGAGGTAACTCCGTCGTGTGCCTCCTGTAGCAGTAATTCCCGTAGTAAAGTGTATCCCGGTACCCAGATGCGATCAGTGCCGGCCTTTACGTAATAAACTCCTTTTGCTGTTGCAAACTGCTACGAATTTGATCCAGTGAAGAACGGTCCTGACTCATAGCCGTATTGAACTAACGAGAGAGGAATGTTGGGTTAGGTCAAGGGAGGGGTACAAGATGGGTATCGAGAGATGTGTTGTACCCCTAAGGGGTAACTCACTACAAGCTAAACAAGCATATGAAATCTAAGTTTGACACACCCCCATAGCCTAAGTGAGATGCACCAAAACAACTGCAAGGCTAGTCAAGAGAAGCAAACAACGCAAAGCCCAGGGTGGACCTCAAGATCACCACACAGTTTGAGCACAAGCAAGCGGCCACAAGGCCAGTTCACATGCATGCAGAGTTATAATAGCAAGGCAGTACACTGATCACACCCTAGCAAGTGTAAACATGCAGGTATATATATAAATCAATGTACAACGATTGCAAGGCAAGATCAAGAGACAAGCAGGTGAGGCAGAGTGGGCACAAGCCCAAGAGCAGTGCAGAAACGCTGATGATCACCAGGCACAAGGGCTTTGGTGAAGACATCAGCAGTGTTCGCCCGAGAGGCCATGTAAGCAAGGCACAGCTGACCACGCTGCTGCAACTCTCGAGCAAGAAAGTAACGCAGAGCAATGTGCTTCAGTCTCAGCTCCTCACACAAGGCAATCATGGCCTTGTTGTTGACGTACAGAAATGGAGGAGAACGAGGCCTCTCATCCAAGTCGGTGAGCAAGTAGGTCAGCCAGCGTAACTCCTGTGCAGCCATAGCCCCCGCATAGATCTCAGCCTCACAACTGGAGCTGAGAACAAAAGACGAGCGGGTGGACCTCCAGGAGATAGGACCAGAGTCAAGACTGAAAGTGCACCCTGTGACGACCGCTGAGTCGCCTGGTCGTCCGCCCAAGAAGCGTCTGAGTGCCCAGTGAGCACAACTGGACCCCGTCCTCCAAGCACAAGCCCCATGCCCAACGTACTGCACAAGTAGCGCAGTACCCTCTGCGCAACTATCCAGTGCTCCTACCTGTGTCGCCCAGGCGCGCCGAAGCGAGCAAGGATGTTGAAAGGGTATGCGAGGTCAGGTTGTGTGCACGTCATCAGGTACATGAGGCAGCCCACAAGCTCTGGATACGGACCACTCAACTCTACGGACTCGTCCGAAGTTGGAGCTGAGAGCAAGTGGTTTGTAGGCAGAGGAGTGCGTTGTGGTGAGGAGAACTGAAAGTCGAAGCGCTGAAGGACCTGGTGCACCATGTGTGACTGAGTCAAGGTGATGGTGCACCGTGCTCTGTCCCGGGTGATCTGCAAGCAAAGATAGCTACGCAGCTCACCCAGGTCAGTGCAAGTGTGTCTCTTCTGCAGCTCCGCCTTCACTTGGGTTGCCTCAGTGTCAGCAGTAGCAAAGACCAAGTACACGAGGATGTGGAACGGCGGCAGAGTAGGGTCGGTGCGCGTAAACAGCGACGGGTCAGCAGTCGAAGGAGCAAACCCAAGAGCCGCAAGCGTCGTCCTCAGTGTGTCGTGCCACTCGCGGGGCGCCTGGCGGAGACCGTAGACTGGCCACCGGAGGCTCCACTGGGTACCCTTAGGAGACGACCCAGTGAAGCTAGATATGCGACGCAACTAGATCTCCTCGTGAAGGCTGCCCTGCAAGAAAGCTGTGGAGAAGTCGAGGTTGTGCAGCCCGTAGTCACGCTGAACTGCAACGTGCAGTAAACACATGAAGAGTAGTCATCTTCGGGGTGGGAGAGAAGGTCTGGAAGAAGTCAACTCCCTATCGCTGACTGAAGCCTCGTGCAACGTAACGCGCCTTGAAGACAGGCGGAGAACCCGACGGCCGCTTCACCCTGAAAATCCACATGCCATCAACTATGTTCGCCCCAGGAGGGGGAACTGCGTCGACGTAGGTGCCTGTGGACTTCCAGGATGCCATCTCTGCGTCCATGGCTATCTGCCACTGAGAGGAGTAAGGTCCCGTGATCGCCTCTGCGTAAGAGCGCGGGGTCGGGATGTCTAGTGCATCCGGGTCTCCCTCAGGGCAAAGCAGCATGGCAGCGCGATGAGGTACAGCAGCCGCAAGGCACTCAAGCTCAAACTGTATATCCTCAAGGCGTCCGTGCCTAGGGCACACTCACCCGCGACGGACGGAGGACAGACAGACTTAGACTCAGTGATAAGACTCGTGACGTAGTCGAGGCGAATCCTAGCAACAAAGTTGACTAGCTCAGTGACTAGGGCAAGCGCAGTATTAGACTCATAAAGAAGGACTAGCGAGGAGACGAGTGACAGTAGGACTAGCAGCATGAACAAGGTCACACTCAGGGTCAGGAACGTCAGGAAGAGAGGACGCCGGAGGAGACGGTAGAGCAATACGCTGTGGAACAGAGGAAGGACGAAGTGCCATAGCGTGCGTGCCAGGGACAGGTGGAGGACGAGGACGGCGAGCAAGACGGACAGTGCGAACAGGGGAGGCGGAACGAGACTCAGGCTCATGACGCTCTGCAAGGGAGCCTGTCCGTGCAGAGTAAGGAGACGGAGCAGGTAGTGGATAGCCAGGCAGTAACAACTGCAGTGACTGGTCAGGAGGAGGACACAGGAGAGGCGGAGTAAGGCCAGTGGGAGACGGAAGGCTAAGAACCTGACGAAGTGCCGAGCCAGGTGGTGGTAAGGACGACTGCGGCTGCGGGTAGAAAAACGGTCGGAGCGGCGCAGTACTCGTACCGCCAGCAGCTCCATCACCTCCAGCACTCCCAGTGCCACCAGCTCCAGAACCTCCAGTACCTCCAGCTCCAACACCTCCAGTACCTACAGCTCTAGCACCTCCAGCACCAGCAGCTCTAGTATCTCCAGCACCTCAAGCTCTAGCACCTCCAGCACCAGCAGCTCCAGTACCTCCAGCACCTCCAGCTCCAGTACCTCCAGTACCTCCAACTCTAGCACCTCCAGCACCAGCAGCTCCAGTAACTAGAGCCTCCTCAGATTCTGCACCCATGCTAGCCGAGTCAGAAGAACGAGGAGCCTCTACACTAGCAACTCTAGCCACACACGAGTAATAGTCACCCTCATCACTAGCAGAAGCAGCATACATTGCATACATGCCAGCATGGATCGCTTCCCAATCACAAGCAAACACATCGACGCCCTTCTTAAACAACTTCAACCAATCAGGGGTGTTCAGGTGCTCACCATGCTCCTCACGATACAGGTCATCGAGGCGCCAGAAGCAGCGGGCCTCCGTGTGGTCCGTACGGCTGCAAGTTTGACCAGGGTGACCAGTGCGGCGGACGTACCCGCAGGGAGAGGGGCCACCGGAGCTGCCACGCCTGATCGCCCACGCACGAAGCTGCTGCGGCGAGAGGGCCATATGGCGACCCGTCTGCGGCTGCTGACCACCCGTAGAGCCACCTCCACCACCATCTGCACCGCCAGACGAAGCAGTGCGCGTGGCCAAACCTCCAGCTCCGCCCCCACCAGCTCCACTCCTAGTGCCACTCCCACCCTCTCCACCACCCCCCCTGCTCCCACCACCCCCTCCGCCTCCACTGCTGCCGCCACCGCCTCCTCCCCCACCACCACCACCACCCCCACCGTTGCCGCCCTTGCCCTTGCCACTGCGGCGCCTCCCACTAGGAGCAGACGCAGCCCCGACCTCCTCAGCACCAAGGAAGTCAACAGCAGCAGCGAAGGAGACAGACGACGCAAGCAGGGAGGGGGAGCATCCCTCGAAGACAGAGGGGAGGGGAGTGCCACGAGAGGCAGCTACAGCAGAGGCAGCGGACTCAGCCTCTAAGAGGTGGGTCTCAAACGAGTCCACGGTGATCTTGGTGGGATCGAGAGCGCGAAATTAATCGCGAACAGCTCGAAGGCTGTAAGGGAGGCGGGTGGTGAGGAAGTACAGAGTGAGGTACATAGGGGACTGGTTTGTAGCAAGAAACTCGGAGTCGAGAGCGGCACGGTAACGCGTGTCTAGGGAGCGCAGGTGAGTAATGAGGTCAGCGACAGTGGTGAAGTCAGACAGCTCAGGAAAGGGGAACGGCAGTGCGAGATGGCCTAGAGCAGCAGGGGCCGGGGAGGAGTAACGCTTGTCTACAGCATCGTAAAGTGCTTTCGCCATCTTAAGCTAACAAAAATGGGGACGCTGGTCGAGCGGAAGGTGGCTACGGATAGCGAGGGCAGCAGTAGCGTCGCGAGTGATCCACTGGGAACGAGCTACACGGTCAGCTGAGTCGGTAGGGGCAACGAGGGACCCCGAGGTATGCTCAAATAGGGAGACGTCGTGCTGAGCTACACTCTGGAGATACCAGTGGAGGTCAAACTGTATCGGCTGGCCCTCAGCATCAAAGGTAAGCACTGTAGGAGACGCCATAGTGGCAGCTGCTGCAGGAACAGCAACAGCAGCAGGCGGCACGAGCAGTAGGGTGGCGAGGCTTCGTCAAGGCAAGGCGGCACGGCTCGGGCAGGACGGCGTGGCGAGAGCAGGGCGACGCGGCTGCGGGTCGCGCGCGATTAGGGGGGGGGGCAGCGGGTGACACGCGGCGCTGGGCAGCGGGTCGCGCGCTGGTAGGGGGGGGCAGCGGGTGGCGCGCGGTGCTGGGCAGCGGGTCGCGTGCGGGTAGGGGGAGCAGCGGGTGGCGCGCGGCGCTGGGCAGCGGGTCGCGCGCTAGTAAGGGGCAGCGGGGCACGTGAGGGCAGGGGGCAGCAGGGCGCGCACTAGCACTGGGCAAGGCAGGAAAAAAACTAAATTTTACGGGTAGGGCAGGGCGGAACAAATGGTGGGCCCTAGGAACGTTCCTACTCTAATACCATGTTGAACTAACGAGAGATTTACGTCGAGTTAGGTCAAGGGAGGGGTAGAAGATGGGTATCGAGAGATGTGTTGTACCCCCTAAGGGGTAACTCACTACAGGCTAAACAGGCATATAAGATCTAAGTTTGACAAGCCTTGGGTAAATAGTCCTGTGAGTAGTGGGCTGGTCTGGGCGTGTAGTTCGATGCCCCCTTTTTGTAGGTGACCGTGTAGTGAAAATTTGACTCGAGGAGGTCGAGCCAACGGACCTGTCGTGGGTTGAGGTGGGGCTGTGCGCGGAGGTACTGTAGTGATTTGTGGTCTGTCCGTACTGTCACGTCTGTGCCGATCAAGTAACTGCGCCAAACTTTGAATGCGTGCAAGATCGCGATCATTTCGCACTCGTGTATCGGGTAATTTTTCTCGGGCGGGTGCAGTTTCCGTGACTCGTATGCGATGGACTGTAGGCCGATGCCGAAGTCTTGTAGTGGTACAGCTCCGATTGCGATGTCGCTTGCGTCGGTAACTACTTTGAAGGTGTGGGTTGGCAATGCGCAGTACAAGCAGTGAGCAGAGAACAATTTTCAGGGCAGAGAAGGCAGCATGCTCTTTCTCCCCCCACGTAAACGTCACTCCCTTCCGCAGCAAATCTGTCAATGGAGCTGTTAAGTGCGCCATATCGGGGACGAACCGACATACGTAGTTAACGAACCCTAAAAAACTCTGTAGTTCTGTGATGTTTGTTAAGGGGTGCCATGCTTTTACCGTGTCTAGCTTCTTTGGGTCAATCTCAACTCCAGCTTCCGAAATGACATGCCCCAGAACTTCTAACCGGTCCTAAAAAAGCTCACACTTTGAACTCTTGGTCAGTAAGCGATTCTAGTCTATAAGTTTAAACATTGCTTCTAAATCCGCTAAATGCTGCTGTTTGTCGCGACTGTAGACCAGGATGTCGTCGAGGTAAACTATCACGCACTTATCTAAAAGCGGCCTAAACGCCTCGTTCATGGTCATCTAGAACGTCGCCGGTGCGTTGGTCAGCCCGAAAGGCATCATGTTATACTCGAATGATCCGTATCTAGTTCTAAAGGGTGTCTTTGGCATAGTATGATGGTTTGGCCCTAATCTGATGGTAACCTCCCCATAAGTCGATGTTCGAGAAAAAACCTGTGCTGTTCGAAGTTGACCTATCAGTTCATCGGCTCGGAGGATGGGATATCGCGATTTGACTGTTACCCTGTTCAGTGCGCGGTAGTCGATGCACATGAAAAAACCTCTGTCCTTTTTTGGTGTGATCAGTATCGGTGCGGCAAACGGCGACGAACTCGGTCGGATGATTTTTTTCTGTAACAGGTAATCCAGCTGCTTCCTCAGTTCGTCGAGTTCGGGCTGTGTCAGCCTGAACTGCCGCTGTACGGTTGGCTATGCTCCCGGCTCTAACTCTATGCAGTGGTCATGTGTTTGCTGAGGTGAGCCCACGGATCGTATTCTGCCCGTCGCGCTGCCCCACCACACGCGCATGCCCTGCCCTGCCCTGCGTTGCGTCGCGCTGCCCGCGCACGCCCTGCCCTACCCTGCGCTGCCCCCCCCCCCCCACCCCCGTGCACGCCCTGCCCTGCGTCGCGCTGCCCCGCGCACGCCCTGCCCTGCGTCGCGCTGCCCCGCAAACGCCCTGCCCCTGCTGCCCGTTGCGTCGCACACCCTTGCTGCCCGTCGCGCCGCGTGCCCCTGCTGCCCGTCGTGTCGCGTCGCCTGTGCGGACTACCCCGGCCCGCCGCGTCGCCCGTACGCCCTGCCCTGACCCGTCGCGTCGCCTGTGCGGGCTGCCTCAGCCCGTCGCGTCGCCCGTCCGCCCTGCCTCTGCCCGTCGCGTCGCCCGTACGGGCTGCCTGCTTGTTAGAAGGAAATGCTGCCATGAGCAACAAAATGTCGGCGCTGGGATTCGAACTCGTGACCTTCAAATCTGTCCTGAAAGTGTCTCAGGACAGATTCAGGACAGTTTCTGCTAAGGGGCTGGTTATGCTGCACGCGAGTTTCAAACTGAAGACCTTTCGATTCAAGTGTCCCGAAAGTGTCTTGTCAGGACAGATTGGGGACAGTTTGGCGAAATCGATCTCGGGTCGCGTTCGGTTTGAAACTCGGCAGCGAAGTGTCGAAGTCAACGGAATTCGCACGGGAGTTACAGTCGGTGGTCGACGGAATTCTGGTCGCGGAAATTCTCGTCTACGGAATTCCAGTCAATGGAATTCGCCCAGCGAAATTTAAGGCTCGGAATTTCGCGTCGACAAAATTCAGCGCGCGACCCGGGTCGACACTTTCTTGTGTGCTTTGTTTTTGTATTGCGTCCTAGTATAAAACCAGAGAGCACAAACAAGAATTCATCCAAGTCATTACTACTGCTATGTTTGTGTGTATCTCTGGCTATAGTGGACCGTTTCCTGCAATCTTTGGTGCGTTGGAATCGTGCTTTTGAGCTCTATCAAGCTGCTATAGTAGTGGAATTCTACATGGTATCAAAGCTGCGTTATCTTCGTCGATCCAACTAGCGGCTTGATTCCGTCCTCCCGTCACTTCGTTCCTACGTTGGTGTGGCCTACGCTCGTTTTGACTACAAATGGAGTGGTTAACGAGTGTTGAGGGCTTAAGTGCCCGTCAGGAGCTGGAGGCGTCCGTTCGTGAGCACCACCCTAACTTGCGTGATGAGGAGATCGACCTCATTGTGGATGGTCATCTACTACGCATGGTTAGGGAGTGCGCGGCGGAGCAAGCACCTGCGAGCAACCAGCAAGGAGGAACCGGTGAAAGAGGAGCTGGGCACGAGGCTCCTACTGCCGTGGGCGTTGGTGGAGGAGCTGTTGCACCGACCATTGACACGGGAACGATCGGGGCGAGCTATGGCCAATTCAAGTTTGGAGTAGAGCACATCTTCGTGACGCCGCTGCTGGAGGGAAGGCACGACCTCACCGCGTGGGTCAGCGCCATCCGACCTCAACTTCAGTGTGCTGATTTGTGGCAGTTTTGCAACGGGACAGCACCAAGCCCGACCCCAAACAACCCCATACAACGAAGGGAGTACGCGAAGGGCCAAATGCTCGCATTCATGGTGCTGAATCGTTGTGTTTCTCCACCCATCCAAATGTCTATTGCTGGATTCTCTCAGCAAGAGAAAGCCGGGCAGATGGCATGGGCATACATCTTGTCTACCTATCAAGCTCGTGATGCCCTCCACGCTTCCCTACTTCAGACCCAGTTAGCCCAACTCAGGAAGGGAGATGATGAGACCGCGGAATCCTACTGCAAAAGAGCCCGCACCATCCGAGCAGAGCTGTTGACCATTGGACAGGAGGTCCACATGGCCACGTTTGCCGCTCACGTGCTGAAGGGCCTGCCACCGGAGTACGGGTTTCTTTGCCGCAAGCTCGACATTTCCAGCCCTGACATGACGGTGGAACGTGTGTGCAGCGAGGTGTTGATGGAGGAGCAGACTCTCTCCATCGAACAAACAGAGCTACAAGCAGATCACCAGCGATGCATCTACTTTCTCGGGCGCTGTGAACACGATCGTGGCTACAACGGGGGTCAACGGGAAGGAAGGAAAAGGGGGAAAGGAGCAGATGGACAAGAAGAAGGATGGCAAGCGGGAGAAGAAGGGAGCCCCCTTCAAAGGGCGCTGCTACAATTGCATTGAGGAGGGGCACATGGCTGCCAAGTGCCCCAACAAGAAGAAGGGTGCAACGCCTGCAGCAGCCGCGAACGTAGCTGAAGGAGACGGGAAGGGCGTGGCGCTCACCGTCGCGTGTTCGGCTGCAAAGTTGCTGGTCGATGATAAGGACTTGTGGTTCCTCGACTCGGGGTGCTCCCAACACATGACCGGCCACAAGGAGAGGTTCACGGTGATTCGTGACCCATCTGCAACAAAATCCGTCAAAGGGTTCGATGGTTCTATGCAGGAAGTCGCCGGTGTTGGTGAGGTTTTGCTGGAGGGCACTAACGGCTTGCGTGTGACCCTACATGATGTCCTCTTTGTGCCAGGAATGAAGGCCAACTTGGTCTCCCCTGGGCAGCTCACGGACAAGGGAGCAAACCTGCAAACCGAAGAAGGTGTGACTCGCATCATCGCATCGGGAGGACAAGTGGCTGCAACGGCACGCTACTGCCATCGTCTTCTCTGCCTTGACCTGAAACCGTGGCCAGCAAGCAACGGCACGATGGCTGCAACGGCATGCAACGGCACGGTGGCTGCAGCGGCATGCAACGGCACGGTGGATGCAGCGGCATGCAACGGCTCGGCGGCTGCAGTGACATGCAACGGCATGGCTAAGGCGGTTGCTGAAGTGGCGTCAAGCAACCCGGGAACGAAGGCAGGAGCGGCCAGCCTCAAGGCGTACGCGGTGGGCACGAAGGCAACGCCCAACCTGTGGCACGCTCGCCTTGGGCACATCCACTTCGATGCAGTGAAGCGAACAGCCACGAGCGGCAGCGTGTTCGGTATGGACCTGGAGAAAGGAGGTGAGGATATGCCGTGCACCTCCTGCCACGAAGCAAAGCTCACTCGCCAAACATTTCTGCTGCACGACGAGCGAGAGGAGTAGGTTCTTGGGCTGGCTCATACTGACGTGTGCGGTCCAATTCAGACCCCAGCCATGGACGGAAGCAGGTACTACATCCTTTTCGTGGACCATGCCTCGCGATACACCTGAGGGAAGACATTGAAGCTGAAGAGCGACGCGCTTTCTGCCTTCAAGGAGTGGGATCCCGAAGCTGAACGCCAGACCGGGATGACACTGAAGGTGTTGCGGTCGGACCGGGGAGGAGAGTTTATGTCAAACGAGTTCCTGCTACTGCTGAAGCAACAAGGAATCCTGCATCAACTTTCCTACCCCTCCACCCCCCAACGAAACGGTGTGGCTGAACGCCGCAACCGTACGGTAACCGAGGGCATGCGTGTGATGTTGGGGCACATGGGGGTGAAAGCACACTGGTGGCACTTTGCTTTTCAGCAGTTCTTTTGGGTGGTCAACCGTGTGCACAAGTCCACCCTGCCCCATGGTGTGACCCCTCATTTGGTGGTGTTCAAAGTCAAGCCCGATGTGTCCATGGTCCGTGTGTTTGGATGCATGGTGCAGTACCTCATTCCTGAGCATGAGCGTGAGGGGAAGCTTGCAAGCAAGACTCGTTGGGGCATGCATTTGGGCATGAGCATGGAAAGCAAGGGATGGCGTGTGGTGGATGTTGAGTCCAAGCGCATGGTCATCACCCGGGATGCACGTTTTTATGAGGATATGTCACTTGAACGGTGGCAGAAGTGGCGTGCACGCGCTGGTGATGGGAATGACCAGCCCACACCACCCTTTGCTTCAGTCCCATCTCTCTTTCCTGAGCCCCACGACCCCGAGCAGAATCTGCCACCACCACGTACCGTCATCGTGGTCCCGGTACCGTCCATGCAAGGGGGCGAGCAACCCCTTGATCGCTCGGTGGGCCCTTTGCACCTCCCCCTCTCGATCCACTCTCCGTAGCTGATTCGGCGCCCATGGGACCAGAGGACGGTCCCCTTGAGGACGGAGGCGATACGGCTGATCATGAGGAGGAAGGAGAGGTAGCAGTGGATGAGCGACCATCGGTGGCCCATGAGCATGAGCCTTCACATGCATTCCCCCCTCTCCAGCCCACTCCACCACCCCCACGTCGCTCCAGCAGGCCCAACAAGGGGGTGCCACCCGTACGGTTTCAGCCACCAGCCATGGCGGCCCAGGATGCGGACGACGTGGAGAACCCGTATAACATGGCGTACCTTGCTGAGGACGACTGCGACACGGACAGCGATGACGAAGTGGAGTACCCGGACGAGGATGAGGAGGAGGAAGGCGCTTGGGGAGGTGTCATCCTCGACCTGGCAGCTGCGTTGACCGGACCTGAAGGCAAGGAATGGTGGGCTGCTATGAAGGAGGAGATGGACATCCTTGATGAGCAAGGCACTTGGTCGTTGGCCGACCTACCCGAAGGTCGTAAAACAGTCGGCGTCAAGTGGCTACTAAAGAAGTTGCGGCCTGATGGAACCGTGGAGAAGTACAAGGCCAGGCTCGTGGCAAAGGGCTTTAGCCAGCGCTTCGGCATCGACTACGATGACACCTATGCTCCTGTCGGCAGCTACACCACCGTACGCGTGCTTCTCTCAATCGCAGCAGCTATGGACCTGGATTTGCTGCAACTTGATGTGAAGAATGCATTTCTTCATGGCACGATCGACCACGAGATCTACATGCAGCAGCCGCCCTACTTCACCGACGGTAGTAGCAAGGTGTGGCTCCTGCACAAGAGCCTTTACGGACTCAAGCAGAGTCCCTTTTGTGGTACAAGGAGCTGGACAAGGTGCTCCTTGTGGAGGGGTACAGGAAGAGCCTTATGGACCAAGCCCTATACTACAAGGATGGGGCGAGCGGGAAGCGCGTGTGGCTGCTAATCTACGTGGATGACCTGCTAGCGGCAAGTGAAGACAAGCAGCTGCTGCAGGACCTGAAGGTGCTCTGGCCAAGGCGTTTCAGCTCCGTGAGGTGGAGCCGGTGGAACGCTACCTAGGGCTGCAGATTGTGCGCGACCGCCCCAACAGGACACTCCTCCTGCACCAGAATGCGTACGTGGCAAAGGTGCAGCAGCGGTTCTTCAAGGGGGCGCCACCGAAGAAGCAGCCCATCACCCCTCTCTCCTCTGCCAGCTTTGCCAAGAAGGATGCTGGGCAATTTGCCGACCGAACCATGACCGAGTACTTGTCAATTCTCAGCATGGTGCAGTTTGCAGCCATCTCAACCCATCCTAACCTCTCTTTTGTGTGCAGCCGCCTTGCAGCAGGTGCACACCTAAGGACAGATGCGCATTGGCATAAGCTCTTCCGCACACTCTCCTATTGGGCTGCCTCACCGGACATGGGGCTGCTGTTCAAGGGAGGACCGGAAAGTTTGACCCTCGTGGGGTATGCGGATGCGGATGATGCGGGCGACAAGGAAAACCGGTCGTCCACGGGAAGATACCTCTTCAAAATTGGCGGAGCTGCCGTTTCTTGGCAGGCCAAGAAGCTGCAGGGTGCGACCAAACTTTCCTCCACCGAGAGCGAGCTTGTGGCTGCGGTGGAAGCGGGAAACGAGGGGCGCAAACTGATGTTCCTGCTGTGGGAGTTTCAATTGCTCAAGAAGGGTGTTCCCACCACCCTACACGTCGACAACATGTCTGCGGTGCAGCTCAGCCAGGCGGATGGGCTGCAGGGTCGCATGAAGCATGTGGACCGTCGCCACATGTGGCTGCAGGACATGGTGCGCATGAAGAAGTTAAAGCTGCAGCACATCCCCACGACGGCGCAGCCCGCGGACTTCTTCACAAAGCGGCTTGACAAGGCAGCCTTCAACCGATGCTGTGCAGCAGCCGGGCTGGTCCAGCGTGCTCCTGACAGCAAGGGGGCGTGTTAGAAGGAAATGCTGCCATGAGCAACAAATCGTCGGCGCTGGGATTCGAACTCGTGACCTTCAAATCTGTCCTGAAAGTGTCTCAGGTAAGATTCAGGGCAGTTTCTGCTAAGGTGCTGATTATGCTGCACGCGAGGTTCGAACTAGAGACCTTTCGATTCAAGTGTCCCGAAAGTGTCTTGTCAGGACAGATTGGGGACAGTTTAGGGACAGATTGGGGACAGTTTGGCGAAATCGGTCTCGGGTCGTGTTCGGTTTGAAACTCGGCAGCGAAGTGTCGAAGTCAACGGAATTCGCACGGGAGTTACAGTCGGTGGTCGACGGAATTCTGGTCGCGGAAATTCTCGTCTACGGAATTCCAGTCAATGGAATTCGCCCGGCGAAATTTAAGGCTCAGAATTTCGCGTCGACAAAATTCAGTGCGTGACCCGGGTCGACACTTTCTTGTGTGCTTTGTTTTTGTATTGCGTCCTAGTATAAAACCAGAGAGCACAAACAAGAATCCATCCAAGTCATTACTACTGCTATGTTTGTGTGTATCTCTGGCTATAGTGGACCGTTTCCTGCAATCTTTGGTGCGTTGGAATCGTGCTTTTGAGCTCTATCAAGCTGCTATAGTAGTGGAATTCTACAGCCCTGCCTGTCGCGTCGCCCGCGCGGACTGCCCCAGCCCGTCGCGCGACCAGCGCGCGCCTTGCCCTGTCCGCGCACCCCGCGTCCGCCCTGCCTTGCCAGTTGCACGGCCCGCGCACGCCCTGCCCTGCCCGCGCACCGCGCATACGCCCTGCCCTGCCTGCACGCCGACCTACTTCCAGCGCGCCGCCCTGCTCTGGCCACGCACTGCCCTTTCCTGACCGTGCACCGGCCCACCCTACCCTCCGCGCTAACCCTAGTGCCTGATCGCGGCGTCTACGCCCTGCCTGCTATGACTTCTCTTCGTGGTAGCAGTGGGAGTGGTGGCGGCGGCCGTAGTAGCAGTCGCGGTGGAGCTGTTCAGTGGGGAGTTTCTGGCGGTGGCCAGATGCAGCCGCAGCGGCGTCCGCGCGAGACCCTTACGTCTCAGCAGCTTCGTGAGTGGTTAGCTCAGCGTGACCCTGGGTGTACTGCTCGCTGCTCGTACGTCATTCGCACAGGTGATCAGGCTGGTCAGACCTGCGGGACATTTGGCCACACACAGTCCCGCTGCTTCGCCTATCTGAGCGACGCCTGGCGCGCAGAGTTTGGCGTCGCGGCTGAGCTCCCCCACTGGTTAGAGCTGCGTCGGCGCGGTGTGGATATATTTGCTCTAGACTATGACGCTATCCTTACGGCTATGTACGCTTTGCCTGCTGGTACTGAGGGTGATTACTACCTGTGTGTGCCGCCCGACCCAGGTATAGCGACTGGTGCTCTAGGTGCTAGTGAGTCTGCTCTCTTTGGTATAGAGGCTGCTACTCTAGGCGCTAGTGAGTCTGCTCTCTCTGGTACTGCGCCTGCTGAGGCCTTGCACACCTTCACACTTGACTCAGGTGCTTCTCGCTGCTTCTTTCGCGACAGTACCATAGTCACACCACTCCCTGCACCTGTTGCAGTCTCTCTGGCTGACCCCTCCGGGGGCCCAGTTCCTCCACTGTTCTCCCGTGTCCGACGGTTCACCTCCTCTCATTCTCTACGAACTTGGTGAGTACCGCCGTCCTTCAGGATGCTGGGGTTGATACCTTTACCCCTGAAGGACAGCCTGTGGCGATCTGCACGTGTGCACGGACGGGCCGTCACCTGGCCACGTTCACCCGTCGGCCTGGGTCGAGTCTGTACACACTGACTACTAAGCCTCCTCAGGTCGCTGCGTCTGGTCAGGTGTCTGCGTCAGGTCAGCTGTCAGCCCCTTGTTCTGAGTCTGAGTCTGAGTCTGAGTCTGTCTGTCCTCCGTCCGTCGGGGGTGAGTGTGCTCTTAGCATGGACGTCCTTGAGGACAGGCAGGAGGACTTTGAGTGTCTTGCGGCTGCTGTACCTCATCTCACGGCCTGGCTGCTTGCACCTGAGGGAGACCCAGATGCACTGGACATCCCGACCCTGCGCTCTTACGCAGAGGCGATTACGGGTCCCTACTCCTCTCAGTGGCAGACAGCCATGGACGCAGAGATGGCATCCTAGAAGTCCACAGGCACCTACGTCGACGCAGTTCCCCCTCCTGGGGCGAACATAGTCGATGACATGTGGATTTTCAGGGTGAAGCGGCCGCCGGGTTCTCCGCCTGTCTTCAAGGCTCGTTACGTTGCTCGAGGCTTCAGTCAGTGACAGGGAGTTGACTTCTTCCAGACCTTCTCCCCCACCCCGAAGATGACCACTCTTCGGGTGCTGTTGCACGTTGCCGCTCAGCGTGACTACGAGCTTCACTCTCTAGACTTCAGCACAGCTTTCTTGCAGGGCAGCTTACACGTGGAGATCTGGCTGCGCTGCCCACCTGGCTTCACTGGGTCGTTCCCTCCTGGTACCCAGTGGAGCCTCCGGCGGCCAGTCTACGGTCTCCGCCAGGCGCCTCATGAGTGGCACGACACACTGAGGACGACACTGGCGGCTCTTGGGTTTGCTTGTTTGACTGCTGACCCGTCGTTGTTTCTGCGCACTGACACTTCGCTGCCGCCGTTCTACATCCTCATGTACGTCGACGACTTGGTCTTTGCCACTGCTGACACTGAGGAACTCGCGCTTGTGGAGTCGCATATGCAGAAGAGACACACCTGCACTGACCTGGGTGAGCTGCGCAGCTACCTTGGCTTGCAGATCACCCGGGACAGAGCACGCCGCACCATCACCCTGACTCAGTCACACATGGTGCACCAGGTCCTTCAGCGCTTCGACTTCCAGTACTCCTCACCACAGTCCACTCCTCTGTCTACACGTCACTCGCTCTCAGCTCCACCTTCGGACGAGTCCGTAGAGCCGAGTGGCCCGTACCCAGAGCTTGTGGGCTGCCTCATGTACCTGATGACCTGCACTCGACCTGACCTTGCGTACCCTCTTAGCATCCTAGCTCGCTACGTTGCGCCTGGGAGACACCGGCGAGAGCACTGGGAGGCTGCTAATTGGGTGTTGCGCTTGTTGTGCACTATATTAGGCATGGGGCTGGTGCTTGGAGGACGGGGTGACGTTGTCCTCACTGGGCACTCAGACGCCTCTTGGGTTGACAACCTGGCTTCACAACGGTCGTCACAGGGTTACACCTTCAGCCTTGACCTGTCTCTTGGCGGTCTACCCACTCTTCTTCTGTTCTCCGCTCCACTTGTGAGGCTGAGATCTGCGCCACAGCCATGGCTGCACAGGAGCTTTGCTGGCTCACCTACCTGCTGACTGACTTGGGAGAGCAGCCTCGTTCTCCTCCAGTTCTGTATGTCGACAACAAGGCGGCCCTCGCCTTGTGTCAGGAGCACAGACTGGAGCACAGAACGAAGCACATCGCTCTGCGTTACTTTCTTGCTCGAGAGCTACAGCAGCGTGGCCAGCTTCGTCTTGCTTACGTGGACACGCGGGCCAACACAGCTGATATATTCACCAAGGCACTTCTGCCTGGTGATCATCAGCGTCACTGCACTGCTCTAGGCCTCGTGCCTACGTTCTCTCACTTGCTCACTGCTTGACCTTGCTTGTACTGTGATCTATATATATCTTTGCATGCTTACATTTGCTAGGTTGTGATCACTGTACTGCTTGCTTTGTTTTATATAACAATGCATGTGGACTGGCCTTATGGCCCTTTGCTTGTGCTCAGAATGTGTGGTGACTTCGTGATCCACCCTGAGCTTGCTTTGCTTGTCTGTGACTACTTGTGCTCCCCCACCTTGCCTATGGGGGTGTGTCAAAACATTGTATTGTGTAGGCTGTAGTGGGGTAGCCTATATGGGGTACAACCCAGTTTAGGGTTAGTACTTATACCATACCGTGTCATAGTTCATTTATTCCTTCTGTTTATTCTGACAATTGTTGGGCTGAGAAAAGCCCTTAGGATCGTTTTCAAGACTAAGATTCTGAATAATGATGCAATTGCGGAAGCGTTTTTAGTGAACAAGTTGAGCCACCTTGTGCTGGTGTATGAGGACAATATGAGCTGATTAAAACAAAGGGATACTAACTTTTATATGATTACAAGAGAATACAAAAGGTTTAACTAACTGCTATTTGTAACTGCAATTGTAACTTCTGCTGTTGCGGTTCGATACAGCGGTGACTCTGGCAACTGCTCAATAGCGAGTCAGTTGTGTGTCCTTGCTGTCGTGCTGCCTTTGGTGAGTCAAAGGTCGCTGACCTTTGACCTTCGCTCAACCTCCAGCTGTTGTATTTTGTCAACCTCCTCGGTTGACTCGCTGTTGACTCACTGTAGTTCGGTTCGCTTATGGCTCAGTGTTTCGATGCATCAGAAGCGTAAACTATATGTTTCCAACACTCCCCTTCGCTTCTGGAGTGTCGTCACTGGTGACGTGTCCTTGTCCAGTCAGCAGCATGCAGTACTTGAACTTCTGCTTTCCAAGCTTCTTGGTCAAATAGTCGGCTGCCATCTCGGACGTGGGGCAGTAGGACAGCTCGAGTCTTCCCTTCTCGATCTCGTCCTTCACGAAGAAGTATCGTAGGGCGATATGTTTCGTTCGGTTCACGAATCCGTTTTTGTTTGCAATACGGATCGCTGATTGGTTGTCGCAGAAAAGGGAGAAGCTGGGTAACTGGGCCAGCTTTGCTTCTTCCAGCAATTCGCGAAGATAGAGTCCTTCCTTGGTGGCTGAGAAAAGTGCGATGTATTCTGCTTCGGCTGAGGAGAGAGCAATTAGTTCCTGCTTGCTCGACTGCCATGAGATATGTGTGATAGGTTCTAGTCGATAGATGTAGCCGGAGCGTGATCGCCTGTTGTCGGAGTCGCCCTCGTGATCAGCGTCGACGTAGCCGATTAGTTTCGGGGTTGTACTTCTGCTCTTGTGATAGGTTAGTCCGACCGTTGGTGTGCTGACGAGGTAGTGTAGTGCGCGATTAAGTTCCGCCATGTGCTCTGCTTCGGGCTTCTTGAGGTAGGTGGCGAGTTGGCTCGCTGAATTTGATAGGTCTGGTCGCCAGGTGATGGCTGCAAATAGTAGGCATCCTAATTTTCGCTGGTAGTCTCGTATGCCGGCGGATCCGAGCAGAGTGGAGCTTTCCTTGTTGTTCCCGGCGGTGTAGCGGTATGGTGTGGAGATGGTCGCTGGTGACAGGGCGAAGCGTTTTGCGATGGTGTCGGTATATTTAGCGGCGCTGAGATGGATTGCATTCTCGCCGTCTTGGATATTGAGACCCATATATTGGGTTACGGTGGACGAGACGGTGAGGGTGAGGTCTTTCTGTAGCTCCCCTTCGAACCAGGTTGTGACACTGTCGTCGGTGGAGCCTATGTAGAGTAAATCGTCTACGTAGACGATTAGGAGGATGTAGTCAGTTCCCTTGCTGAGTCGGTACATGCCTTGGTCGTGGGGTAATTGACGGAACCCGATGCGGATTAGTCGGGCGTGTAGGTACTGCTGCCACAGTCTCGGAGCTTGTTTGATGCCGTACAGGGACTTTTGCAACTGACAGACTTGATTAGGGTCTGTGCTGGATTCGTGTGGCTGCTCAACGAAGATTTTGGCGTCGACGGGTGCGTAAAGGAATTGCATTGGCTACGTCGATTTGACGGAGCTTCTTCCGCTTCATGGCGGCTATCGCGAGGAGAATTCGAAGTGAGGTGTGACGACTAACAGGTGCGAAAGTCTCAGTGAAGTCTCGTCCGTGTTCTTGGTCGAAGCCGCGCACGACCCATCGTGCTTTGAACTTGTCGATCGTTCCGTCTGCCTTTGTCTTCACACGGAAGACCCATTTCCCGGTGAGTATTGTCTTGTTGTGTGCCAGGGCGATGGGCACAATCTTCCAAGTATTTCGGTCTTCTAATGCTTTAATGATTTGGGTCCTCGAAATAAGTTGCTTCATCTCCCGCTTCTGGATCAGGTCAGAAGTTGGGGCCTATCCGTTTGGAGACGTTGGTGTTGACAGGCTGGGGTGTAACGTAACTATTATAGGCGAGGTCGTAGTAGACTTCGGCGTTGATGCTTTCGCGAGGGTTGTTTTTGTCCATCGGGATGTCAACCGAACAGTAAGGCACGGTTCCGGCTTCCTCTGATGCTCCGTCCACATTTTGTTCATCCCAGTCAGCTTCTTCTGCTGATGAGGCGAAGGCCCTATCGCCACGGAAGCCACCTGTGGGGTCTCGGTTGGTTTCCAAGTTGTACAGGTACGTGTTGAGGCTGAGTTGTTCGTAGAAGATGACGTCACGTGCTGCTACTGTTTCCTTCGAGTGGACGTCGAAAATCTTCCATGTGTTGTAATGTTTTTCGATGCCCAGGTGTAGCCCCCACTGTGCACGTTGCGAAAATCTTCCGGCTCGTGCAGTGTGCGGTCGGTACTGTACCATGCAGCCGAAAACTCGTAACATTTTATTGTTGCCCAATTTTCGTGTCCACAGCAGGTGCGGTGATGCGTTGTTCGGAAGTGACGACGACGAAAGCTAGTTGTGCAGCATGACAGCATGGTCCATTGCTGCAGGCCACTAGTGTTCGGGCAGTCACATGCCACGTAGCAGCTTGCGCATGGCGGTCTGGAGGGTCCTGTTCATTCTTTCTGCTACGCCTTGCTGTTGATGGGCGTAGGGGAGGGAGATGAGTCGCTTGATGCCTCTCTCTGCCAGGTACTGCTTGAAGCGTTGTGACTGATATTCTCCTCCCCCGTCTGACTGGAAGCTTTTCAGTTTTTCGCCAGACTCTCTCTCTGCTACTGGAAGCAATGCAACGAAGGCTTCGAAAGCAATGTCGTGGCTTGGAAGGTTGGCGTGCCAGACGTATCTGGTTGTGGCGTCTATGAAGGTGATGACGTAGTTGAAGGCTCCTTGTGCGCTGTCACGAGCATATAAGATGTCGCTGTAGACTTTCTCCAGTGGTGCGTATGCTGGCACGCTGGGATTGTGGTGAGACACGAACGGCTGATGTGGTAAATCCGCTTCAAGACAGGTAAAGCATGTTCCTCGGACTCGTTGTAGTTCTCGTCCGTCGGGCAGTAGTAGTGAGTCTTTGTCAAGAACTCCCGCTCTTATCGTGTTGTTGAGCGTTCTGTTGCTGGGATGTCCCAATCTTGCATGCCACATTGATTCGTTTGCCCTATGTCCAGGTGATCTTCTGTACAGGTCGGAGTTGGAGTAGAAGCCGGCGACGAAGTTGGCACTTCGATGAACAGCTCGTGGGGCGGGATTCAGCCGTTGCACTGGGGTCGGAGTCGATTCGTTGAGAGGTGGTGGTGCCGTTGAAGGACCTGCGACAGGGAGGTGTGGTGGTGTTGTTGTCTCTGCTGCTGCCGATGTTGTTGCCTCTGCTGCTGCCGATGTTGTTGCCTCTGCTGCTGCCGATGTTGTTGCTGCTGCTGCTTGTTGTATCATTGCTAATGCTCTTGTTCTTTCTGCTTCAGGTATCGTGTGCGAGTACCAAAACCTCTGGGCCTGAAGTTGGAGTCGATATCTGGAGGGTGCGTCCAGGTGGTGAAGTTTACGATGCCGTCGCTGTCGACTGTGCCGAGGTCCGGAACGAAGTCGAGGACGAAGACGTTATTCTTCGAGACTGCTTTGCTGATGTAGAGGCCTCCTTTTCCATTAACAGCTTGAACTCTTGCGTGGTGCTATTTTCTTCAAGATGAATTCCCTTCGCCATCAGTTGGCTGACGCTGAGTAAGTTGTAGCCGAGTCCTTCTACAATCGGTACTTTCGACATTTGTAGAATCACGTTCGTTTCGCGGGATTGAAGATGAACCACTCCTTGTCGTCATGTGCGCAGGTTCTGGTTGTTGGCGACGGTGATGATGACTTCATGGTTGAGGCGTTGCTCTCGTTGGACGAAGCGATTTGAAGAACACATGTGCTGGCCGTAGCAGCTGTCCAGGAACCATGTGTCTCTTCCGGATGGTTCGCTCTAGGCAATGGCTGCGTACGTTGGATTCGGCTCCAGTGATTCGCGGCGAGGTGTGCGCTCGTCGAGTACTTCTTCTGGTGAGTAGGTTGGTGGAGATCCGGTGATGCATGAATCCGTTATTCTTGTCATGCAGCTCACGATGTTTCTTGTGCCTTGTGCAGGTTGTGTCGTCGATGTCGTTGAAGATTGCGCTTGGTTGGTGGGATGCGCTTGTGTAGAAGCCACCTGACTGCTCGAAGGTCGAAGTTGACGTTGCGGTGGCGTTGACTGCTGCTGATTTTGGGCAGTGAGTGCGAGGACGCCCCGACGTCTTGCAGAGATGGCAGAATAGAGGTACATGTCGTTGTACTTGATGCTTGTTTTGTCGGTTGTTGTTGTTGTTGTTGTAGCGCCGTTGAGTGTGGAATGAAAATTCTGGTGTTGGCGAGCTTTTCTTGTGTCTTTCTTCGTGCAGGTCCATGTCTTGTTGTTCAGCATGAAGTTCTGCGCAGAGTGCTGCTTCGGAGATTTGCCCGTGGCATCGGAGAATGGCTCGCGTGGAGCGCCACTTGGGTCCAAGGCCATCAAGGACGACGGTTACAAAAGCTTCCTCGGATAACGCGCCGCCACATCGATGAAGCCTGTTGCGCAGACCGCGACATCTGCTGATATACGCCATTGCCTTTTCGCCGGGTTGCATTTGAACTGACGTTAGTTGTGCCATTAGACGACTCTGATTGACGCTGTCGTTTGCTTGATACAGGTTCTTCAAGTGGTTGTACGCGAGCTCGGCGGAGTTGCCGTATCCTCGATAAGACCGGATGTTCTGCTGCTCGTTCGCCGTTATATTCCGTAAGAGAATTGTGTAGGCCATCAGCGACTGATATGTGTACTGCTGCTTGTCGTATTGTGTCCCGTGTACTAGATATGGCAGGGACCCGTCGAAGAAGCCGAGGATTTGCGCGCCTTCCATCATCAACTCGAATTCAAAGGACCAGGTATAGAAGCCTTTGTAACCGTCGAATGGCGTTGATGTCTGCAGTTTTAGTACATGTGCGAACTGTGACTGCATCTGAAGTGCATCCGCTGGTCTTTGTTCTTGTCTAGGTTGAAGACGATTCGGCATGAAGCTGATGGAGCCGCGCTGGGGCTCGTACGGTGCAAAGGTAGGCTGCTGTTGATTTCCGCGCGCGAATGATGAGCCATCGAGACTCATAGGGGTAACGCCATTGTTGTTGCTGTTGTTTGACTATGTAGGTGCAGCTTGCTGCTGTTCCTCGTAGAACGACATGAAGGAGAAAAACTTCTCCATCATGTTCGGGTCGAAGCTGGTCGCTTCATTTGCGGGTATCTCAGTGGATTCAGCAGCTGGTCTTGTCGTCGTGCCTCCCTCTGTCTGTAGTCCAAAGGCTGGAGGTGGGGTAGGAGTAGCACTAGGGGATCCAGTAGATGAGCGATGCTCCTTCTGCGTTGCCATGTCCTTTGTCGTTATAAAGAGTTAAACGAGAAAGGTTGAGTCTTGTCTTCCTGCTCTGATACCATGTTAGGCTGAGAAAAGCCCTAAGGATCGTTTAAGACTAAGATTCTGAATAATAATGTAATTGCGGAAGCGTTCTTAGTGAACAAGTTGAACCACCTTGTGCTGGTGTATGAGGACAAGATGCGTTGATTAAAACAAAGGGATACAAGCTTTTATATGCAAGAGAATACGAAAGGTTTAATTAACTGCTATTTGTAACTGCACTTGTAACTTCTGCTGTTGCGGTTCGATACAGTGACGACTCGGGCAACTCTTCAATAGCGAGTCAGTTGTGTGTCCTTGCTGTCGCGCTGCCTTTGGTGAGTCAAAGGTCGCTGACCTTTGACCTTCGCTCAACCTCCAGCTGTTGCCTTTTGTCAACCTCCTCGGTTGACTCGCTGTTGTCTCACTGTAGTTCGGTTCGCTTATGGCTCAGTATTCCGACACATCAGAAGCGTAAACTATATGTTTCCAACAACCATCTTCCCCTCCCTCCCCCCTTTCTTCCCCTCACCACCCTTCCTTCCCCCCCTTCCCCCCCCCCCCCCCTCCCTTTTTCTTTTTATGTTCAGAGGCTTTGTTGTTTCCTACACGCTGCCAGAATTTCTAATGAAGTGTAACGATAAGAGTCGTGACTTGTGTTAAGAAACTTAGGCTAGAATGTGTGATTAGGTCAAGAGGGGGGTACAAGAAGAATGTCAAGAGGAATTGTGTACCCCCTAGTGCTAACCCCCATATAGCCTAGATAACCTAAACATGCATATAACTTGACACACCCCCATAAGCGAAATGGGGGATAGCCAGAACAAGCAAAGGTCACAAGACCAGTGAAGAGAAGAAACAAAACACAGCTCAGGGTGGATCACAAAGTCACCACACACACTGAGCACAAGCAAGAGGCCACAAGGCCAGTTCACATGCAGAGTTATAAAAGCACAAGCAATACAGTGATCACAACCTAGCACGTGAAGCATGCAAGTATATATATTTATATATATATATATATATATCACAGTACAAGCAAGGTCAAGAAGTAAGCAAGTGAGGAAACGTAAGCACTAGGCCTAGAGCAGTACAGAAGCGCTGATGGTCACCAGACGGAAGTGCCTTGGTGAACACATCAGCAGTATTGGCCCGGGTGGCCACGTAAGCAAGACGAAGCTGACCACACTGCTGCAACTCTCGAGCAAGGAAGTAACGCAGAGCGATGTGCTTCATTCTGTGCTCCAGTCTGTGCTCCTGACACAAGGTAATAGCAGCCTTGTTGTCGACGTACAGAACTGGAGGAGAACGAGGCCTCTCTCCCAAGTCGGTCAGCAGGTAGGTGAGCCAGCGTAACTCCTGTGCAGCCATGGCTGTGGCGTAGATCTCAGCCTCGCAACTGGAGCTGAGAACAGAAGACGAGCGTGTAGACCGCCAAGAAACAGAGCCAGAGCCAAGGCTGAACGTGTAACCCTGTAACAACCGCTGTGTAGCCAGGTCGTCAACCCAAGACGCGTCTGAGTGTCCAGTGAGGACAACGTCACCCTGTCCTCCAAGCACGAGCCCCATGCCCGATGTACTGCACAAGTAGCGTAACACCCTCTTAGCAGCCTCCCAGTGCTCTCGCCGGTGTCTCCCGGGCGCAACGTAGCGAGCTAGGATGCTAAGAGGGTACGCAAGGTCAGGTCGAGTGCAGGTCATCAGGTACATGAGGCAGCCCACAAGCTCTGGATACGGGCCACTCGGCTCTACGGACTCATCCGAAGGCAGAGCTGAGAGTGAGTGACCGGTAGCCATAGGAGTGGACTGTGGCGAGGACCAAGTGAAGCCGAAGCGCTGAAGGACCTGCTGCACCATGTGTGACTGAGTCAAGGTGATGGTGCGGCGTGCTCTGTCCCGGGTGATCTGCAAGCCAAGGTAACTGCGCAGCTCACCCAGGTCTGTGCACGTGTGTCTCTTCTGCAGCTCCGACTTCACAAGGGCGAGTGCCTCAGTGTCAGCAGTGGCAAAGACCAAGTCGTCGACGTACACGAGGATGTAGAACGGCGGCAGCGAGGTGTCGGTGCGCAGAAACAGCGACGGGTCAGCAGTCGAAGGAGCAAACCCAAGAGCCGCAAGTGTCGTCCTCAGTGTGTCGTGCCACTCACGAGGTGCCTGGCGGAGACCGTAGACTGGCCGGCAGAGGCTCCACTGGGTACCAGAAGGGAACGACCCAGTGAAGCCAGGTGGGCGGCGCAGCCAGATCTCCTCGTGCAGACTGCCCTGCAAGAAAGCTGTGCTGAAGTCAAGAGAGTGAAGCTCGTAGTCACACTGAGCGGCAACGTGCAACAGCACCCGAAGAGTGGTCATCTTCGGGGTAGGGGAGAAGGTCTGGAAGAAGTCAACTCCCTGTCGCTGACTGAAGCCTCGTGCGACGTAACGAGCCTTGAAGACAGGCGGAGAACCTGGCGGCTGCTTCACCCTGAAAATCCACATGCCATCGACAATGTTCGCCCCAGGAGGGGGAACCTCGTCAACGTAAGTGCCTGTGGACTTCCAGGATGCCATCTCTGCGTCCATGGCTGTCTGCCACTGAGAGGAGTAGGAACCCTCTTTCGCCTCTGCGTAAGAGCGCGGGGTCGGGATGTCTGGTGCATCCGGGTCTCCCTCAGGGGCAAGCAGCATGGCCACGAGATGAGGTGCAGCGGCTGCAAGACACTCAAGGTCCTCCTGCCTGTCCTCAAGGACGTCCGTGCCAAGAGCACACTCACCCCCGACGGACGGAGGACAGACTGACTCAGACTCAGCAACAAGACTAGCGGCGTAGTCGAGACGACAAGCAGCAGCAAAGTCAACAAGCTCAGCAACTAAGGCAGACGCAGCAGCGGACTCAAACGAAGGGTCAGTGACAACAGTGGCTAACAGACGCGTGACAGTAGGGTGAGCAGCACGAACCAGGTCAGACTCAGGGTCCGGAACGTCAGGAAGAGAGGACGCAGGAGGAGACGGCAGAGGGACGCGCTGAGGAGCAGTGGAGGGACGAAGTGCCATAGTGTGAGTACCTGGCACAGGGGGAGGACGCGGACGCGGGACACGACGGCCAGTGTGGATAGTGCGAACAGGCAAGGCAGGACGAGACGCAGGCTCACGACGCTGTGCAGGCGACTCAGACTGTGCAGGGAAAGGAGAAGGCGCAGGCAATGGGGAGCCAGGCTCTAACGGGAGGCCAGTAGAAGACGGAAGGCTAAGAACCTGGCGAAGCACAGAGTCAAGTGGCAGCAGGGACGTAGGCGACGGTGGAGCAAAGAACACGCGCGGCTGGGAAGAAACACCAGCTCCAGGTTCCGCAGCACTACCAGCGCCGGCAGCTCGAGCACCCGAAGTGCGAGCACCTCCGGGACCAGCAGTGCTCGAACGACCAGCACCACCAGCTCCAGCAGCGGCAGAACCTCCAGCACCAACAGCACCTCCAGCTCCAGCACCCCCAGCGGCAGCGTCTCCAGCTCCAGAACCTCCAGCGGCAGTGTCTCCAGCTCCAGAACCTCCAGCTCCAGCGCCTCCAGTAGCTCCAGAACCTCCAGCTCCAGTGGTGTCCCCAGCTCTAGCAGCGCCGCGCCGGAGGCGAGTGCGCTGAGCGAGCCACTCGCGTAGCTGCTGTGTTGAGAGGGGCTCCCGCTATGGAGACCGCTGAGGTGAGACACTATGAGGACGACCAAGGGACCCAGCTCCACCAGGCTCAGCACCCTTATGTTTAGCACTCTCCGAGGCAGCACCCCCAGGCTCAGCACCCCCAGAAGCAGCACCCCCAGGCTCAGCACCCCCAGCCTCAGCTCCTGCAGAAGCAGCACCCCCAGGCTCAGCACCCCCAGGCCCAGCACCCCCAGACGCAGCACCCCCAGGCTCCGCACCCCCAGGCTCAGCACCCCCAGGCTCAGCACCCTCAGGCTCAGCACCCTAAGGCTAAACACCCCCAGGCTCAGCGCCCCCAGGCTCAGCACCCCCAGACGCAGTACCCCGAGCAGGACCAACCCCAACAACACCTGAGTCACCAGTGGCCTCAACCGGCTCAGCCAAGGGAGGAGGGTCTACCTGAGACACACCTGAAGGAGCAGGACCCTGAGGGGGGAGAGGGTCTTCCGGAGGGGGACCTGGAGCGAGGAAGAGCGGCGGGGGGGGGGAGAGAGGTAGTGCGGTGGGGGAAGAGACGGTAGAAGGGAACCGACTCGTCAAAGGTGACGTCCTGGGACGCGAAGACACGGCGCGAGGTGGGGTGGTAAAACTGCCAACCAGGCGCGTCAGTGGGAAAGCCAAGGAAGACGCAGGGAATGGCGCGAGAGGAGAGCTTGCCCACAGTGGAATCGCGGACAAAGGCACAGGAACCCCAGACCCGAAAACGCGACGCATCGCCAACCTCCCCCGTCCAATGCAGTGTGGGCGAGGTCTCCGGCAAGGAGACACGAGGCCAGAGGTTGAGCTGATGCGCAGCGTATCGGACTGCAAACGGCCACAGAAAATGGGGAGCAGCCGCATGGATCATGGAGGTACGAGCGACCTCCATGACTAAGCCAATTTAGCGCTCAGCAATCCGATTTTGCTGTTGGGAGGCCGGAAGCGTGAACGATTGGCGAATGCCCTCCGTGTCACAAAAGGACCCCAAGAGGCCAGAGGAGAACTCACCACCCCTGTCAGATTGCTAGCGCAGGACAGGAAGGTCCGTGCGGAACCGCTCGCGCAGCTGGAGACGGACAGCTCGGATCCAACGGATCAAGACAACAGGGACCTCACCCTTGCGGCGCAAGGGGAAGACCGTGGTGTAACGCGAGTAGTCGTCGACAACCAGCAGAAAGTATCGCTCGCGGCTCACTCCCTGGACGCGGGCTGGGCCCCACACGTCCATGTGGAGAGTCTGCAGGGGAGCTGTCGTCGGGGGAAACGAGGAGGAGTGAGGAGCGGCGCGCTGCCGCCCCTCGACGCAAGGAATGCAGGGCGGGGCAGGCGAGGGTGGGAGGGAAGGCAGAGACCTGGGAAGACCAGAGACCAGAAGACGCGAGTGCATGCCACGAAGGCGTGGCAGGGAGGGGTGACCAAGCTTGTGGTGCCAGAGGAGAGTCTGGTGCGACAGGCGGCGACACTCACAAGGGGTAGCGACCTGAGCGGACGCGCACATCTGAGGGGACCTAGGAGCTTAGCGCGACACAGTGGTGAGGGTGTACAGACTGGACCCAGGCTCACGTGTGAACGTGGCAAGGTGACGGCCTGTCGTGGAGCGGGTACAGATTGCCACACGCTGGCCTCCAGGAGTGAAGGTGTCAACCCAGTGATCCTGGAGGACAGCGTTGCTCACCAAGTTCTTAGAGAACGAGGGGAGGTGGAGACCTGACAGCGAGCCGGACGGGACCGCCGGACACGGGAGCACAGTGGAGGAGTGTGCAACAACCGGGCCCCTAGAGGGGTCAGCCAGCGAAACTGCAACCAGTCTGGTGAGTGGTGTGAGTGTGGTGCTGTCGCGAAAGAAACAGCGTGAAGCACCTGAGTCAAGTGTGAAGGTGTGCAAGGCCTCAGCAGGCGCAGTACCAGAGGGAGCAGACTCACTAGCACCTAGAGCAGCAGCCTCTATACCGGGGTCATACGGCGCACACAAGTAGCAGTCACCCTCAACACTAGTAGACAGAGCATACATTCCAGCAATGATAGCATCAAAGTCTAGAGCAAAGATATCAACACCAGAGTTAAGCAGTGCAGCCCAGCGGGGCCGCTCATAATCATCGCCCATCTCCTGACGCCAGGCGTCATCTAGGCGAGAGAAACAGCGGTGCGGGGTGTGGAACTTCCCGCACGTCTAACCAGTGCGAGTACCAGTGCGAATAACGTACGAGCAGCGACCACTACCACCACCCCTAGACGCAGCACGCTGAGCAAGCCACTCACGAAGCTGCTGGGGTGAGAGGGCCTCACGCGATTGCTGCTGTTGCTGCTGCTGCTGCTGACCAGCTCCAGAGCGATCACTACTGCTGCCGCCGCCACTCCCGCCGCTGCCAGAACCGCTACCGCTGCTCCCACTACCACCACGACCGCCGCCACCACCACCCCCGCTGCCGCCGCCACCCCCGCCGCCGACGCTCCCACTCGCTCCATCACCACCACCACCTCTACCTCCACCACCTCCACCACCTCCACCACCCCAGCCACCTCCCCCACCTCCCCCACCGCCGCCACCCCCACCACCCTTGCCTCCCTTGCCCTTGCCGCTGCGGCGCTTCCCACTAGGAGCAGAAGCAGCCCCGACCTCCTCAGTACCCAGGAAGTCGACAGCAGCGGCAGAGGCAACAGAGGGGGCAAGGGGGGAGGGGGAGCACCCCTCAAAGAAGGGCGTGCGAGGGGTGCCACGGGTAGCACCTACAGCGACTATGTTAGCCTCAGCTGCAAGAAGGAATTTCCCTAGCACGTCGATGGTGAGGTCTGTGGGGGGGAGAGCGAGGAGGGTGTCCCGGACGGCACTACGAGCGTCAGGGAGGCGGGTGACGATAAAGTGGAGAGTGATGTAGATGGGGGGCTCGTTCTTGGGGAGAAAGGCGTCTGGGAGGGCAGCGCGGTAGCGAGCGGTAATAGATTTGAGGTGGGAGAGGAGGTCGTCTACTGTGGCGAAAGAAGACAGGTCGGGGAACAGGAAGGGTAGGAAGAGGCGGCTAAGGGCTGCAGTGGCGGGGGAAGAGTAGCGTGCAATAACAGCGTCATAGAGGGCTTTGGCTGTCGTCGCCTGGTCAAAGTGTTCGCATTCAGTCACTGGGAGGTGGTTGCGAATGGCTAGGCGGGCAGCAGCATCACGAGTAAGCCACTGTGAGCGGGTGGTCGCATCAGCGGTGGCTAGCGGGGCTGTAGAGGCACCAGTCGCTAGGTCATAGAGCGAAACACCGTCCCTAGCGTCACTGAGCAAGTACAACTGCAGATCCTGGAGCCAGGTATCGAATTTAACTGGGCGGCCGTCAGGATCAAAAGAAAGGACACGCAGAGTAGCCATAGCTGAGCAGCAAGGTGGTGTGGCAGGGAGGGAGGTGCGCGAGGCTGTAGGAGCGACGCACGCGACAGAGCAAAGGCAGCGCGAGGGCCGCAGGGGAAGGGCGCAGGCTGCAAAGGCGGCGCGCGGGGAAGGGCAGGGGGCAGCACGAGGGCCGCAGAAGGCAGCACGAGGGCCGCAGGAGGCAGCACAAGGGCCGCAAGGGGGCAGCGCGAGGGCCGCAGGGGGGGGGAGGGGGGGCAATGCGCGAACTGCAGGGGCAGGGCGCGGGCGCAAGGGGCAGAGCGCGGGCGTAGCAGGCAGCCGCGGTAGGAGGGCAGGCGGCGCACGGGGCTGCGAGGCGGCTCGTCGTGCGGCGCGCGGTCGCAGCAAGCAGGCGCGGCAGCAGGGCGGGCGACGCGCGGGGCTGCGGGGCGACGCGACGAGCAGCGCGCGGGGGGCTGCGGGGCTGCGGGGCGACGCGACGAGCAGCACACGCGGGGCTGCGGGGCGACGCGACGGGTAGCGCGTGCGGGGCAGAGCGGGCAGGGCAGCGCGCGAAAAAAAAAAAAAGAGGAAAATGCGCGCTGCAGCAGTGGCGCGCGGCCAGCAGGGGCAGCGCGACTCGTAGTAGGGCAGGGCGGGCGCAGGGTAACGCGGTAACCGTAGGCGATTTTAGGGTGGGCCCGAAAGGAACAGGTTCTAAGGTCCTAAGGACCTCCTGCTCTAAACCATATTAAGAAACTTAGGCTGGAATGTGTGATTAGGTCAAGAGGGGGGTACAAGAAGAATGTCGAGAGAAATTCTGTACCCCCTAGTGCTAACCCTCATATAGCCTAGATACCCCAAACATACATACAACTTGGCAACTTGTAGAGCTGTATTGTATTGATAAATCTCGTTTGCATTTGTTTTATTGTTTTTACTGTTTTTGCGCTGCTCTTTTGTGTGTGAACGGATTGTGTCTGAGTTTTTGTGTGTGCATATCGGAATGTGTGTCAAACTATCTGTGTGCATCTGTGGATTTTAAAAAGATGGTCAAACTATCGTTTCCGAGAAGGTTCTTTGCGCACTCAGTGAGTGTGTCCACTTGAACTGGATTTGATGGATCTTGATCATTTTTTTAGTTTACACAGATTGTGTTGTTTCATGTAAGAGCGTGTTCCTACAGCCTCGTATCAAGCAACCTCGTATCAGATTCGCGTCGAAACGCACTAAAACGCATCCAACCGCAGTCGAACCAGGGCTGATTTTATCAGGGTAATTACCCTGATTTCAGGGTGATTACAGGCTTCGCTTTTGGTGGTCCCTGCAATTTCAGAATTTCTGACTTGTGAACACTGATCCATTCAGAATAGTGCTTTAGCGAACCCTGAAATATTGTATCTAGGCTCAGAGTAGTGTTCTTACTGACTCTGTCAATGTAGAGTACGCGTTCTGTGAACCCTAAATGTGAGGGTATCGGGACGAAGTTTCCCAGAACTTTCCTCTCGATAACCCCCCATGTGAGTAATCATGATTTCCCCTTTAGCCATGTGAGGGAGCCCTTTCTGTACAGTAATACTGTACCGATAAGCAACACCCAGATGTTTTGGGGGAAGGTGGGATCGGGTGGATGTTTGTGGTGTCGTGCGAGGAGCAGCGTGCTGCAGGGATTTTTGGCAGAACACCTTTGACACAGCAGATCTGCTGTGTCAGAGCGAATCTCTTGTCCTTGACAGAGCAAATTTCTTGTACGAATTTGCTCTGATTTCGTGTGCGAAAATCTTCTCCGAAGCACAAGCCCATTTGTCGAGGAAGGGGGATACACCATCGCCAGTTCCTGAATTTGACCTTATCGGAAGAAAGTTTCTCGGAACTTTTTTTCCGATATCCCCGCCTTCGGATTGGTCGCAGTACAGCCAGAGCGTGAGCAGCGCGCGGCTGCAACTTGTCTGACAGGTAAATACACTCTACGTATGTTAGTTTCACAAAGTTTGAAGATGTCGGTTGTGTTGTCGCAATTGCGTGTGCGTGAAGTGACCAGAACATTTTTTGAGTTTCGCACAATGAAGTTGGCTAATCGCGGGTAATCAGCGAATAAGAAATCTTGGCGCATCTATGGTACCGAACTGTTTGGTGGACCGAAATTGCTCATTTCTTCCCCGCGCTAAAACGTGTGGAGAAATACCATTTTACAAAAGTAAAGGGTCAGAAAGTAACGCGCACAAGGTGTGCACGAAATGATGTCGTGTTGTGTTGGATCATGCGGAGTGAAAATTTTGTCCCCGTTTAAACACAGAGCGCGTTACTACATTGATGTTCAATTCTCGACCCTGAGCAATCAGAGTTAACTACTTTTCAACACTGAGCAATCAGAGTAGCCTACCTGTGGAAAATATGCACCCATAATTCAGGGGGGAAATTTTCCCCAGAATCAGGGAGGCTTAAAATGAAACGTCAGCCCTGAGTCGAACACACTGAACCGTATTTCACCATGCGAAGCTGATACGAGGTGATTCTGATAAGAGGTGTAGGTGTCAGAATCTACAGGCAGGAATGAATGAACTATCAGGAAGGTGGGTACAAATAGAAACCCTAACATTGGGCTGTACCCCATATGGGCTACCCCACTACAGCCTACAGACTATACTACAGCATACATATATATATAGTTTGACACACCCCCATAGGCAAAGTGGGGGAGAACAAGGGGTCACAAGACCAGTCAAGCAAAGCAAAGCAAGCTCAGGGTGGATCACAACGTCACCACACACACTGAGCACAAGCAAAGGGCCACAAGGCCAGTCCACATGCAGAGGTATATATGCAACAGGAACAGCACAGTGATCACCACCTAGCAAGAGCAAGCATGCAGGTATATGTATATAGATCACAGTACAAGCAAAGCCTACAGCAAGTGTGGAAACGTAGGTACAAGGCCTAACAAGGTACAGAAGCGCTGATGATCACCAGACGGAAGTGCCTTGGTGAATATATCAGCAGTGTTGGCCCGAGTGGCCACGTGAGCAAGACGAAGCTGACCTCGCTGCTGCAACTCTCGAGCCAGGAAGTAACGCAGAGCGATGTGCTTCGTTCTGTGCTCCAGTCTGTGCTCCTGACACAAGGCAATGGCGGCCTTGTTATCGACGTACAGAACTGGAGGAGAACGAGGCCGCTCTCCCAAGTCAGTCAGCAGGTAGGTGAGCCAGCGTAACTCCTGTGCAGCCATGGTTGTGGCGTAGATCTCAGCCTCACAACTGGAGCTGAGAACAGAAGACGAGCGTGTAGACCGCCAAGAAATAGAGCCAGAGCCAGAGATTGAAGGTGTAACCCTGTGACGACCGCTGCGTAGCCTGGTCGTCAACCCAAGACGCGTCAGAGTGTCCAGTGAGGACAACGTCACCCCGTCCTCCAAGCACGAGCCCCATGCCTGATGTACTGCACAGGTAGCGCAGTACCCTCTTCGCAGCTTCCTACTGCACCTTTCGGTGCTTTCCATGAGCCACGTAGCGAGCCAGAAGGCCAAGAGGGTATGCAAGGTCAGGTCGAGTGCAGGTCATCAGGTACATGAGGCAGCCCACTAGCTCTGGGTAAGGACCACTCGGCTCTACGGACTCGTCCGAAGGTGGAGCTGAGAGCGAGTGATCTACAGCCAGAGGAGTGGACTGTGGGGAGGACCAAGTGAAGCCGAAGCGCTGAAGGACCTGCTACACCATGTGTGACTGAGTCAGTGTGATGGTGCGGCGTGCTCTGTCACGGGTGATCTGCAAGCCAAGGTAGCTGTGCAGCTCACCCAGGTCTGTGCACGTGTGTCTCTTCTGCAGCTCCGACTTCACCAGGGCGAGAGCCTCAGTGTCAGCAGTGGCAAAGACCAAGTCGTCGACGTACACGAGGATGTAGAACGGCGGCAGCGAAGTGTCGGTGCGCAGAAACAGCGACGAGTCAGCAGTCGAAGGAGCAAACCCAAGAGCCGCAAGTGTCGTCCTCAGTGTGTCGTGCCACTCATGAGGCGCCTGGCGGAGACCGTAGACTGGCCGGCAGAGGCTCCACTGGGTACCAGGAGGGAACGACACAGTGAAGCCAGGTGGGCGGCGCAGCCAGATCTCCTCGTGCAGGCTGCCCTGTAAGAAGGCTGTGCTGAAGTCAAAAGAGTGAAGCTCGTAGTCACGCTGAGTGGCAACGTGCAGCAGCACCCGAAGAGTGGTCATCTTTGGGGTGGGGGAGAAGGTCTAGAAGAAGTCAACTCCCTCTCGCTGACTGAAGCCTCGAGCAACGTAGTGCGCCTTGAAGACAGGCGGAGAACCCGGCGGCTGCTTCACCCTGAAAATCCACATGCCATCGACGATGTTCGCCCCGGGAGGGGGAACCTCATCGACGTAAGTGCCTGTGAACTTCCAGGATGCCATCTCTGCGTCCATGGTTGTCTGCCACTGAGAGGAGTAGGGACCCGCAATCAGCATAAGAGCACGGGGTAGGGATGTCTAGAGCATCCGGGTCTCCCTCAGGGGCAAGCAGCATGGCCACGAGATGAGGTGCAGTGGCCGCAAGACACTCAAGGTCCTCCTGTCTGTCCTCAAGGACGTTCGTGCCAAGAGCACACTCACCCCCGACGGACGGAGGACAGACAAACTCAGACTCAGCAACAAGAGCAGTGGCGTAGTCTAGACGACAGGCAGCAGCAAAGTCAACAAGCTCAGCGACCAAGGCAGACGCAGCAGTAGACTCAAACGACGGGTCAGTGACAACCGTGGCTAACAGACGCGTGACCGTAGGGTGCTCAGCACGAAACTGGTCAGACTCAGGGTCCGGAACGTCAGGCAGAGAGGACGCAGGGGGAGACGGCAGAGGAACAGACTGCGGAGCAGAGGAAGGATGACGCATGACGACCGGAACGACGAGAGGGGACAGGCGAGACAGGACGCGACGCAGGCTCACGACGCTCAGCAAGACCCCCAGTCTGCTCAGTGTAAGGAGAAGGAGCAGGCAGTGGGGAGCCAGGCTGTAACGGAAGACCAGTAGACGACGGTAGGCTAAGAACCTGGCGAAGCACAGAGTCAGGCGGTGGCGGGGACGACGAAGACGGCGGAGCGAAGAACAGTCTCGACTGTGCCGTGGCACCAGCACCAGCAGCTCCAGCGCCCCCAGTAGTTCCAAAACCTCCAGCGCCAGCTCCTCCAGGACCAGCTCCACCAGCAGCAGCACCCCCAGAACCGGCACCTCCAGTCCCAGGGTCTCCAGCCTCAGCGTCTCCAGCAGCAGCACCCCCAGACACTGCGCCTCCAGGCCCAGCAGCTCCAGTACTGCCAGTACGAGCACCTCCGGGACCAGCAACTCCAGCACCTCCAGTAGACAAAGTACCAGTTTTTACTCCCAGCTCCAGCGACATCAGGCTGGATCCGCGTTGTTCGTCTCCAGCTCCGCGAGCGGTTCCAGTCGGACTTTCCTGTCTTGCGTCTGCACTCTGACAGAGGTGGTGAGTTCACCTCTGACCTCTTGCGAGCTTTCTGTGAGGAGCACGGCATCCGCCAGTCATTCACGCTTCCGGCCTCTCCGCAGCAGAATGGGGTTGCTGAGCGCCGCATTGGCTTAGTCATGGAGGTCACTCGTACCTCCATGATCCATGCGGCTGCCCCCCATTTTCTGTGGCCGTTTGCGGTCCGGTACGCCGCGCATCAGCTCAACCTTTGGCCCCGTGTCTCCTTGCCGGAGACCTCGCCCACACTGCTGTGGATGGGGAAGGTTGGCGATGCGTCGCGCTTCCGGGTCTGGGGTGCTCGTGCCTTTGTCCGCGATACCACCGCGGACAAGCTCTCCGCTCGCGCCATTCCCTGCGTCTTCCTTGGTTTTCCTCCTGACGCGCCTGGCTGGCAGTTTTACGACCCCGCTTCGCGCCGTGTCTTTGCGTCTCAGGACGTCACCTTCGACGAGTCGGTCCCCTTTTACCGTCTCTTTCCCTACCGCACTGCCGCTCGCCCCCCCCCCTCCGCTCCCTCTTTCTCGCTCCAGGTCCTCCCCAGGTAGACCCCCTCCCCGTGCCAGGTCCTGCTCCTTCAGGTGTTTCTCAGGTAGACCCTCCTGTGCCTGAGCCTGTTGAGGTCACTGGTGACTCAGGTCCTGCTGGGGGTGGTCCTGCTCGGGGTGCTGTCTCTGGGGGTGCTGAGCCTGGGGGTGCTGCGTCTGGGGGTGCTGAGCCTGAGCGTGCAGAGCCTGGGGGTGCTGAGCCTGGGGGTGCTGAGCCTGAGCGTGTGGAGCCTGGGGGTGCTGGACCTGGAGGTGCTGAGCCTGAGCGTGAGGAGTCTAAGGGTGCTGAGTCTGGGGGTGTGGCGCCTGAGGGTACTGAGACTGCTTGTGCGCGGTCTCCTTGGAGTGGCCGCCTTCGTCCGCGTGTGCCTCTCACCCCACAGCAGCTGCACGAGTGGTACGCTCGCCGTCAGGGTCGCGCTGCTGGAGCTCGGGGCTCTGCCGCTGGAGGTGCTTCTGCTGACGTCCCTGGAGCTGGGGGTGCCGGTTCAGAGGGTACTGGGGCTGGTGCGAGAGGTGCCGACGACGCTGGAGCCGCTGGGCCTGAGGACGCTGGAGCTGGTGGTACTGCTGACCCTGCCGCAGGAGGTGCTGTTGGAGCTGCTGACACTGGAGCTGGGAGTACTGCGGGTACTTTGTCTGCTGGAGGTGCTGGAGCCGCTAGACCCGGAGGTGCTCGTACTGGAGGTACTAGAGCTGCTGGGGCTGGAGGTGCTGCGTCTGGGGGTGCTACTGCTGGAGACCCTGGGACTGGAGGTGCCGGTTTTGGGGGTGCTGCTGCTGGAGACACTGGGACTGGAGTTGCCGGTTCTGGGGGTGCTGCTGCTCATGATGCTGGTACTGGCAGTGCTGGCGCTGGAGGTTCTACGGCTGCTGGTGGTGCTGGCGCTCGAGGAGCTGGATCTGGGGGGTCTGGAGCTTCTGGAGGTTCTGGAGCTGCTGGAGGCACTGGAGCTACTGGTGCTGGTGGCACTGCTGCGCAGCGACTGTTCTTCTCTCCGCCGTCACCGTCGTCTCTGTTGCCTCCTGACACAGTGCTTCGCCAGGTTCTTAGCCTGCCGTCTTCCACTGGCCTACCGTTACAGCCAGGCTCCCCCCTGCCTGCTCCCTCTCCTTACACTGAGCAGACAGGAGGTCTTGCTGAGCGTCGCGAGCCTGCGTCCCGTCCTGTCTCGCCTGTTCCCACTAGTCGCACTTGTCGCACTGGTCGTGTTAGTCGTGAGCGTCCTCCTCCTGTCCCTGGCATGCACATTATGGCACGTCGTCCTTCCGTACTCATGCCATACCTGCCGCGGTCAGCTGCGCTTGCCCCTCTGCCTCAAACCACCTCGGGTACTGCTGGCGAACCGACGCCTTAAAGCTCTTGTTGATGGAGACATCGAGCGGCTGTACCTCCGCCGTACAGCCCGACGGGATGACAGCCGGCACGCAGTTCATCTCGCGGAGCTTCTCCTTGACCTCCTCGGTGAGGTGACCGCGGTAAGAGTCCAGCACCAGCATCGAGCTCTTGGCGTGTCTGCCGAACCGAGGCTTCAAGAAAGGCTTGACGCCCTCCTCAAGCCAGCGAACGACGCCCGCGGAGTCCATCCACCCGTTCTCGTGGCAAGCCACGACCACATCTGCACGAAACACGAGCGGGTGGTTAGAATTCGCACTCAGAACAGAACGCAGTTACAGAGGAGTGCACATCTTTACTTACCGGTAGGGAAATCGCCCTTCGGCAAGGTTTTGCGCTTGAAGAACACCCATGGCTTCAGCTTCCTTCCGTCCGCCGTGCACGCCAGCATCACGGTCACTCGCTGATAGGCACCGAGCGAGCACCCGTTTCCTCCTGATAGGCACCGAGCGAGCACCCGTTTCCTCCACGGTGGTGGTGGCAGGCATCTCCAGCCATAGCGGCGTCTGGTCTGCGTTGATGATCCACGCGGTGTCGATGCCGCGCTCTCGACGCTTGTCACGCACGAACTGCCAGAAGCTGCGGCACAGCTCAGCGACAACTGCACGGCGGTAGAAGAGAGGACGGACACCGACGGAGGGTGTTAATACAAATGTACAACAACCACGTGGCAATTTAAACGGTGGATTTCTTACGCGCGGCGGTTTTCTGGGCAACCCGGGTCTTCATGCGGACGCTCAGATTGCTTCGACGCCGAAAGCGCGCCGACCACCTCTGGCTTCCTTTCCACTTCTTGTCCGGGTACAGCAGCCTCATGAACTCCCGCGACCACTCCTGCAGGCGGCCGACTGACACGGCAGTTCCCTTGCGGCGCCACTCGAGCAGCTTCTCGTACACCTTCAACTCCATCGGCCGGTACCACGACGACCGCCCGCGGCCGTGCATGCGCTTCCGGGCGGAGTGAACTTCCTTGAGGAAATCCGCCGCCCGCTTCCAGTTGGTGAGGCATTTGCGGTGGATTCCGCTCTCGCGAGCCAAGGCGCGCACCGACACCGACCCATCAAGCCGACTTGCCCACTTCAACTTCTCCGCGGCGGTGTAACCTTGCCGCTTGTGCTCGGTGAGCTTGTGCCTGGGAGAGGGGGGGCGGGCATCACGGTTCTGTGAAGAGGGGTGGGGTCGCTTGCGATTAGTCGGAGGATACGTTGGTATGGGCAGTTTCTCAGGTAGCCCGTCGCGTGACCAGTACTCAACGCCGTCGTCGTCACCGTCGCCCGTAACACCTTCTGGAAACACATCCTCAGCGGTGCCGCCCTCGGCGCCGCCCTCGGCGGAAGCCTCCGTGTCACCCTCGGCGCCGTCAGCGCCGCTCGCATCCTCAGCGTCAGCAACATCATCGTCGGCGCCGACTGCAGATTCGTCCCAAGGGCAATCGTCAGGCTATCCCCAACGTCCTCCAGGCACGTGGTCCACTCGCACGTACACATCCGGCGCGTTGTTAGAATCCGGTTCGGACAGGAATTCGTCAAACGCCGATGGAAGCAGCAGCGTGAGCACGGGCTGATTGGCAGCGTGTTGCGGTGACACATGACCCAGAGGCGAAGGAGGAACAGGAGGCGCAGGAGGCGAAGGAGGAACAGGAGGCGAAGGAGGAGCAGGGAGGCGAAGGAGGAGCAGGAGGTGCAGGAGGCGCAGGAGGCGCAGGAGGCTATGGTGGCTCTGGTGGTTCTGGCGGGATACGGGTGCACCACCCGTCAGCGTCTACTGTAAACGCGGGCCTTCGAGTAGGCTTTTTCTTGAACAAGAAGTGGGTGCCGCTGAATTCCGCCATGGCTTCCGCAGCCAGGCGGGAGTGACCAAGAAACTGAACAAGATGTCAAGATTCTAGGCAAGAATGATGGAATTGAAAGGAGAACAAGAGTACAAGTATACCCCACTACAGCCTACCAACACATTATAATTTAACACACCCCCATAGGCAAAGTGGGGGAGAACAAGGGGTCACAAGACCAGTCCAGCAAAGCAAAGCAAGCCCAGGGTGGATCACAACGTCACCACACTCTGAACACAAGCAAAGGCCACAAGGCCAGTTCACATGCAGAGCTATATAGATAGAACAAGACAAGCAGCACAGTGATCAAAACCTAGCAAGCAAGCAGCGATATATATAAATCACAGTACAAAGAAAGTCAAGCAGTAAGCAAATGAGGTAATGTGGACACAAGGCCTAACGCAGTACAGTGCCGCTGATGATCACTAGGCGGAAGCGCCTTGGTGAAGACATCAGCAGTGTTGGCCTTCGAGTCCACGTACACAAGACGAAGCTGACCATGCTGCTGCAGCTCTCGAGCAAGAAAGTAGCGAAGAGCAATGTGCTTCGTCCTGTGCTCCAGTCTGTGCTCCTGACACAAGGCAAGGGCCGCCTTGTTGTCTCCGTACAGAACTGGAGGAGAACTAGGCCGCTCTCCCAAGTCAGTCAGCAGGTAGGTGAGCCAACGTAACTCCTGTGCAGCCATGGCCGTGGCGTAGATCTCAGCCTCACAACTAGAGCTGAGAACAGAAGAAGAGCGGGTGGACCGCCAAGAGACAGAACCAGAGCCAAGGCTGAAAGTGTAACCCTGTGACGACTGCTGCGTAGCCAGGTCGTCCACCCAAGAAGCGTCTGAGTGACCAGTGAGGGCAACTCTGTCGCGTCCTCCAAGCACCAGCCCCATGCCTGATGTACTGCACAAGTAGCGCAGCACCCTCTTAGCAGCCTCCCAGTGCTCTCGCCTGTGTCTCCCAGGTGCAACGTAACGAGCAAGGATGCTAAGAGGGTACGCGAGGTCAGGTCGCGTGCAAGTCATCAAGTACATGAGGCAGCCTACAAGCTCTGGGTACGGGCCACTCGGCTCTACGGACTCGTCCGAAGGTGGAGCTGAGAGCGAGTGACTGGTAGCCAGAGGTGTGGCCTGTGGTGAGGAGAACTGGAAGCCGAAGCGCTGAAGGACCTGCTGCACCATGTGTGACTGAGTCAGGGTAATGGTGCAGCGTGCTCTGTCCCGGGTGATCTGCAAGCCAAGGTAGCTGCGCAGCTCACCCAGGTCAGTGCAGGTGTGTCTCTTCTGCAGCTCCGACTTCACACGAGCGAGTGCCTCAGTGTCAGCAGTAGCAAAGACCAAGTCGTCGACGTACACGAGGATGTAAAACGGCGGCAGCGACGTGTCTGTGCGCAGGAACAGTGACGGGTCAGCAGTGGAAGGAGCAAACCCAAGGGCCGCAAGTGTAGTCCTCAGTGTGTCATGCCACTCACGCGGTGCCTGGCGGAGACCGTAGACTGGCCGCCGAAGGCTCCACTGGGTACCAGGAGGGAACGACCCAGTGAAGCCAGGAGGGCGGCGCAGCCAGATCTCCTCGTGGAGGCTGCCCTGCAAGAAAGCTGTGCTGAAGTCAAGAGAGTGCAGCTCGTAGTCACGCTGAGCAGCAACGTGCAGCAACACCCGAAGAGTGGTCATCTTCGGGGTGGGGGAGAAGGTCTGAAAGAAGTCAACTCCCTGTCGCTGACTGAAACCTCTAGCAACGTAACGAGCCTTGAAGACAGGCGGAGAACCCGGCGGCCGCTTCACCCTGAAAATCCACATGCCATCGACGATGTTCGCCCCTGGAGGGGGAACCTCGTCGACGTAGGTGCCTGTGGACTTCCAGGATGCCATCTATGCGTCCATGGCTGTCTGCCACTGAGAGGAGTAGGGACCCGAGATCGCCTCTGCGTAAGTGCGCGGAGTGGGGATGTCTAGTGCATCCGGGTCTCCCTCAGGGGCAAGCAGCCAGGCCACGAGATGAGGTACAGCAGCCGCAAGAGAGTCAAAGTCCTCCTGCCTGTCCTCAAGGACGTCCGTGCCAAGAGCACACTCACCCCCGACGGACGGAGGACAGACAGACTCAGACTCAGCAACAAGACTGGCAGTGTAGTCTAGACGACAGACAGCAGCAAAGTCAACAAGCTCAGTGACCAGGGCAGACGCAGCAGCCGACTCAAAAGACGGGTCAGTGACAGCAGTGGCTAACAGACGCGTGACGGTAGGGTGCTCAGCACGAAAACGGTCAGACGCAGGGTCCGGAACGTCAGGCAAAGAAGACGCAGGAGGAGACGGCAGAGGAACCGACTGTGGTACAGAGGAGGGACGACGGACGACAAGGCGAGAACCAGCAACAGGCGGCGAACGCTGGTGCGAGACGCGGCGAGCGGAACGACCAGAACGAACAGGCGAGACAGGACGCGACGCAGGCTCACGACGCTCAGTAAGACCCCCTGACTGCTCAGCGTAAAGAGAAGGAGCAGGCAAGGGCGAGCCAGGCAGTAACGGAAGACCAGTAGAAGACGGAAGACTAAGAACCTGGCGAAGGACAGAGTCAGACGGCGGCAGAGACGACGGCGACGGCGGAGCGAAGAACAGGCGCGACTGTACAGTACCGCCAGCACCAGCAGCTCCAGCACCTCCAGCGACACCACCACCCCCAGTGTCAGCTCCTCCAGGACTGTCCCCACTAGCAGCAGCACCCCCAGAACCAGCACCTCCAGTCCCAGGGTCTCCAGTCGCTGCGTCCCCAGCGGTAGCACCCTCAGACACAGCACCACCAGCCCCAGCAGCTCGAGTACCAGCGGTACGAGCACCTCCGGGACCAGCGACGGGAGTACCTCCAGGAGACAACGAACCAGCACCACTCTCAGCTCCAGGGGCGGCAGTAGAGGCACCACCAGCAGTAGAGCCCGGAGCTCCAGGAGGGCGACGCTGACGGCGACCGAACCAGTCGTGCAGCTGCTGGGAGGTGAGAGGAACACGCGAACGAAGGCGGCCAGTCCAGGGCGCAGCCTCCACTGGCGACGCACCCCCAGACTCAGCACCCCCAGACGCAGCACACCCAGACCCCTCAAGCACAGGCTCAGCTCCCGCAGATGGAGCACCGCGACAACGAGCAGCTCCAGCTCCTCCAGTACCTCCAGCTCCAGTGTCTCCAGCTCCAGTGGCACCAGGCTCAGGACCTCCAGAACAACCAGCTCCGGCAGCCGCAGTACCTCCAGGACTAGCACCCCCTGAGCCAGCAGCTGCAGCACCGCCAGAACCTCCAGCACCAGTGTCCCCAGTCTCAGCGCCTCCAGCTCCAGCTGCACCACGCGGAAGGCGAAAGCGCCGGACGTACCACTCACGGAGCTGCCGCTGTGTGAGAGGCTCCCGGAGAGGCGACTCAACACCCTGAGCACCCCCAGACGCAGCAACTCGAGGCAAAGCACCCCCAGGCCCCGCACCCATGGTCCCAGCACCCCTAGGCTCCGCACCCTCAGGCTCAGCACCCCCAGGCTCTGCACCCCCAGGCTCAGCACCCCCAGGCTCAGCAACCCTAGTAGCACCACCCGCAGCAGCACCTGAGTCACCTGTGACCTCGACAGGCTCAGCGACAGGAGGAGGGTCTACCTGAGAGACACCTGAAGGAGCAGGACCCTGAGGGGGAAGGGGGTCGACCGGAGGGGGACCTGGAGCGAGGAAAAGCGGCGGGGGAGGGAGGGGGGCAGTGCGGTAGGGGAAGAGACGGTAAAAAGGAACCGACTCGTCAAACGTGACGTCCTGAGAGGCGAAGACCCGGCGCGAGGTGGGGTGGTAAAACTGCCAGCCTGGCGCGTCAGGGACAAAGCCAAGGAAGACACAAGGAAGTGTGCGGGAGGAGAGCTTGTCCGCGGAAGTATCGCGGACAAGGGCACGAGAACCCCACACCCGGAAGCGCGACGCATCGCCGACCTCCCCCGTCCAACGCAGTGTGGGCGAGGTCTCCGGCAAGGAGACACGGGGCCAGAGGTTGAGCTGATGCGCAGCGTACCGGACAGCAAACGGCCACAGAAAATGGGGAGCCGCCGCATGAACCAAGGAGGTACGAGCGACCTCCATGACCAGGCCAATGCGGCGCTCTGCAACCCCATTCTGCTGCGGGGAGCCCGGAAGCGTGAAGGACTGCTCGATGCCCTCCGCCTGACAGAAGGCCCTCAAGAGGTCAGAGGAGAACTCACCACCTCTGTCAGAGTGCAGACGCAGGATAGGAAGCTCTGTCCTAAACCGGCGGCGGAGCTGGAGACGAACTGTGCGGATCCAAGGGATCAGAATAGCAGGGACCTCACCCTTGGTGCGCAAGGGGAAGACCGTGGTGTAATGCGAGTAGTCGTCGACAACCAGCAGAAAGTACCGCTCACCGCCCTGTCCACGGACGCGGGCTGGGCCCCACACGTTCAGGTGGAGGGTCTGCAGAGGAGCCTCGGTCGGGGGAAACGAGGAGGAGTGAGGAGCGGCGCGCTGCCGCCCCTCGACGCAAGGAAGGCAAGGCGGCGCAGGCGAGGCAGGGAGGGGAGGGAGAGACCGTGAAGACCGGACACAAGGTGACGACGGTGCATGCCACGAAGGCGCGGCAAGGAGGGGTGACCCAGGCGGTGGTGCCAGAGAAGGGTCTGGTGCGACAGGGAGCGACACTCACAGGGGTGGGCTACTAGACCTGACGCAGACACCTGACCAACAGCAGCGACCTGAGGAGACACAGTGGTCAGTGTGTAGAGACTCGACCCCGGCTGACGAGTGAACGTAGCCAGGTGACGGCCAGTCCTGGAGCACGTGAGGATCGCCACACGCTGTCCTCCAGGGGTGAAGGTGTCAACCCAGTGATCCTGGATAACAGCGTTGCTCACCAAGTTCATAGAGAACGAGGGGAGGTGGAAACCCGACAACGAGCCAGACGGAACCGCCGGAAAGGGAAGCACAGTGGTAGACCGTGCAAGAACTGGACCCCCAGAGGGGTCAGCCAGGGAGACTGGAACTGGTGCAGGGAGGGGAGTGAGCTCAGTACTGTCACGAAAGAAGCAGCGGGAAGCACTTGAGTCAAGCGTGAAGGTGTGCAAGGCCTCAGCGGGCGCAGTACCGGAGAGCGCAGACTCGCTAGCAGGAGGGGGTGTACCGAAGGGAGTAGCCTCGGAAGGCACAGTACCTGAGAGAGCAGACTCGCTGGTACCTAGGGCAGTGGGCTCTATACCTGGGTCAGGCGGCACACACAAGTAACAGTCCCCCTCAGCACTAACAGTCAATGCATACATGGCAGCAATAATAGCATCATAATCAAGAGCAAAGATATCAACACCAGCCCTCATCAGATCAGCCCAGCGGGGGCGCTCAACCTCCTCGCCCATCTCCTCACGCCAAGCGTCGTCAAGGCGGGAGAAGCAGCGGTACTGGCTTTGGAACCTCCCACACTTCTGCCCCTTGCGTTCACCTGTGCGAATGACATAGGAACAGCGACCACTGCCTCCCGACGTCCCACGCTGAGCAAGCCACTCACGGAGCTGCTGGGTCGTCTGAGGACGCTGCTGCTGCTGAGAGGTCTGGCCCGAGCTGGGGCCTACACTCCGACCACCACCGCCGCCACTACCGCCGCTCCGACCGCCACCGCCGCCGCCGCCACCGCCACCACTGCCACCGCCGCTGCCACCGCCGCCACCGCTGCCACCACTCCCGCCGCCGCCCCTCCCCCCACTGCTGCCTCCACTCCCATCAGCACTCCCGCCACCGCTCCCTCTGGCACCGCCTCCTCCCCCACCTCCCCCACCACCTCCCCCCCCAGCGCCACCCCCGCCACCCTTGCCCCCCTTGCCCTTGCCGGTGCGGCGCCTCCCACCAGGAGCAGAAGCAGCGCCAGCAGACTCAGCACCAAGGAGGTCAACAGCAGCAGCAGTAGCGTAGGAGGGAGCGAGGGGAGAGGGAGAACACCCCTCAAAGATGGGGGTGCGAGGAGCGCCACGAGCAGCACCTACAGCTACAATGCTCTTCTCGGCTGCTAGCAGCTTCTCCTCTAGGAGGGCGACTGTGAGCTCAGTGGGACAGCGGGCAAGGAAGTAGTCTCGGACTGAGCTGAGGGTGTCAGGGAGACGGGTGACTATGAAATGGAGCGTCCAGTGCAGCGGAGGGGGGTTCTTAGCGCAGAACTCGGTGGGAAGGGCGGCACGCAGGCGAGCGTCACTAGTGCGAAGGTGGGTGATGAGATCGGCGACTGTAGCAAAGGTGGACAGCTCAGGGAACAGGTAAGGCAGCATGAGGCGGCTAAGCTCGGCTGTGGCAGGTGAGGAGTAGCGAGCAACGACAGCGTCATATAGGGCCTTAGCGGTTTTGCAGTCGCCAAAGTGCTCTAGCTCAGCGAACGGCAGGTGACTGCGAATAGCCAGGCGAGCTGCAGCGTCACGAGTCTGCCACTGGGAACGTACACTAAGCTCGGCTGTGGCAGCAGGAGCAGCGGCAGCACCAGACGCGTAGTCATAGAGGGAGACGTGGTCCGTGCTATTGCTCATAAGATACAACTGCAGGTCGTCGAGCCAGGAAGTGAACTGCACGGGACGGCCCTCAGCATCGAAGGAAAGAACGCGAATAGAGGCCATAGCTCAGGCGTGAGGGCACAGCAGAGCAGCGGCAGCAGCAGAGGGGACGCGCTAGAGCGAAGCTAGCAGCCGCAGCAGGAGCAAGCGGCGGTGCACGGGCAGGGAGCAGCAGGCGAGGCGGGCGGCGCACGCGGGTGCGTGGGGCCGCGGGGCTGTGCGCGTAGGGGAGAAGGGGCGGCCGCGGCAGAAGCAGGGCTGGCGGCGGGCGGGTAGGGCTACGGGCGGGCAGCCGGGTGGGCAGCGCGGCGGGCAGCGCGGCGGGCAGCGCGACGGGCGGGCGACGCGGCAGGCAGCGCGACGGCGGGCAGCGCGGCGGGCAGTGCGACGGGCGGGCAGCGCGGCGGGCAGCGCGGCGGGCAGCGCGGCGGGCAGCGCGACGGGCGGGCAGCGCGGCGAGCGGGCAGCGCAGCGGGCTGCGCGACTGGCGGGCGACGCGGCAGGCAGCGCGACGGCGGGCAGCGCGGCGGGCAGCGCGACGGGCGGGCAGCGCGGCGAGCGGGCAGCGCGAAGGGCGGGCAGCTAGGGCGCACGAGGGCGCTAACGAGGGGCGCACGAGGGCGCTAACTGGGGCGCGTGAGGGCGCTAACGAGGGGCGCGCGAGGGCGCAGCGAGGGCGCGCGAGGGCGCTAACGAGGGCGCGCGAGGGCGCTAACGAGGGCGCACGAGGGCGCAGCTAGGGCGCAACGAGGGCGCATCGAGGGTAGGGCGCGGGGTAGCGTGGTAACCGCATGCGTGCGACGGTGGGCCCTAAAAAAAAGATTGGTAGGTCCTGCGGACCTCCTGCTCTGAAACCATGTCAAGATTCTAGGCAAGAATGATGGAATTGAAAGGAGAACAAGAGTACAAGTACCTAACCCTAATGGGGTTGTACCCTATATTGTCTACCCCACTACAGCCTACCAACACATTATAATTTAACACAAGAAACTGAGAGAAACGGTGCACAAATGAGAGATGGGTACCCCCTGTCTGAACCCGGAGAGGAGGGTATCGTGGCACGAACATGATGCGCTGGCAGGTCATTCCACCGCCTTCTCGATGGTTCGGGTGAAATGAAGTTGCCTGCCACCGCATGATAGCCTGATTGGGCCGCATGGCAACTTTCACGTCAGCGCTGGCAGATTCTGTCAGAATGAAGAATGGATGATGCATTGATGTTGGTTGGGGTACATATAGCTAACCCTAAGTTTTGTACCCCCTAAGACAAACCTCACTATAGGCTACAACATTTGACACACCCCCATAGCCTAAGTGAGGGGTGTCTAGCAGAACCAAACGAGTACGGTCACAAGACCAGTCCAAGAAACGAAGCTCAGGGTGGATCACAACGTCACCACACAGTCTGAGCACAAACAACAGTGGCCACAAGGCCAGTCCAAGAAGTAACAGAGATATATAGAAAGCAAAGTAAACAGTACACTCAAGTCTAAGCAACACGAGAACCAGTGTCAACAAGGCCTAACTGCACACAGCACCTGTGGTGGTCACAAGGCGGAAGCGCCTTGGTGAAGATGTCTACAGTGTTGGCCTCGGACTCCACAAACTCAAAGCGAGCCTGTCCACGCCTCTGCAACTCTCGCAGAAGAAAGTACCTGACGTGAATGTGCTTCACTCTGCTCTCCAGTCGTGGCTCTCGACAAAGGAGAATAGACGCCTTGTTGTCAGTGAACAAGGTCGGTGCAGAGCTCGGCCGCTCACCAAGGTCGGTGAGCAAGAACGTCAACCAACGCAGCTCCTGTGCCGCCATGGCACCAGCGTAGATCTCAGCCTCAGCTGTAGAGGTCGAGACCGAAGAGGAGCGCGTGGACCGCCAGGAAACAGCTCCAGAACCCAGGCTGAAACAGTACCCCTGAGTAGACCTGTGAGTCTCAGCGTCGTCAGCGTAAGAGGAGTCACAGTGACCAGTAAGTACGACAGACTGCTGCCCTCCAAGAACTAGCCCCACGCCTGATGTCGTCGCTAGGTACTTCGCCACCCTCACAGCTGCTGTCCAGTGAACAGGACGGTGTCTCCCTGGCGCAACAAAGCGCGCAAGAACGCTGAGAGGGAAGGCGAGGTCCGGGCGAGTACAAGTCATCAGGTACATGAGGCAACCCACAAGCTCTGCGTAGGGACCACTAGGCTCAAACGGCTCGTCAGGAAAGGGTCCAGTGAGTCTGTGGTCAACAGCAAGAGGTGTGCGCTGTACTGTGGAGTGCTGAAGCCCGAACCGCTGAAGGACCTGCTGCACCATGTGTGACTGTGAAAGTGTAATGGTGCGAGCAGCTCTGTCCCTGGTGATCTGCAGGCCAAGGTAGTGGCGCAGCTCACCAAGATCAGTGCAGGTGTGTCTCTTCTGCAGTTCGGACTTCACGTGTGCCAAAGCAACCCTGTCAGGGGTGGCGAAAACAAGGTCGTCAACGTAGACCAGAACAAAGAAAGGTGTGGGGCCACGACGAACGAACAGCGACGGGTCAGCAGAAGACGGCTGGAACCCAAGGTCAGACAGGGTAGAACGCAGGGTGTCGTGCCACTCACGAGGAGCCTGACGAAGACCGTAAACCGGTCGCCTCAGCCTCCACTGGGTCCCAGGAGGGAAAGAGCCAGTGAAGGCAGAGGGACGACGCAGCCAGACCTCCTCGTGAAGACTGCCCTGAAGGAAAGCAGTAGAGAAGTCGAGAGAGTGTAACTCGTAGTCTCTCTGTGCTGCTACGTGTAGTAACACCCGAAGAGTGGTCATCTTCGGGGTGGGCGCGAAGGTTTGAAAGAAGTCAACTCCCTCGCGCTGACTGAAACCTCTAGCCACGTAGCGCGCCTTGAAGACCGGGGGAGATCCCGGTGGCCGCTTCACCCTGTAGATCCACATGCCGTCGACTACGTTCGCCCCAAGGGGGGGAACCTCATCGACGTAGGTGCCTGTGGATCTGTAGGAGGCCATCTCTGCGTCCATGGCGGCTCTCCACTGAGAGGCCCAAGGCCCTGACACTGCCTCAGCGTAAGTGCGAGGAGTCGGAATGTCAAGGGCGTCGGGGTCACCCTCAGGGGCGAGGAGCATGGCACAGAGATGAGGGGAAGCGGCCGCCAGGAACTCTAGCTCGAACTGCCTGTCCTCTAGGGCGTCACAGCCAAGGGCAGACACACCCCCGACGGCCAGAGGACTGGAAGGAGGAGCAGCCACAAGAGCGGTGGCGAAGTCAAGGCGGCGGGTAGAGGCAAACTCAGTGACTGCGGCAGTAAGAGCGGACACAGAGGACACAGAGGCACGAGGGTGGGTAACAAGAGAGGCGAGAACACGAGAGAGAACAGGACGGTACGTGCGGTAGTAGTCAGTGACAGGAGTAGGAAGCGACGCAGTGAGGGCCGACTCAGGAGGAGACGGAAGCACAGACGGAGACGGACGAGGTGGACGAGAACAAAGGAAGGCTGTACGAAGGTCAGTGAAGGGAACAGGAGACGAGGGACGAGCACGAGGGGAGCGACGAGAGGCCCAAGTCTGAGAAGGAGGAGGAGACAACGAAGACTGAGAACGAGGGAAAACAGCGGGAGAGGGGTCAGGAGGAGGAAGCGGAGGACCAGAGACGGGAGGAGAGGGGGAGGAGGAAGGAGAGGGAGAGGGGAGACCAAGGGTCCGAAGACCCGAGACAGGAGGAGGAGCGGACGCCACAGCGGGCGTGACAGCGGGAGGTAACAGGGGACTAAGCAGCGGGGAACGGGAACGGGCGCAGCGGCGGGCGATGGCAGCGCGCTCGGCAGCAGGGGCCAGCAGCGCGCGCAGCGGGCGACGGCAGGGGGCGCAGCGGCGACGCGCGCAGCGGCGGGCGACGACGGCGGGGCCGCGGCGAGGCGCGCAGGGGGCGGGCGTTGGCGGCAGGCGCGGCGGCGACGAGCGCGGTCGCGAGCGACAGTGGCGGGCGCTGCGGGGACGGGCGACGCGACGGGGGGAGAGGGCGGGAGCGACGGGACAGGGGGAGGGCGACGCGACGGGGGGAAAGGGGCGGGTGCGACGGGACAGGGGGAGGGCGACGCGACGGGGGGAAGGGGCGGGCGCGACGGGACAGGGGGAGGGCGACGCGACGGGGGGAAAGGGGGGGCGCGACGGGACGCGACGCGACGGGGGGAAGGAGCGGACGCGACGCGACGGGGGGAGCGCGACGCGACAGGGGGAAAGGGACGGGCGCGACTCGAGGGGGGGGGAAGGCGACGCGACGGGGGGGCGGGCTACGCTACGAACGAGAGCGTGGCTCGTTTCTAGGCTCGGTAATAGCTGGAACGATACGAACGAGAGCGTGGCTCGGCGCTAGGCTCGGTAACAACGAGAAGGAGACGAACGAGAGCTAGGATCAGGCTCGGGTGGTACGAACGGAGAACGGCGGAACGGGATCCCACAGGATCCTAACCTAACTGATACCATGTCAGAATGAAGAATGGATGATGCATTGATGTTGGTTGGGGTACATATAGCTAACCCTAAGTTTTGTACCCCCTAAGACAAACCTCACTATAGGCTACAACATTTGACAGATTCCCTGCTCCTGGACGGGGTTTGTGCGGTCGGGAATCGAAGCGCGGCAGTTTTCGGCGGGATTTCGTGCATTATCTCACGCGCACGTTACACAATTGTGTTCGCCTTACTGCGGGCTTCGATTTGGTACTTTAAAATCACAAAATCATTTTTGCCATGATATAAGCGCCGGCGCTTATGGCCGTGATTCAATTACAAGCGCCACCCCTAATAAAAACCGATTTTACTATAAGCGCAGATGCGCCTATATCCGGGGTAATACGGTAGGTTGCTTCGCAACCCAAAAACCTGGCAAAAAAAGGCTGAAAAACAGTCCCACAAAAAGCTGAACTCTGGAAAATCAGGAATTTCAGGGGAAAATTCCTGATATCGTAGAGACATTTGGACGCGTCTCGGCCAAAAAGAGATGGCGACAATTTCTCAAGGGACATGTCAAGAGCGGAATATACCCTTAGCTACACCTCTACAACACTAAAAATCGGTTAGGAACAGCACTGCAGGTACAAACGCAACACTGCATATCAACAATAATGACGAAGCAATTCTGCCCTAAACTTTCCTGCTTCACTCCATATGGCACCATGGCACAAGCCGTATAAAACTTGTTGGCATCCCAGTGCTCACAGGCGCTCTGGATGCGCAAACGCAGCTGACCTACAAATGAAATTGGCCCACAGCAGAGCAAGTGCCAGTGGAAGCAACAACGCCCGGGTGCATGAAATACCCTCTACAGATGACAGATGCGTGGGGATACAAAGAGGGAACGGGCATGATAAGCCGATGCAGCAGCAGAGGAGCCAAAGCGCTACGACACCGCTGCCACCTTCACATCTGCGCCCACACCTGCCCGCGCCACTCCCCCCTCCAAACCCACATGCTGCAACTCTCCCCCTCCCCCACTCCCCCCCGACGGCCGTCGCCTGTGCGCACTGCTCCCCCCGCTGCCCCCAGCACTGCTGCTGCCGCCTCGCGAGGGCGACACGCCCACCACGCTGCGCTTGGGCCGGGCGGTCCCCCGCGGCGACCCCTCTCGCATGGGCGACCACCGCCGCCGCGGACTGCCCTCCGCCGCCGCCCCGCGCATGCCGCCCGCACTGCTGCCGCTGCCGCTGCCCGGGCGCCTGGGGCTGGCGCGGCGCGGGCTGAACTCCACGGCGAACGTGGACACGGGCCGCCCCCGCGGACTCACCTCCACTGCCGCCCCCCGCCCCCCGCTGCTGCTGCTGCTGCGCACCACTGCTCGGTCCTCCCCTCCCCCCCCTCCTCCACCCCCACCCCCGCGCTCGAGGCTGCTGGCACTGGCGACGGCGTTGAGCGAGTGGCTGTGGCCCTCGCCGCGTGTGGCAGCGAGCGCAGCAGCGACGCCGGGAGGCAGCTCGCCGTGGGCGCCCATGAGCATCCACGTCTTCTGGTCAACCTTGCTCTTGTCCATAGCCGATGCCCCCCCCGCCTTGCGCGTCGACATGCGCATCGGCCCACTGCTGCCCCCCCCCTGCCCCCCGCTGCTGCTTGGCCGCTGCTGCTCCCTCTCCTTGCCCTTGTCCCTGCCCCTATCCCCGTCCCCCCCGCTCCCCATCAAGCCACCCGGAAGTTCGCCGGACATGGACGCCGATGCAAACAGCGCCTCGATCTCCCGCCGATGCCTCTCGTCCATGGAGCTGTTTCGCGATTTACTCTCAGATTTACCTGGCAGATGTGATAACTCCCCTGACCGGGTCTTGTGCAGGTGGGCCTTGGTGCTGCTGCTGTTGAGAGCAGCGCCCTAGAGACACAGCAGAGGGGGGACGCGGAGGGTCAGTGGGCCAGGGCAAGGGGGTGAGGGGCGAACACAGGCCGTGCACGGCAAGCACACACGTGGTCAGGCGGCATGACAGGCGTCATGACAGTCGCGGCACATGCACCCAGCACGACAGGGAAGCAGGGTACACGAGCAAACAGAGCACATGGGACGAGCGCACACGCCTTGTCATGGCGCAGCGGAATATGTTAGGGGCGGATAAGGGGAAGGGGGTGAGGGCAGGGCGCATGAGGAGGTAAGGAATGCGACACATACACGAGAGCCATGCTCGCTGCTGGGCCGGTGTTGCTGCTGCTGCTGCGCGGGTTGCTGCTGCGAGTGCAGGTGCTGCACCATCTGGTTGTGCATGGGGTGGAATCTCAAATCCGACGACCGCGACTCCCGCTTCTCCCGCTCCCGCTCCCTCTCCCGCTCCCGCTTCTCCCTCTCCTCCTTCTCCCGCTCGCGCTCCCTCTCGCGCTCTCGCACTTTGCGCAGAGCAGCGTCTCTCGACTCGGTGAGGTCGCGCGATGACCCCGTTGAAAAGTCCTTGGACGCACCCGTGCCCGCCGCACTGCCACCACCCACACCCACCACGCCAGCAGCAGCCGCCACCCCCGCCGCCGACAGCTCATGGCTCGTGGGGTTCACACCCCCCTTGCTCCTGCCCGCACTGCCCGTCCGCACTAGTCCCCCCTGCTTACTCTCCCCAATCCCCACCTCCCCACTCACGTTCCTCCCCCCCACCCCCGCCCCCGCCCCTGCCCCTCCCCCTGCAGCGCCAGCAGCAGCGCCCACGGACGAGAAGGAGGGCCCCGGCACCCACGACGTGGTGGCGGACAGGCTCTTGCCGCCCGGCGCCGCCCCGCGGAGCTTGTCGGTGGCGTCAGCGGGTTTGAGCGCCTTGAGCCCGTCGGGCGTGTCCACGGCCTTGGCGGCGCTGAGCCCGTGCGGGCCCAGCCCCTGCAGGCCCGCCGCCAAGGCCATCTCCGCTGGGCTGATGAACTTCTCACTCTTGCTCTTCGCTATTGCCGCCTTACCCTGCGCCGCCTTCTGTGAGCAGGTGGGAAGGGGGGTTGAGGGAGAGGCAAGGGAAAGAGGGGAAAGAGGAAAGGGAAAGAAGAAAGGAGGGCGTGAGCATGAAAGGAAACTGTTTGAATGGGGAGAATCGAGTGTGGCAGGTGGTGAGGGAGTGTGGCAGGTGGTGAGGGAGTGTGGCAGGTGGTGAGGGAGTGGGCGTGGAAGAGGTGGGCCATCGCCGCACACGGGCTGCTGTATCCAGCACGTGGCAGCAGCAATGGCACGGCAGTGAACCACGCACCTGGATGTTGATGGACGCACCTGGATGTTGATGGACGCACCTGGATGTTGATGGACGCACCTGGATGTTGATGGACGCACCTGGATGTTGATGGACGCACCTGGATGTTGATGGACTCGACAAGCTCTGCGTTGGCGTGTGGCGCAGGCACGGCCCGGCTGGACCGCTGCTGGCTCTGCTGCTGTAGCTGCGGCTGCTGCTGCGACGTGCTGCTCCGCTGCGCGCCCTGCCCCGCCGCCGCCTGCTTGGTGCTGGCGCTGCTGTCTAGCACCTTGCCTGCCCTCGCCCCTGCCGCCCTCTGCCTGCCACAGACCAGGGACCAGGGAGCAGCAGCGGCGCACAGGGGGGGAATGCAGACAAGGCAGGATGCACGGTGACAGAGGTTGAGGGGTAAAGCACGCAACAGGGTTGTTGCACGGTGAGAGCAAGGGAGTAAGAGGGCGACAGGCAGCACAGCACAAGGGCACAGCAGAGGCATGGCCCGCACAAGGGCGCAGCTTGAGTGAAGAGCATGGGAGGACGCGAGGGCGCAAGGAGGTGCATTGAGGGCCGAACAAGGGCGTGAAGTGGAGAGCACCCACGAGGCGGCGTGGTAGGAGCGGGGAAGGAGGAGGGGAGAGGAAGCGCGGGTGGGAAGAGGAAGGGCGGGGAGGGGCGGGGAGGGATGACCTGCGGGCCTCTTCGTCGCGCAGCTTGGCGTCGTACTCCTTGCTGGGCGGGTACTGCGGTAGACTCGATGGGTCGCATGGCAGCGGCTTGGTCGTGAAGAACTGTTGGCGCCATGGCAGGGGAGCGGGGAGCGGGGCGGAAGGGGGAATGGGATGAGTGATGGAGAACGGCGAGAGCATGAGAGGGAGAAAGGCAGCACGCCAAGGGGAAGGCGGAAGGGTGGAGGGACGGGAAGCGTGTGAGCCGGGGAGGAGAGAGGGGGGGAAGGGGACTCGTGGCAAAGATCTTTTAAGCCTCGAAGTTTCACAGCCCGCCGTCCCCTACGGTCCCTTGTTTCACCTCGTGCGCGGCTTGCTTCACACCTCCCCGTGCCTCACGTCGTGCGCCCCTTGCCTCGTGCGCCCCTTGCCTCGTGCGCCCCTTGCCTCGTGCGCCTCTTCTCACCTCGTGCGCGCCTTGTTTCACACCTCCCCTTGCCTCACCTCGTGCGCGAGCGCGGAGGTGGCGGAGCCGCGGTCGGCGGGTTCGATGGAGAGCAGCACGTCGAGCAGGTTGAGCGCCGTCGAGGGGAAGTCCTTGAACACGTCGCGCAAGGCGCGCTTGTACGGCTGCGTCGGCTTGAAGATGGTGGCGTGCGGCAGCTTGGAGCGCCGCCAGTACTCCTCGCTGGGCGAGCCGCACAGCTTGAATATCTTGTGCAGCTGCTCCACCTGCTCGCGCAAGCCATGGAGGGCAGGGGGGCGAGGGGAAATGGGGGAGGGAGAAGGGGAGTGAAGGGAGGGAGGAGGGGATGTGAAGGGTGGACGGGTGGAAGGGAGGTTGGAGGGGGGAAGGGGTGAATGAGGAGCGAGGGGGGGGGTGGAACGAAACCGAAGACACCTGCGCGCGATTCACCCTAGCGCGGCTCGCCCGGGCGCACTCACGTGCGCGCGGCTCACCTCGGTGCGGCCGGGCATGATGGGTTTGCCGGCGAGCAGCTCGGCGAGGATACACCCGCTGCTCCACAGGTCCACGCCCACGCCGTACGTCGTGGCGCCCAGCAGCAGCTCGGGCGGCCGGTACCACAGCGTGACGACGCGGCTGGTGAGCGGCACGTTCTGCTCGGGGCGGTAGAAGGTGGCGAGCCCGAAGTCGGCGATCTTGAGCGACCCCGTGTTGTCCAGCAGCAGGTTGCTGCCCTTGATGTCGCGGTGCAGCACGCCGTGCGTGTGGCAGTGCTCCAACCCCGCCATCAGCTGCTGCATGTAACACTTCACCTGCAAGCACTCAGCGGGAAAGAGTGGGACACGCGGGGGGGACGAGAGGACGGGACGGCCAGAGTGAGCTGGGAGGAGGGAAGCGGTCGCGCGCAAGCCACGCGGCGGCGAGCACGGAACAGCACGCGGCAAGGCGCATCGACAAAGGCAGCGCGACAACGCGGCAGGGGCAGAGGCGGACCTGCGCCTCGGTGAAGGAGATGCCGGGGCAGGCGGCGAGCCCCGCGAGGTCGTGCTCCATGTACTCGAAGACGAGGTACAGGCTGCAGCTCATGCGCGACGTCACCAGCCCCTCCAGGCGAATCACGTTCGGGTGGTCGAGGCGCCGCAGCACCTCGATCTCGCGCGCCATGAAGCGCACGCTCTCCGGCTCCAGGTTGTCGAACCGCACCTTCTTCAGCGCCACCAGCCGCCCGCTCTCCAGGTCGCGCGCCTTGTACACGTTGCTGTACGTCCCCTGCCCGATCTGCGCGCCGCGCCGGGAAAGGCGGGAGGGAAGAGGAAACAAGGTGGGGGAAAGGAGGGGGGAAGAGAGATGAGTGTGACGGTGGATGATTGGGAGTATGATGCGAGACGAGGTCGGTCGGTGAATCCACGGCACAAGCCGGCGCATCAAGGGCCGTGACGCCCCGCAACGGCGCATGCGGATGCAATGCTCCGATCTGCTTAAAAGGAATAGGTGCCTGGGAGGTGGTAGAATCACGCGGCACTGTGCGACAGCCCGGCCGCGCACGACATGCCCGGGTGCGAGAGCGGAAAGAGAGCCAATCCCTTTCCCTAGCGACCCACGCTTCGCTCCCTTCCGTTGCACTCCCCGCTCTTGCCCTCGTTCTCGACGCACCTCTCGCTTCCCTTCTTTCCGTGAATATACGTCGTGAAACAGCCGCGCGGTCCTTTCATCCACCCTGCACTCTCCTCCCTCGGCATTCCCCTCCCCTCCCACGCTCCTCCCCGCGCACTCCTTTCCCCGCGCACCGCGCAATGTCCTCCCCCCGTACTCCCTCCCCACGCACTCGCAGCACGCAGCTCCCGACCGCACACGACCTGCTCTGAGCGTCCGTTAGCGTCCGCGACTCACCTTGTCGAGTTTCTCGAAGGAGTCGGCGCGGCGCGGCACCCACCCCTTGATGGCCTCGCTGGCGACGGACGCGAGCCACGACGGCCACCCCGCCGCCACCTGCTCCGCCTCCAGGCTCTTGTGCACCTGCCGCGGCACCGACGCCAACGCCGCCGGCACTACCGCATCTCCCGCCCGCTCCCGATCCCGCTCCCGCTCTCGCTCTCGCTCCTTCTCCTTTTCCTTCTCCTTTTCCCGCTCTTTCCGTCTCTCCCGCTCTGCTCCCTCCTCCCCCGCCCCCAGTTGCCCGCTCTGCCGCGAACTGCCCTTCGCAGTGGCCGGAGCTGCGGCTACCGCCGCTGGAACAGCTGCTACTGCTGGCGGAGCCGGTGGTTTGGCGGGAGGCGTGGGATCCTTTATGGAAGGGGGTTCGGGTACCACGGGGACGGCGGCGGGAGGCGGAGTGGCGGCTGGCGGTCTTTGCTGCTGCTGTGGAGGAGGGGGAGGCTTCTCTGCTGCGGGCTTGTGAGGCGGAGACTCGTCGAGCGCACTGGGATGGGAACACGCGCACCCCATGACGAGTCCGCAAGTAACCCAGCCCAGAGTTCGTGGACCTAGGCGCGGAGCGGGTGGCGCACCAGCCCTGGCTACCACCGCTAGCTACTGTTGGAATCGTCGACAAATGATGACCGCAGCTACCGCTGTCCCCGAATTGAGGAAATGAGAGGGACTGTTAACCAAAGAGTTTGAACAAAACTGCCTAGCGTTGTAGGCTACACTTGAAGAAATGTCTTAACGTACTTTATGTATTAACAAGGAAAAGCAGCGCGAGGGCTTACAGGGACCGTGACTACCGCCCAGCATCCAGGGTACTGCGTGTAAGAACATCTGTAACAGTAAGTGCCGCCACTTAAGACGCGAAAGTAACTGGTTTAAATGGTGCGTAATGCGTCCGTCACAGGGGTGACGACCCCTACGTGCCAAGGAGATCGAGGATGAACTATGGACACGAACCTGTTATGCCAGACTCCTAAGTCATTCTGCTTCTAATTTATCATAATGCTATAGCGTAGTGCGAATCGGGACGCCCGTCAATGACGACCTAAATTACAGGCAGCGGAGAAGACGAGGCAGTTGGTGATGGTTATGAGAGTGAGGGTTAGGAGGAGGCGGGTTGGGTTAGTGAGGTGGCAGCAGAAATGATGATGATGGGGTGTTGTTGGGTTGCCGTGGGGGTAAGGTAATTGCTGCTGGGTGGCGGGGCCAGGGAGCAGGCGGAGGCAAGGCAAGAAGGCGGTGGAGTGTGCGGAGGTGAGCGGGGAAGTGTGCCAATGAAAGTTGGGGGAGGGAAGGGAGGCGGGAAATTTTGTTGGGACCAGGAGTGGGGGAGGGCATGGCGGAGGAGCGCATGGTCTGGTGAAAGCGGAAGCGGAGCGCGCAGGTGGCAGGTGGAGACACGTTTGCCCTACTGGCATGCGAACAAGCGAGGGAGTGGGGGGGCACGCGGAAACAAATCCCCTGAAACCAGTTGTTACACAGCTTGCGCCAAAGCCAGGAGCGCATGGAAGAAGTCATTGTACGGGGAGCAAGCGAGCCGCTGGTGTTGGAGAAAGCAGGTATGTGCGTCTGCGAAACCGGAACGACAAGCAGAGCGAAGAACTTGACGACACTTTCCGAGCCTCTCAGGCTCGAGGCGAAGCACGACAACGAACCACGAACAACAAAGCTCGCCGTCCGGCGCGGGGAGAGAAGCAAGCAGGGAATCTGCGGTAACATACAGCTGAATAACCCGTAAAAAGTCAATATACACGAGTCCGCATCCTCTGGGTCCCTTACAATCAGCACATAACGCTGCATCGTGTTGCCTTTGGCTTTTCCATACCTCGGGAAGGTTCGTACACAGCTTGATTGGTAGTGGTAGGCCCTTGACCTCAAAACAGAGCCAATGTAAAATGTTTGAGATGATTAAAACATGCAGATACAAACATATGAGTAATAGTACAGGGGGGATACGAAACGACCTAGCTAGCCATGTACTCTAAGGGGAAGATACATTCCCTTATTCAATTTCGAAACCAACCGTGCGACTCGAACAGTTACGAAACTGTTCCCGCCAATTCCCTTGTCCCTGCAGCTGCCCAATGTCGTCTGCTCCGACGGTCCAGATCCTCCCAACTGTCTGCGCTGCTTCGAGTCAACTCTGACTCTTCGCGTCCGTGCTTCGATACTGTGTGCTTCGCTTTGCTGCGGTTAGGAGTGCACAATCATATTTCACTATTCGTAACACCCCCCTTCACTCCTGGCCGTAGCTCGACTTGACCTGCTTGACTACTCCGCTGAGTTCGGAGCAGTGCTGGTACTGCTGCCGGCGTGGCAGTCGCTTTGTCAGGAAGTCAGCTGCCATGTCACCTGTCGGGCAGTAGGTCAAGTCCACCTTGCCCTTGTCCATTTCGTCCTTGACGAAGAAATACCGCAGCGCAATGTGTTTGGTGCGGTTGACGAATCCAGGCTTGTTCGCGATGCGGATTGCGCTCTGGTTGTCGCAGTGCAGGCGAATAGTAGGTGAAGCTGGAATTTTCGCCTCTTGTAGGAGTTCCTGCAGATAGAGGCCCTCGCGAACTGCTGCTGTTGCGGCGATGAACTCAGCTTCAGCCAATGACAGGGGAACCAGCTCCTGTTTCTGCGAGTTCTATGAAATTGGTCCTGTCGGCTCGAGGCAAAACAAGAACCCAGTCCTGGACCGTCAATTGTCAGGGTCTGCTGCTGATCAGCGTCCACGTAGCCGGTGAGATTGAAGGTTGGGGTTGGCACTGTTGAGTAACAGAGCCCAATCTTAGGCGTCGAAACGAAGAACTATAGAGCGTGCTGCAGATCCAGAAGGTTCTCAGCCGTTGGTTTGCGAGAGTACTGAGCCAGTTGGCTCGCGATGTAGGAAAGGTCGGGCCTGCAGGTAACAGAGGCGAAAAGCAAGTCTGGATTCCAGTAGGGGATAAGGCCTTGTTGTCAGGTTTGTGGTTCGGTCCGGGAGTGCGGTAAGGAGTGGAGAGCGGCGCAGGTGAAATGTTGAAGCGCTTTCCAAGCTCCTCTGCGTACTTAGCCGCTGAGAGGTGAATAGCCTCTGGCGCGTAGGAGATGTTGAGTCATAAAAACTGCTTCACTTTGTAGTTGCAGGTAATGTCAACGCGCCCCGCCAGATTCTTCTCGAATTGCTCGAGCAGTTCGTTGCTTGACCCCGTATAGAGCAAGTTGTCGACATAGACGGTGAGCAGGATGTAATCTCCGCAGGAATCGCGGCGGTGCATCCCGAGGTCGTGAGGCATCTGCTTGAAGCCTATTTCAAGCAGAATGTTGTGCAGGTACTGCTGCCAGAGCCTTGGCGCCTGCTTGATCCCATAAAGGGGTTTACACAACTGACATACTCGCGAGTCTCCTTCTCTGTATGTGTGCGGCTGTTCCACGTAGATGACTACATCTACTAACGCGTACAGGAACACGTTCTTCACGTCGATTTGGCGTAGTGGTAGGTGCCTTGCAGCGGCGATGGCGAGCAGGATTCTAACGAAGGTGTGACGGCTAACTGGCGCAAACGTTTGATCGAAATCGATCACGTGCCTCTGGTCGTAGCCTCACACCACCCAGCGTGCCTTGAACCATTCAATCGTGCAATCTGCTTTGGTCTTCACACGGAAGACCCACTTTCCGGAAAGAACCCTTGCTCCCTTGATTGTAGTGCGATCGACAAGCACCCAGGTGTCTCGGGATTCGAGCGCCTTAATTTCCGCATCCATCGCCTCGCGCCATTCCTTGCTGTGTGGCCCAGTGAGAGCTTGGCACGGATTTTTCGGTTCGATGACACGTGGCCCCGTTGAGGTCGCGGTGTGGAGCCCGAGAAGCTGCACCCCGGAGATGGTGCTGTCGTGGCGATGCTGCGGGACAACCTCCTGCACGTCGTCGTCGTCACTCTCTGGTTCAGGTGGTGCTGGTGGCGCTGCGCCTCTGCCGCTACCCATTCCTCCCCCAGAGGAATCATCGCCGTCATCGTCGCTGCTGTGGCGATCCCCTATTGTGAACTTGCCTCGTGTGTCCTGCTCAAGGATTGCTGCGGCAGCTTCTTCCTCAGGTGTTGCATAGCTGTGCCTATCATTCGTGTAAACACGATTCGCGTTCGCTCGCTCGTCGTGGCGGAATTGCTTGAGGAAGCGGCGTTCATAGAAAATGACGTCACGTGCGTGGGTGGTCTTCTGGCTGAGTAAGTCCAAGATGATCCACGCCTTATGCTCGTGACTGATGCCGAGGTGGATTCTCCAGCGCGCGCAGCTTGTGAACTTTCCGATAGTTGACGTCGGCGGGCGATATTACACCATGCACCCCCACACACGGAGCATGGATGTGTCCCCTTTAGTCCCCGTAAACTTCAGATGTAGGGACAAGTTGCCGGTGATGGCGGTTGTTGACAGCAGGTTGTGCACCCGCACGGCGTGGTGCATCGCGTAGGTCCAGTAGATCGGCGGGAGCTTGGACTGCTTCATCAGCGCCCGCACCTTCGTCATGAGCGTGCGATTCGTCCGCTCGGCTACGCCTTGCTGCTGATGTGCGTAAGGAAGGGAGACATGATGTTCGATCCCCTTTTGTGCCAGGTAGTCCCGTAGTTCTTTGCTTCTGAATTCCGCTGCGCCGTCCGATTGCTAGATTTTTAGCTTTTCCCCAGATTGCCGCTGCGCATGTGCCAGCCAGAGGCGGACGAAACGCCTCGTACGCTCTGCTGCGCGCTTCTAGGTTCACGACCCACACGTAGCGCGTCCCATCATCGATGAAGGTGAGCGTATTCAGCTCGTCATCCACTCCGCAATGCCACACGTTGAGGAAGTCGCTGTACACTATGTACAGCTTGGGGTAGCGGTTGGTTCCCGGTTCGAGCAGCGGGAACGGCTGGTGACTTAGTGCAGCTTCAGAGCAAACAGTGCAGTTGCGTGGGTGTGTCGCGCTTCTTACTTTGGTGGTGTCAGGGCGTAGGAGTGCACCAGGAGCGAAGACGCCAGCTTCGATGCAGTTTTTCAGTGTCGCGCGTGAAGGATGTCCGAGGCGCTGCATGCAATGACGGCTGCTGCTGCTGATGCTGAACCGCTGGGTTCAGGTTGCGCGATGGGGGTTGATACCCCTGGGCTGGACGCGTGTCGAATCGTGCGTCTTGTTGGCTGGACCAGTTGCTCGGATTGGTCTGGCGAGGGCTTGCATCGATCTGCTAGGTGCCCGAAGTTTCTGCAAATCTTGAAGTAAAGGCGCCGTGGCTGTCGCTCTTCAGTGTTGTAGGCGTAGAAGGCGAGGCGTTTCCGGTCTCGTCGCGGCGCTGGTCGCTGCTGATCCATATCCCTCTGTTCGACGAGAAGGGCGGCGCAAACGGTGGCCTCCGAGATGACCCCCTACTGTCGGAGAAGCGCCTTGCAGAGCCGCCACTCTGGGCCGAGCCCTTGAAGCACAATATTCACGAAGATTTCTTCAGAGATGCTGCTTCCCAACTTCGCGATTTGATCGCGGAGGCTCTGACTGCAATTGATGTAGCTATTGGCCTCTCCCCTGGGGCCATTTCGTCCCCAGTAGCTGCTGGAGTAGGCGGCTTGAAGAGACCGAATCTTTCGATTGGTATCCACCGTTCAGGTGGCGCCAAGCATCGAGGGCTGGAGCAGGGGATTCTTTATACGATCGAATGCTTAGCTGCTCCGCCGGCGACATGTTCCACAGAAGAACGCCTTACGCCATCAGGGACTCGTTGTAGTATCTCGCCCTGGCGTCAGTGGTGTCTTCAACGGGTCCCCTGTAGCTCCTGTCAAAATAATGAAAGATCTGCGCGTTCTGCAGCAGAAGCTCCAGCTCGAAGCTCCAGGTATAGAAATCTCTGCCGTCAAAGCACACACTTGTCTTTATTTTTGATATGCTGAGAAACTTTGATTGCGCAGAGAGAATTGCTTCTTCCAAGGGATGTGGAGTTTTGGGAGTTGAGCTATTAGTGTCGAAAGAGAAGGTGTGCGGGGCGGCATGATGGCCGTTCGAGGCCGGTTGAGAGGGTTGGGAAGATGTTCCCGCATTGCCATTCCGCAATGTTTGTAGTCCTTGCTCCAAGTTCGTGAGTCGCTGAAGCAGTTGTTTGAGGATCGCGGTGCCAATAGTTGTCGTCGCCTCATTTGCTGCAACCGGGTTGGGTTGCACTTCAGCTGTCAGATTCGTCTGACCTCCGGATCCTTAGGCCATTCTTACGCGTGAGCGTGTGCCGGACGCCACTTTAGTTCGGCAATGGTTTCGGTGGTGGCGTTGCGAAGGATTCTCGAGTAGCTCTCATACCATGTTACGATCAGTGGTTGATCGTTCTTAGGATCACCTCGGGAAGGTTCGCACACAGCTTGATTGGTAGTGGTGGGCCCTTGACCTCAAAACAGAGTGAATGTAAGAAGTTTGAGATAATTACAACATGCAAATACAAGCATATAAGTAGTAGTACAGGGGGCAATACGAAACGACATAGCTAGCCATGCACTATAAGGGGTGCATTCCCTTATTCAAATTCGAAACCAACCGTGCGACTCAAGCAGTTACGAAACTGTTCCCGCCAATTCCCTCGTTCCTGCAGCTGCCCGATGTCGTCTGCTCCGACGGTCCAGATCCTCTCCAACTGTTTGCGCTGTTTCGAGTCAACTCTGACTCTTCGCGTTCGTGCTTTGATACTGTGTGCTTCGCTTTGCTGTTGTTAGGAGTGCACAATCATATTTCACTATTTATAACAGTCACTCCATATTGTCACAATGTTATGGGCTGTTATGGACCGACGATACAATGAATGATGCGAGTTAATATAGAAGATTTAACCTCGCTTTACAGGAACCTCAGGAACACGCGGTTTAGTGCATGTTATGCAGGGAAAAGCCGAAGGTAGTAAGTTTGAAGCAGAGCTTGCTGATATATTTGAGGATATGAAAAAAAAAAAAAAAGATGAGGCAGCCTCGATGGCAAAAAAATTGGTCGAACGTGCACTTTCGAGAGTTGGGGTTCTAGGCAAATGCAAAATTATATGTGAAAAAAAAAAAATTCTTGCGCTTCCCCCCCTTACCCTCTTCGATGTTGATCAATAGCAGCCAAACACTTTTCCTGAAAAGAAAAGGAGGAGGGGGGGAAGGAGGGGGGAGGGGATAGTTTCAAAGCAATTAAGCTTCGGGCCATGCTGAAGGTACTCAAGTGTCGAACATATTTAATATATTGTGTGTTAGGCTATATTGAGGATACCTATAGGGGTACATAGCTTTTAAGGTTTGCTACTTGTACCCAACTCTTTCCTAGTTCATTCACTCCGTATACTAACACGGTATCCGAGTAGGTTCGTTCTGGCTACACTTCTGACTCCGCGTGAGCACTGTCCTATTATCGCACTCCTACCACTACTATGCCACTATTGCCACGCTGCCCCTTGCTGCGCGCTGCTGCCACTGATGAAAACGTTATCCTGAACGCACTGACTCGCGCTACCCCGCCGCGTCTCGCTGCCTGGCGCTGCCGCACCGAGCCGCGCTGTCCTGCGCTGCCACACCGAGCCGCGCTGCCCCGCACGCACTGCCCCGTCGTGCCACGCTACCCCGCATGTGCTGTCCCACATGCTGCCCCGCCGCGCCGCGCTATCCCGTGCTACCCCACCGCACTGCGCTGCCCTGCGCTGCCCCGCGTGCGATGCCCCGCGTGCGCTGCCCATCGCGCAGTGCAGCCCCGCGTGCACTGCTCTGTGCTGCTGCGCTGCACCACGCGCGCGGCCTTGCACTACTCCGCCGTGCTGCCGCATGCACTGCCCCGCACCGCTGCTATCCGCTCTGCGCTGCAGTGCTGTCGGCCGCGCTGCCGCCTGCTCTGTAGCCTGCCCTGTAGCGCTGCCGCCTGTGCACTGCCCACTGCAGCCCGTGCGCCACCCATTGCAGCCCGTGCGCCGCTAGTTGCCGTCCACTACCACCCATGCGCCGCCCGCTCCAGCCCGCTACTGGCCCGTTACCGCCCGTGCACTGCCAGGTGCCTCTTGCACACCGCCGGCTGCCGCCCATTGGCCCCGCGAAAACTACCGCCGACAGCCGCCCGCTACCGCGCCGCTTCAAGTGCTTAGACATGCGACTAGTTCTCAATGCCGCCGCCTCGCTTTTAGCGCTATAGACTGACCTAGTTGCTGCTATGGCGACCGTTACTGTGCGTGCGTTTGAGGAGGAGGGGCGCTCTATCGAGTTCCTAGGATGGCTAAAGGGCTTGCACCTGTACCCGCATAGTGTCACCAAGGACGACATCTCGCTTTTTGAGCATACGTCGGGGTCCCTAAGGGCCCCACCTCCGCCGGATGCGCCTGCCGCTACTACTCTCGCGAATGTACAGCAACAGTATATGACTGACTGCATTGCCTGTACATAGTGATTGGCACGCGACGCCACTGCCCAGCTTGCAGTCTGTGCTCACCTCCCGCCTGACCAGTGGACCCACATTTGCCAGGCGAAGTCGGCCAAAGCGCTCTATGAAGTTGTAGTTAACACGCGCTACGGTGCTGCTCTCAAGCCAGAATTTGTGGCTGAGAACCAGCCCCCCATGTATCTCACTCTTTACTTCGTCACGACTCACCTCCCTGACTCTCTTTGTGTCGTTCGAGGCCACTTCCTCTCCCTTGACCCCACTAAGCTCACCCTTGCCTCGTTTGAGACCCGTCTTCTAGAGGTTGAGACCACTACCCCAGTTGTAGCTGCCTCCCATGACTCTCCCAGCCAGTGAGGATCTAGGATCGAGCTCAGAAAAGAGAATGTGAATTGAATGAATCACCTGGGTACAACACGAGGCTATATATAGGCTCGACACAAGGCCCAGTAACCAGGTGTTACGCGAAGGTTCCGAGGGTCGCGAAGCGTCCCGAACAGACCCTTCCCGAATTCGGTGTACGCAACCTAGCTCGGTGCTATAACTATAATAAAATATAGGAAAGCACCTAGCCTAGGAAATCAAGCAATTCATGCATGTATAAAATAAACCCAAGCTAGAGATAGCGTAATAAAGTAAAGGCAAGCAAGCATAGCTAGCATAAGCCGTCGTACTCTCACACATCCCCCCCTCAAAGCTGGGTGGCGTGAGATACACCCTGCTTGACAAGATAGTCATTGAGAGCACGACGTGCGTTGCCCATATCAGCTTTTGCAACCCAACTGTCCTCGGTGGGGTCGTATTCCTTCCAGCGTATCAGGAACTTGAGGGTCTTGCCGCCGCGGCGCCGTACGATCTCGTACTCTGGTTCATCCTGTACGAGTACAGGTGGTGGTGGCGGTAGTTGCCGTCCCTGGAACTGTTGGTTGGGGTCCTTGTAGGGCTTTAGTAGCTGAACATGGAAAGCGTTGTAAAGCTTCCACGTAGTAGGTAAGCGCAAGCGGAATGTAACTGGTGTCACCTGTGCCTCCACGAGAAATGGACCACAGAAGCGAGGCCGGAGCTTGGACAATAGGTGAGACAGGTTCAAGTTGCGCGTGTCGAGAAGCACCTGATCTCCGACTGCTACTGAGTGATCTCGTCGCTGGCGATCGGCATACTACTTCTGGGAGTTCTGCATCGTGGTGAGACGTCGCTGAGTCTTCTCCCATAGCTGCTGCATGGTGGTGACGAAGTCGTGTGCAGCTTGGACGTGTGCCGGTGTGGTTGGCTGCTGTGGTGTGAGAGGTTCTCGTCCACAACACTGGAAGAAAGGAGTTTTCCCTGTGGCCGCATGTGAAGCGTTGTTGTAAGCAAACTCTAGGGTTGGTAACTGTGTATCCCAGTGGCTGATGTCGTCTTTGTAAGTGTGCGCAGTAACTGTCCAACCACCTGATTGAGTCGCTCTGTCTGTCCGTCAGTCTGGGGATGGTATGCTGAAGACATCGCAAGCTTTGTCCCCAACAATCCCATGAGCTCCTTCCAGAACTTACTCGTGAATTTAGGGTCTCTGTCTGAGATGAGTGTAGCGGGGATGCCGTGGATGGTGATGATGCGGTCGAAGAAGAGGCGAGCAGTTGCTTCAGCTGTAGCCGTGGCGTTGGTCGGGATGAAGTGACCCATTTTGGAGAATTTATCGATCACTACGAGGATAGAGTCATGCCCTCGTGAGGTCGAAGGAAGTCCCGTGATGAAGTCTAAGCTAACGACCTGCCATGGCTGCTCCGGTACGGGTAGAGGCTGAAGTAACCCTGCTTTTTTCTGCTTGCTACTCTTCATCCGCTGGCATGTGTCGCATGAGGTGACAAACTGCTGCACGTCTGCTGCCATCTGGGGCCAGTAGTCATTCCCGCTAACGTCTTGTTGCTCCCAAAATGTCCCGCGTATGGTACATCGTGAAACTCCTCCAATAGGATCTGCCGTAGCGGGGCACAATTTGGTACCCAAATCTTTCCTGAACCCTTCTTTGCCGCAAGGTCTTTCTCCCACTGTAACAGCTTCTGTTTCTCTGCCGTTGCTATGTCTCTGTCCACGGCGTACCCATGTTGGAATAGACCCTTGAGCAGAGGGTTCATCCCGTCGAGCTGGATGCCTGCTACATGACCCGAGCGGCTCAACGGGTCTGCTTTGTTGTGTAGCCCGGGTTTGTAGATAATGTCGTAGTGGAAGTGGGTCTCCAAGAAGTCTACCCACCGCACCTGTCGTCGTGAGAGCGTCGGCTGCGACTTCAGGTATTTGAGACTGCAGTGGTCAGTGTATACTGTGGTCTTGGCTCCCTCTAGGTAACACCTCCACGCCTTGAAGGCTACGACTATGGCTAAGGCTTCCTTGTCGTGGATGGGGTAGTTTAGTTCTGCTCCGTGTAACTTCTTACTGAGGTAGGCGATAGGCTGTAGACAGTGTCCGTGGTCCTTCATCAGTACTGCTCCGACTGCCTGGTCACTAGCGTCTGCTTCAACTACGTAGTCCTTGTCTGGGTCCGGTAGGATGAGTACTGGCGCTGTGGTCAGTGCTGTCTGTAGCAGAACCATGGCTTGCTGATGAGGAGTATCCCATTTGAAGGGCGTATCCTTTTTCAGTAGGTCGGTCAGTGGCGCTGCTATCTTAGCGTACTGCGGCATGAACCTGTTGTAGTAGTTGGCGAAGCCGAGGAACTGTTGGAACTCTTTCACGTTCTCCGGTACTTTCCACTTCTTAACGGCTTCGATCTTCCGCGGGTCCACGTGTACGCCCTTGGCACTCACCATGTGCCCGAGAAACTGCACCTTCTTCAGTGCGAAGTCACTCTTCGACAGCTTCACGTATAACTTGTTTTTCAGCAGGATCTCGAACACCTTCCGCAGATGCTCCACGTGCTCCTTTATGTTCTTGGAGTAGATGAGGATATCGTCCAGGTACACTACTACGCACTCGTCTAGCAGGGGCCGTAGAATATGGTTCATCTCCGCCTGGAACGTCGCTGGTGCGTTGCAGAGTCCGAACGACATCACCAAGTTTTTGTAGGAGCCGTATCTCGTACGGAACACCGTTTTGTGAATCCAGTTGTCTGCCATCTTGATCTGTCAGTAACTGGAGCGTAGGTCCAGCTTCGAAAAGACTGTTGCACCACGCAGTTGGTCCAGTAGGTCGTCTATGCACGATATGGGGTATTTATTTTTAACTGTCTGTTTGTTCAGTGCGCGGTAGTCGATGCACATTCGTAAACTACCGTCTGGCTTTGGGGTGAAGAGAACTGGTGCATGTCGAAATAACAGACTGGAATGACTGTACTAACAGAAGGATGGATACAAATAGGAAACCCTAATCCAGTGTACCCCCTAAGGTATCACCCACTACTGCCTACAATCATATAAACATATAATGTTTGACACACCCCCATAGGCAAAGTGGGGGAGACCTAGGGGTCACAAGATCAGTCAAGGCAAAGCAAGGCAACAACAAGCTCAGGGTGGATCTCGAGGATTCCACACAAATTCCGAGCACAAGCTAGTGGTCACAAGACCAGTTCACATGCAGGTTTATAACAGAGCAAGAGATACAGTGATCACAACCTAGCAAGAGTAAACATGCAGGTATAGATATATATAGTGATCACAGTACAAGCAAAGTCAAGAGGTAAGCAAGTGAGGTCCAGTAGGCACAAGGCCTAGTAGAGTGCAGAAGCGCTGATGGTCACGAGGCTGAAGCGCCTTGGTGAACACATCAGCAGTGTTGGCCTCAGTGGCCACGTAGCGAATACAAAGCTGACCGCGCTGCTGCAGCTCACGAGCAAGGAAGTACCGCAGGGCGATGTGCTTCGTTCTGTGCTCCAGTCTGTGCTCCTCACACAAGGCAATGGCAGCCTTGTTGTCGACGTACAGTACTGGAGGAGAACGAGGCCGCTCTCCCAGGTCGGTCAGCAGGTAGGTCAGCCAGCGTAGCTCCTGGGCAGCCATGGCTGTAGCGTAGATCTCAGCCTCGCAACTGGAGCCGAGAACAGAAGAAGAGCGTGTAGAGCGCCAAGAAACTGAGCCAGAGCCAAGGCTGAAGGTGTAACCCTGAGACGACCGCTGAGTGGCCTGGTCGTCTGCCCAAGAAGCGTCTGAGTGCCCTGTGAGAACAACTCGGTCTCGCCCTCCAAGCACAAGCCCCATGCCCGACGTACTGCACAAGTAGCGCAACACCCTCTTAGCAGCATCCATGTGCTCCTTCCTGTGACGGCCAGGAGCGACATAGCGTGCAAGGATGCTAAGAGGGTATGCAAGGTCAGGTCGAGTGCAGGTTATCAGGTACATGAGGCAGCCCACAAGCTCTGGATACGGGCCACTCGGCTCTACGGACTCATCCGAAGGCAGAGCTGAGAGTGAGTGACCGGTAGGCAGAGGAGTGGACTGAGGCGAGGAGTACGTGAAGCGGAAGCGCTGGAGAACCTGCTGCACCATGTGTGACTGAGTCAGGGTGATGGTGCGCCGTGCTCTGTCCCGGGTGATCCGCAAGCCAAGATAGCTTGTCAGCTCACCCAGGTCTGTGCACGTGTGTCTCCTCTGCAGCTCCGACTTTACGTAGGCGAGTCCTGCAGTGTCAGCAGTGGCAAAGACCAAGTCGTCGACGTACACGAGGATGTAGAAAGGCGGCAGCGAAGTGTCGGTGCGCAGGAACAGCGACGGGTCAGCTGTAGAAGGCGCGAACCCAAGAGCCGCAAGTGTAGTCCTTAGTGTGTCGTGCCACTCACGCGGAGCCTGGCGGAGACCGTAGACCGGCCGCTGAAGCCTCCACTGGGTACCAGGAGGAAACGACCCAGTGAAGCCAGGTGGGCGGCGCAGCCAGATCTCCTCGTGCAGGCTGCCCTGCAAGAAAGCAGTGCTGAAGTCAAGTGAGTGAAGCTCGTAGTCGCGCTGAGCGGCTATGTGCAGCAGCATCCGAAGAGTAGTCATCTTCGGGGTGGGGGAGAAGGTCTGGAAGAAGTCTACTCCCTCTCGCTGACTGAAGCCTCGAGCCACGTAACGCGCCTTGAAGACAGGCGGAGAACCCGGCGGCCGCTTCACCCTGAAAATCCACATGCCACTGACGATGTTCGCCCCAGGAGGGGGAACCTCGTCTACGTAGGTGCGTGTGGACTTCCAGGAAGCCATCTCGGCGTCCATGGCTGTCTGCCACTGAGAGGAGTAGGGACCCGCCATCGCCTCAGCGTAAGTGCGCGGGGTCGGGATGTCTGGTGCATCCGGGTCTCCCTCAGGGGCAACTAGCAAGGACACGAGACGGGGCAAAGCAGCAGCAAGACACTGGAACTCCTCCTGTCTGTCCTCAAGGACGTCCGTGCCAAGAGCACACTCACCCCCGACGGACGGAGGACAGACAGACTCAGATGCAGACTCAGCAACAAGGCTAGCAGCGTAGTCTAGACGACAGGCAGCAGCAAAGTCAACCAACTCAGCGACCAGAGCAGACGCAGCCGAGGACTCAAAGGTAGGGTCAGTGACAACAGTAGCAAGGAGACGCGTGACAGTAGGGTGCTCAGCACGATACCGGTCAGACTCAGGGTCCGGAACGTCAGGCAAAGAGGACGCAGGAGGAGACGGTAGAGGGACACGCTGAGGAGCAGTAGAGGGACGCAGAGTCATGTAGTGAGTGCCTGGGACAGGAGGAGGACGCTCACGACGGACACGACTACCAGTGCGAGGAGGACGAACAGGCGACGCAGGACGAGACTCAGGCTCACGATGCTCTGTAAGACCTCCTGTGGGACCAGTGTAAGGAGAGGGAGCAGGGAGAGGCGAGGTAGGCGGTAACTGTGACTGCGGCTGGACAGGCGGAGGACACTCTACGGAGGGAGGAGGACAAGGAGGAGGAGTCTGCCCAAGAACCTGCTGAAGGAGCGGTACGAAGTACGGTCGCGGCCGCGCAGCGTCTCCAGAAGCAGAGGAGACTCCAGCGGCCGGGTCCACAGCACCAGCAGCAGCTCCACCGGCCGGGTCCGCAGCACCAGTAGTAGCTCCAACGCCCGGGTCCTCAGCAGCAGCAGCAGCGCCACCGCTCGGGTCCTCAGCTCCAGCAGCAGCTCCACCGTCCGAGTCCTCAGCACCAGCAGCAGCTCCACCGTCCGGGTCCTCAGCACCAGCAGCAGCGCCACCGCCCGGGTCCTCAGCTCCAGCAGCAGCTCCAACGTCCGAGTCCTCAGCACCAGCAGCAGCTCCACCAGGCGGGTCCGCAGCACCAGCAGCAGCTCCAACGTCCGGGTCCTCAGCACCAGTAGCAGCGCCACCCCCAGGGTCCGCAGCACCAGGAGCACCACTCCGAAGACTGCAGCGCCGTGTGTACCACTCGCGGATCTGCTGAATGGGGGGGAGCTCCTGGGTAGGAGGGGAAGTACCGGGACGAGCTCCAGCAGCACCTCTCCGGAGGCGGCAGTACTCGAGATACCTCTCCTGTAGCTGCTGGGAGGAGAGGGCTCCTCCAGGTGTAGCACGCTCAGGCTCAGCACCCCCAGGCTCAGCACCCCCAGACTCAGCACCCCCAGGCTCAGCACCTCCAGGCTCCGCACCTCCAGGCTCCGCACCTCCTGGCTCAGCACCCCCAGGCTCCGCACCCCCAGACTCAGCACTCCCAGGCTCAGCACCCCCAGCAGGACGAGAGTCAACAGCTACCTCGACAGGCTCACCCGGGTCTACCTGGGACACACCTGAGGGAGCGGCACCCTGAGGGGGGAGGGGGTCTGGTACCTCAGCACCTGGAGCGAGGAAGAGAGGCGGGGGGGGGAGCGGGGCAGTGCGGTAGGGGAAGAGGCGGTAGTAGGGGACGGACTCGTCAAAAGTGACGTCCTGAGAGGCCAGGACACGACGCGAGGTGGGGTGGTAGAACTGCCAGCCAGGGGCGTCCGGGACAAAGCCAAGGAAGACGCAGGGGACAGCGCGACGGGAGAGCTTGTCCGCGGACGTGTCGCGGACAAAAGCTCGAGATCCCCAGACCCGAAAACGCGACGCATCGCCAGCCTCTCCCGTCCAACGCAGTGTCGGAGAAGTCTCGGGCAAGGAGACACGGGGCCAGAGGTTGAGCTGATGCGCAGCGTATCGGACTGCAAACGGCCACAGAAAATGGGGGGCAGCCGCATGGCTCAAGGAGGTACGAGCGACCTCCATGACCAGACCAATGCGGCGCTCAGCAACCCCATTCTGCTGTGGAGAGGCCGGAAGCGTGTACGACTGCTCAATGCCCTCCTGCTGACAGAAGGCCTCCAAGAGGCCAGAGGAAAACTCCCCACCTCTGTCAGAGTGCAGACGCAGGACAGGGAAGTCGGAGCGGAAACGCTCACGGAGCTGGAGACGAGATCTGCGGATCCAAGGGATCAAGACATCAAGGACCTCACCCTTGGCGCGCAAGGGGAAGACCGTGGTGTAGCGCGAGAAGTCGTCAACAACAATCAGGAAGTACCTCTCCTGACCCTGACCACGGACGCGGGCTGGGCCCCACACGTCCAAGTGGAGCGTCTGCAAGGGAGCAGTCGTCGGGGGAAAGGAGGAGGAGTGAGGAGCGGCGCGCTGCCGTCCCTCGACACAGGGAATACAGGGAGGAGCAGGCGAGTCAGGAAGGGGAGGGAGCACCCTGGGAAGACCAGCAACAAGGTCCCGTTTGTGCATGGCCCGAAGGCGCTGCACAGACGGGTGACCAAGGCGGTGGTGCCAAAGGACAGTCTCATGCGCCAGAGAGCGACACGAGCAGGGGGCGGACAGCTGACCTGACGCAGACGCAGACGCAGACGCGGACGCAGACGCAGCTACCTGAGGGGACTCAGTGGTCAGTGTGTAAAGGTCCGACCCCGGCTCCCGAGTGAAGGTAGCCAGGTGGCGACCCGTCCTACGAGGGGGCACGGACGCACGAGCACCTAGGGCTGCAGCCTCACCAGGACCTGTGGGAGCAGACACACTAGCACCTAGAGCGGCAGCCGGACTGGCCTGAATGCCCGGGTCGGGCGGAACACGCAAGTACTGAGCACCCTCTCCACTAATAGACATCGCATACATGGCAGTGAGAATAGCATCAAAGTCTAAAGCCCAAATATCAACACCCCTCTTTTCCAGATCAGCCCAGCGCGGCAGCTCAGTGGCAGCAGGAAACTGAGTGCGCCACGCGTCGTTAAGGCGCGCAAAGCAGCGCTGCGTGGGGTGCGGCCTCCCACACTGCTGGCCGCTGCGGTCACCTGTGCGAATGACGTACGTGCAGGTAACGCTACGCTGCGCATACCACTCACGGGCGGCCTGAAGCGTCGGGGCGGGCTGCTGACTCTGCCCTCCGCCAGTGCCTCCACGACCACCACCCCCACCGCCGCCGCCCCGGCCACCTCCACCCCTGCCGCCGCCACGACCACCTCCGCCTCCGCTGCCGCCTCCACCACCACTCCCACCGCTGCTGTCTCCTCCCCCACTGCCGCCACTAGTCTCCCCAGCCGCGCCTCCACTCCCACCGCCTCCACCCCCACCTCCTCCGCCGCCACCCCCACCCCTGCCCCCCTTGTTCCTGCGGCGCCCGCTCGAAGCAGACGCGGTCCCGACCTTCTCAGCACCAAGAAGGTCGACAGCAGCAGCAGAGGCGACAGAGGGGAGGAGGGGGGAAGGGGAACACCCCTCAAAGAACGGGGTGCGGGGGTCGCCACGAGAGGTGCCTACAGCGACGATGCTCGCCTCAGCTGCAAGCAGTTCCTTCTCGAGGAGGGCAATGGTGAGCTCAGTGGGGGAGCGAGAGAGGAAGTGGTCCCTGACTGCGCGCAGAGAGTCAGGGAGGCGGGTGACGATGTGGTAGAGAGTGATCCAGAGTGGGGGGGGGTTGCTAGTGAGAAACTCGGCAGGCATAGCAGCGCGAAAACGGGCCTCACTAGTCTTGAGGTGGGTGATGAGGTCTACGACAGTGTGAAAGGAGGCTAGGTCGGGGAACAGGTAGGGGAGAGTGAGGCGGCCTAGCGTGGCAGAAGCGGGTGAGGAGTAGCGGGCAACTACAGCGGTGTAGAGGTCCTTAGCAGTCTTGCACTGGCCGAAGTGCTCGCGCTCGTCTAGTGGCAGGGAGTTGCGATAAGCAAAGCGAGCATGCGCATCACGGGTCTGCCACTGGGAACGCAGAGTGCTGTCAGCAGTCGAGTCAGGGGCAGTGGCATGGCCTAGGGCGTGGTCGTACAGTGAGATATCTTCCTTGGCAGTGAGCTGTAGGAACAGGTGCAGGTCATCTAGCCAGGTTTCGAACTTCACCGGACGGCCCTCGGCATCGAAAGCTAGAACGGGAGGACTAGCCATAGCGACAGTAGCAGTAGCAGTAGTAGTAGGAATCAGGCCGCTGGAAAGGTGTGCGGAGGGTCAACGGGGCCGGCGGGGCCGCTAGGTAAGGCGCGGGCGGGGTCGACTGTCCGTAGTGGCACACGAGCGGCAATAGTAGGTAGCGTGGCAGCAGGAGCTGCAACGGCGCACTGGTGGCAGTGGTAGCAGTGTGCGCGGTAGGTAGTAAATAAACAGCAGTGAGAGCGAGTGCCTCGCGGGCGGTGGCTGCAGAAGCGCACGGGCGGCAGCGGCGCACGGGGAACGGTGGCGCACGGGCAATGGCGGCGCACGGGCAGCGGCAGCGTAGGGGCAGCGGTGCGCAAGCAGCAGCGGAAGCAGCGGCGTGCAAGCGGCTGCGGGCAGCGGGGCGTGCGCGAGCAGGCGACGGGCGGCTGCGGGCGGGCGGCCGCTGCGACAGGCAGTAGCGGCGCACGGCAGTGGCTGCGGCGGCGGCAGCGAGCACGGCAGCAGCAGCAGCAGCAGTGCACGGGCGGTAGTAGCGGCGGCAGCGGCTGCGGGCACGGCAGAAACGCGGGAGCGGCAGCAGCAGCGAGGGACCGGCGGGCGGCAGCTGCAGCGGTGCAAATCGCGGGCCGGCGGGGCCGCGGCGGGCTGTGCGCTAGCGACGCAAAGGCGTGCGAGCAGTGCGCGGGCAGTGCGACGGGGCCGGCAGCGGGCAGCACGCAGGCCGCGGGGGTAAAATGCGGGCTGCGTGCGCGGTGCGCGGGCCGGTAGCGGGCGGTGCGCGGGCCGTTAGGGGCGATCGCAAGGCCGACGGGGCCGCTAAGGGGCGAGCGGCGGGGTCGTTCGAGGCGCTAAGGGGCGGCGCGACGGGGCCGTGAGGGGCCTCTAGGTCAAATGCGATCGACGAGGCCGCGGGGCCTCTAGACGGGGCTCGATCGACGGGGCCAGCGGGGCCGAATAAAAAATAATGAAGCGCTCGAGGGCGCTACGGGGGAGGCGCTAAGAACGCGCTCCGGTAGTAGGTAGGTAGTTAGGTAGCGAACGGTGGGCCCTTAGGAACGGTCCTAGAGAAGGACCTGCTCTGAAACCATGTCGAAATAACAGACTGGAATCACTTTACTAACAGAAGGATGGATACAAATAGGAAACCCTAATCCAGTGTACCCCCTAAGGTATCACCCACTACTGCCTACAATCATATAAACATATAATGTTTGACAGTGCACCATAAAGAGATGTGGATGGGCGGATCAGTTGTCTGTCCAGTAAATATTCGATCTGTTTTTTCATGTCTGTCAGCTCGGTCGGACTCAGTCGGTATGGTGCACGTGAGACGGGTTTCACACCTGGTTCCTCCACGATCTCGTGTTCGTGGGTGCGTGCTGGAGGTACGCCTGCGGGTAGGTCGTCGGGCATTATATCCTTGTACTGCTCCAAGACCTCCTTTACTGCTGCAGGTAGCTCCGAACTCGGCTTCTCCTCCTCTGCTGCTGCCATGACCAGTGCTAAGTAACCCGTGTTACTCTCGTTCACCATCCGTTCGAACCGTGCCAGTGTCGTTTCAGGAACATCCCTTGTATCCGTCCAGCTTCGCAGTGCTATCTGCTTCCCGTTGTTGTAGATGCACACTTTACTGTTGACCCAATCGATCTCGGGGTTGAACCGCTTCAGGAAATCTCGCCCCAAGATAAAATCTAACCCTTTAATTTTGGTAACTGGTAGCTTCGGCTTCCATCTCAACGCACCTATATGCAGCTGCAGGGAAGTTTTGTCAGGAATACTAGGAGTGGGGCCTAGGCTTAGTAGCCTAGGCCCACACTAAGAGGTAGTAGGATGTGCCCTAGGACTAGGGTTTTGGGTATGCGAAGGAGAATGGTGAGAATGAGATGGTTGAACTAGCAAGAGTTGGGATACAAGTAGGAAACCCTAAAGGGTTGTACTCACTGTTGAGTACCCCACTGCAGGCTAGACAAGTAACATTCTGACACACCCCCATAGCCAAAGTGGGGTGCAATCAGCAGAGCAAGCAAAGTAGAACAAGCTCAGGGTGGATCACAATGTCACCACACATTCTGAGCACAAGTTCAAGAAGCAACAGTTTAAAGTTCACAACTATGAGCAAAGCTAGTGGTAGTCACAACGGGCAAGTGAGGAGGAGGAGAGACTGTGAGGGGAGAGAAGATAGGAGACGTCGTTTGGAGCTGCAGTCACACGGGCAACAGGAGCGGCTGACACATGGCGGCTGACTCAGATAACTGGTGCAGCACAAGCTCTCAGTGGCTACCGAGGTAAGCACCCCGGAATACAGGAGTAACAGGCTCTGCAGCTGCGGCAGGAGCATCGGACCCACGGGCGACTGGTGTAGCACTCACTCTGCGCTACCGAGACAGAGCCCCGGACTTCAGGTGCTGCAGACGACAAGACGGCAGCCTCGGCTCAACCTCCCCCAACTGTCCCACACACCCCCCACACACCCACTGCTTCACCCCTAGCTCCACTCCCCCTTCACTCCTGAAACCCTAAACCCTCGGCTCCCACACATCCACCCCCCTCAGCGGCAGCTGCAGCAGTGGGAGACGAGGAAGGAGGAGGAGGAGGAAAGGGGCGACGCAAACGGAGCACCCCCACACCCGCCACCCCCACACCCCTTGTGGTGGGGGGGGGGGGGGGGGGGGGGGCAGAGCAGAACAGTGCGCACGAGGGCGCGGGCAGCAGCAGAGCGCACGAGGGCGCGGGTAGACAGTAGCAGAGCGCACGAGGGCGCGGGCACGAGGCACGAGGCACGAGGCACAAGGCACAAGGCACAAGGCACAGGCACAGGCAGAGGCACAGGCACAGGCACAGGCACAGGCAGGTAGGTAGGTAGGCACGAGGCTCGAGGCACAAGGCACGAGCAGGCACAGGCACAGGCACAGGCACAGGCAGAGGCACAGGCAGAGGCACAGGCACAGGCACAGGCAGGTAGGTAGTAGGCTCGAGGCACAAGGCACGAGCAGGCACAGGCACAGGCACAGGCAGAGGCACAGGCACAGGCACAGGTAGGTAGGTAGTAGGCTCGAGGCACAAGGCACGAGCAGGCACAGGCACAGGCACAGGCACAGGCACAGGCACAGGCAGAGGCACAGGCACAGGCACAGGCACAGGCAGGTAGGTAGTAGGCTCGAGGCACAAGGCACGAGCAGGCACAGGCACAGGCACAGGCAGAGGCACAGGCACAGGCACAGGCACAGGTAGGTAGGTAGTAGGCTCGAGGGACAAGGCACGGGCAGCACAGGCACGGGCAGCATCGGGCAGCAGCAGAGCGTACCGGGTCCAGGGGCGGCTTTGGAGGTCCAGGGGCGGCTGCTGCAGGGGCGGCTGCTCCAGGGGCGGCTGCTGCAGTTGCTGGCGGCTCCAGGGGCTGCTGCAGCAGTTGCGGGCGGCTCCAGGGGCTGCTGCTGCAGGTGCTGGCGGCTCCAGGGGCTGCTGCTGCAGGTGCTGGCGGCTCCAGAGGCTGCTGCTGCAGTTGCTGGCGGCTCCAGGGGCTGCTGCTGCAGGTGCTGGCGGCTCCAGAGGCTGCTGCTGCAGTTGCTGGCGGCTCCAGAGGCTGCTGCTGCAGTTGCTGGCGGCTCCAGGGGCTGCTGCAGCAGTTGCGGGCGGCTCCAGGGGCTGCTGCTGCAGGTGCTGGCGGCTCCAGGGGCTGCTGCTGCAGTTGCGGGCGGCTCCAGGGGCTGCTGCTGCAGTGGCGGGCGGCTCCAGGGGCTGCTGCTGCAGTGGCGGGCGGCTCGAGGTGCGCCCTGGCCTGGCGCAGTCTGTACAGGCCGCGCGCGGGCCTGGCGCAGCCCGTACGGGCCGCGCGCGGGCCTGGCGCAGCCCGTACGGGCCGCGCGCGGGCCTGGCGCAGCCCGTACGGGCCGCGCGCAGGCTGGACGGGCCGCGCGCGGGCCCTACGGAGGTCGCACGGGCCACGACGGGCGACGGGGGGCGACGCGCGGGTCCCCGTCGCCCGTCGCAGCTCCTCCCGGGGGCGACTCGCGGAGTGACGGGGCAGAAAGCCGCCGCGCGCCTCGGGGCGCACGGCGGGCAGAAAACCGCCGCGCGCCTCGGGGCGCACGGCGGGCAGAAAACCGCCGTACGCCCCGAGCGCGCGGCGGGATGAAAAATTAGGGTTTCGCCGCCGCGCACCACGGGGCGCGCGGCGGACGGTACGGCAGCGGAAGCAGGTGGTGGGCCCATGGAGGTAAGCGGCAGGAACGTACTCGCTCTAGATACCATGTCAGGAATACTAGGAGTGGGGCCTAGGCTTAGTAGCCTAGGCCCACACTAAGAGGTAGTAGGATGTGCCCTAGGACTAGGGTTTTGGGTATGCGAAGGAGAATGGTGAGAATGAGATGGTTGAACTAGCAAGAGTTGGGATACAAGTAGGAAACCCTAAAGGGTTGTACTCACTGTTGAGTACCCCACTGCAGGCTAGACAAGTAACATTTTGACAAGTTTCGCTGTGGATGGGAAGCTTCGTACCGTCCACCATCATTGCAGAAAATTGGGTCTCCCTCGCCTTCTCTGCAACTTTCTCCAATGTTCCGCGGTCACACACCGAGTGAGATGCACCGCTGTCCACCAGTGCCTGGAGGCGTCGTCCATTGCATAACACCTCGAGGAGTAGTGGTTTCTGCTGCGCTGAGTAGCCAAAGAGGGTCTCATTAATAGGATCATAGGGTATATAAAAATGAATACCTTCCCTATTTCCTATACCTGACTCAGCACTTTTCACTTCCAACTTCACCTGGGGGGTAGGAGGATTTTTCCGAGGCTTGTATAATTTCTCCTGAGCCTGGATTTGTCCTCTAAGCCTTTGCAGCTGTGTAGGCTTCACCTATGGGCAATGGGGAGCCTTAACACGGTGCTGCGGGGAGAGAATATTAACTCCACGGAACGCACGACCCTTTTCTACGCTCCGTAGTACTTTGCCCATCTCCTCAGGTACCTGAATAATTTCTGAGGGCTTTTTCTTGGCCTCTAAATCTCCCCTGAATTTTTCAAAGGCTTGAAAACCACGAGAAGCAATATTTTTCGTTAGAGTAAGTTTATAGGATACTTTTAATGAATTCTTACTTTCGAAGGTGTTCGGCTGGAGTTTCCCGGTCGGTGCAGAGTCTTTTTTCGCGGAGCCTCCATTCGCCTCGGCGATTTCCCCTTATGCTGGCCGGTCGTGACGTTTTAAATTCGCGCCATCATTTTCTCCTTTTTTCACCCGCTCCGAAGTCGCCACGTCGTCGCCCTTTTTCGCTTTTCGGATCTTTACGCGATCGCCAGGTCGATCCGCGGCTACTGGCGATTCCCGTGTTTTTGACTTCGGGGGTGCTCCATTCTTGCCGCCCAGCATTGCCGCAAGTGCTTTCTTCATTTTGTAGCACGACAAGATTTGATGCCCCGTTGCGCCGCAAAATTCGCATTTTGTCGGTTGCTGCTTTGCTTCAAACTTGTCGATATCCATCGGATCGGCGAACGTGGGGGGTGCCGATCGCTCCGTGCCGAATGTACGGTTCGGCCCGAAACGTCGTGTTTCGGGTTGACCTCGAGTCAACGCGTCGTATCGTTTGGCAGCACGCACGATGTCGCACTAACTACTGTAGTTCGCTGCGATTACCTGTCGGCGAATCTCCATTTTTAACCCTTCTGTGTACGCCTGGATTTTTTCGCCTTCGGTCAGGTCAGTAATGCGGTTGAACAGTAGCTCCATCTGCTGCGTGTACTGTGCTACACTTCCGTATTGTTTGTGTCGATGTATGTGCTGCCGCGCCACATAGGTTGTATTAATTGGCTCAAAACGTTCGATGAGGTCTGGCCGAAACCGCGCCCACGATTTCTCCCCGCGGGCCACGTCAGTGTAATAAATCCACTCGAGTGCTGGTCCCCGCAACAGTGTCGCTGCGAGCCGAATTCGTGCTGCGTCGTGTGTCAGGGTCGAACAGCCAATGGCCTCGAAGTAAATTTCGAGGGTCGCCACGAATCGTCGAACGTCCGATCCCTTCGCGCTTGGATCGAACGCTTCCGGGAGCCTCTAGGACGCGCTGCTTCGAGGTTCGGCGACGGTGGTGCCATCGGTCCGTGAAATGTCGGTGTCGCCACTGCTGTTGCGTTCGCTGCTGCTGTGGTGGCGGCTACTGGTTGGTGTGTCAGGAGGGCTTCGATTCGCCGAATCGCCGCCTGCGTCTGTTCCACGTCGGAGCAAAGGCTGGCGATGTCGCTCGTCATCGCGTAATTGTCGCCTTGGCCCTCCATGCCTGACATTGCGCGTCCGAAAAAAACGAAACGAGGAGGAGCGAAAAACACGGAACCGGTTTTACGTACCCGAAATCGGTGTTTAACGGTCGTCGCCCCTCCGGTCGAAAAACTTCGCGTGTAAACGGGCTCTGATACCAAGTGTGAGGATCTAGGATCGAGCTCAGAAAAGAGAATGTGAATTGAATGAATCACCTGGGTACAACACGAGGCTATATATAGGCTCGACACAAGGCCCAGTAACCAGGTGTTACGCGAAGGTTCCGAGGGTCGCGAAGCGTCCCGAATAGACCCTTCCCGAATTCGGTAGAAAGCAATTCGGTGGCAACCGAATAGCTCAGAATTCGGTGTACGCAACCTAGCTTGGTGCTATAACTATAATAAAATATAGGAAAGCACCTAGCCTAGGAAATCAAGCAATTCATATATAAAAACCTAAGCTAGAAATAGCGTAATAAGGTAAAGGCAAGCAAGCATAGCTGGCATAAGCCGTCGTACTCTCACAAAACCCCTCCTTCTTTGAAGGGTGCTCCCCTTCCCTTCTCGCGCCGTTTGTTGCCTTTGCTGGTACAATTGACGTTCTTAGTGCTAAGGAGGTTAGTGTTGCGTCTGCTCCTAGTGGGAGGCGCTGCGGGAGGGGTGTGCGTACGAAAGGTGGAGGCAGTGGGGGTGTGGAGGTGGCGGTAGCAGTAGCAGAGGCGGGGATGGTGGAGGTGGCGGTGGGGGTCGGGGTGGCAGAGGTTGTGGAGATAGTGGGGGTGGTGGGGGTGGTGGAGGTCGAGCAGTCGAGTTGGCAATCGAGGTGGAGCGGGCGGGGGTGGAGGCCCAGGTATGGCGACCCAGGGAGCTGCAAAAGGTGGTGATATTGAGGGTGGACAGCAGTAGCAGTAGCAGCCATGTCGGCAGGAGACTCTGTCGCCGCAGCAACTTTGTGAGTGGGTTGCCCAGTGAGGCTCCCCTTGTGGTGGTGGTCGTTGCCGGTACGTCCGTCGCAAGGGCTGCGGGCTGGCGATCCCTGCGGCAAGCTGGGGCACAGTGAGGCTCGTTGTTTCTACTGCCTCGAGGGCGCATTTTAAGCAGAGTTTGGTAAGCAGGCCAGGGTACATGACTGGTAAAGATTGCTCAGGAAGGGCGAAGATATATTTTCGCTTCATTGGGACAAGGTCTCTTCGGGCATGTATGCCATATATGCTGCTGATGCTAGTGTTGAGGGTGACTATTATTCTTGTGTAATTAGATAAAATAGTGTAGAGACTGCTAGTGTAAGTGCTGGTGAGCTTGCTAGCACAGGTGCACTTTGTGCGGAGTTTTTCTCACTCTCACGCGGACTCCGGCGCGTCTCAGGGCGACGGCACTACAGTTACACCGATCTCGGCACATGGCCCTGTCACCCTGGCCGAACCCTCCTTTAGACCAGTCGTTGCGCGCGGCTCCACTGTTTCCGGCAGTCCCCTCAGGCTCCATCACAAGTCTCCACCTCCCCTAATGCGCTACAAAATTGGTGAGTACCGCTCACCTCCCGTATCGGTTGGTCACCACCAACATTCCTGAGGGCGAGCGCCTGGCGATCTGGAGACTAGAGACCACCTTGCCACGCTCACACAAAGGCCTAGTTCTGGACTGTACACACTGCACACTGAGTTTGCTCAGGTGGCTGCGTCAGGTCAGGTAGCTGCGTTTTGCTCGTGTCCGTTACTCACGCACCAGTCAAGACAGAGAGAGAAAAAGAGCGAGAGAGAGAGAGAGAGAGAGAGAGAGAGAGAGAGAGAGAGAGAGAGAGAGAGAGAGAGAGAGAAAGCAAGGGAGGGAGGGAGAGAGAGTGAGGGAAAGAGAGAGGTAGCGAGGGAGAGAGAGAGAGGGAGACGGAGAGAGAGGGAGAGAGAGAGATTGAGAGAGAGAGAGAAAGGGAGAGAGAGAGAGAGAGAGAGAGAGAGAGAGAGAGAGAGAGAGAGAGAGAGAGAGAGAGAGAGAGAGAGAGAGAGAGAGAGAGAGAGAGAGAAAGGAATAGCCTCTCCCCTCAGCCCTTTAGCCTCTGCCCGTGGCCTCTGGGCCCTACTTAAGGCCTTCCTAAGGCTGTGTTTTCATTGTTAGTTTGGCGGCTGAGAATTTTTTTCGCCGCCAAAGCCGCCTTCGGCGGCCGACGCTCGACGGCGCGGCCTTCGGCCGCGCGTGAGGGGACGGCAAGTAATCACAACAGGACGGTTTATAGTCCCAATCATTACACACATGGCAGCACCTACCGCGGCCTAGCCGCGAGATTCACTAATGGAGCAACTGGAGCCCGCGCCTACATGCGGTGAGCTCCAAGGGCGTGAAGAACGCCCGTCAGGGAGCGCCACAGCTCCCGGACCACAAGCGTGCTTGCGCCGATCGCCGCGGCTCCAGATCCTGCGCGCAAATGCCGCTTCAAGCTCCGGACAGCCTCGTCCAGCTGTCCCGCAGCAGCAGCGCCTCCCTCCGCGGGCGCAGCCAACACGGGCGCCAGCAGCACCGCGAGCTGGTCAGCCGCATCCAAGCAGGTCTCGCGCGGACGGTCGCGGAACGTCTCAGGGGGATTACAGGGAGGGTCGAGTGAGCGAGAACCTGTATCAGCAGCAACGCGTGGAGGCTCTCCGCGAGCCAGTGGAGCTGACCGAGCGTCGCCTGAGGAACACGCGTCTGCGGAGGTTGAAGCGCCTCCGCCAGGAACAGAAGCGGCGCATCAGCATCAACGAGGTGTGATTGCTGCGCCGCAGAGCCACCCCCCGCAGCAACGAATTCCACACCAGCAACGGGTGGAACCGGTGGCAGATGCAGGCGAACGCCGGGAGCAGGCGCCGCAACAGATGGAGCAGGAGCCGATGGGGCCAGTACGGGAGGAGGAACACGAGTCTGCGGAGGCTGAAGCGCCTCCGCCAGGAACTGGAGCGGCTCATCAGCTGCATACTGAGTCGCTGCCGCGCCTCCACCCGCGGCCACGAACTCCACCCCCGCAACAGGTGGAACCGGCGGCAGATGCAGACGAGAGCCGGGAGCTGGCGCAGCCACAGACAGAGAAGGAGCTGACGGGCCGAGGACGGGTGGAGGAAACGCGGCAGCCGGCGGAAGGACCACAGGAGGCGCGGTCGGACGAGGAGCCTCTGGCGCCGGCGCGGCCCGCGGGGAACTGCTCTGGCTCAGCGCCGCCCTCTCCTCACGCACGGCCCGTGACACCTCCCGCTGAAGATCCGCCATTGTCACAGGCGGGCGGAACGCCCCGCGGGGACCCCTCCAGCCCCCATTCCCACCGCGATGAGCGGGCCACTGGGCCTGCTGCTGGTAGCGCCGGGGAGAGTTGCGCCGGCGCCGCGACGACTCGCGCTCCTGCTGGGGCGCGGGAGAATGGGGGCGGGAGAGTTGGCGGTCTGGCGATTGGGGACGGGCCGGCTGCACTACAGGGCCCGCCGGCGGAAGAGCGGGACCAGGCTGGTCCACGCCCTGAGGTGCAACCACCGGGGCCGGGCCGCCAGTGGTGGCGGACACCGCCTGCTTGGGGAAGAAGCAGACGCCGGCGCAAGCACGCCGGGGACAGAAACGGCAGGTGCAACGGGCGCACCAGGGATAGGGACAGGAGGAACAGCAACCTCCCCGGCAGGAGCAGAGACCGCCGGCGGCACAACAGGACCAGGGGGATCAGGGGCAAGAGGCGGAGCAGGGGGAGCAACAACCGGCGCAGACGGCGCAGCCCCGTTCACGTCATGAGGACCCGCGGATTCGAGGGGAAGAGTCATTTCAGCGGCTACTGTCAAGGACTTCGGAGCAGACAGCGGCGGGGACCCCGTCGCCAAGGTCCCCGCTCCAGAGGCAGATGACAGTCTTTCGAACGCAACCGACGCGGCGCTAGCGCGCATTGGCGAGTAATCAGTCACTCCAGCTATCACCATCGCGAGGCCGGGGAGCGCGCGGCGGAGGGCGAGGAGCAGCTAGCGGACAGGGAGGAGGGCCGGAGAACGGCTATCAGGTAGAGGCTCGAAGGGCTTTAAGCAGGCTACATAATGACGAAGAGGGAACTGACCCCTCTTATAGGGAGGAGCCCATGCCCTCGAGCGAAGATGAAGGGACGGAAGGAGAGGAAGGAGTACGGGAGAACGGGAGGAGGACGGGAGCAAGACCATTGCGGTCCCAAGGCGAGCAACGGGACACTGCAGGTGGACCGTCCGATGCCGATCGTACGGGCGAAATTCCAACCACACAATCCCAAGCGAGGACGGGCCGCAGCAGGCGACATCGGGCCGCGACGGACACGGAGGCGGTGCGAGAAAATCCCAACATCCCTCGCTACTTCACGCCAGAGGAACTGGCGATGCGGGCAGACTGGTTCGCGGACGTCGCGAACTGGGATATCCCTGCCCTCTGCGATAGTCGACAGCCATCTCTGGCACGGCGGTTACCGCCAAATTTGTGCCAGTTGTTTTCGCTGGCGCTGCTGACCCCGTTACTCCACCTGTCACGAAACCCGGAATCAGAGGCGGGTTGGCGCCTTCTCCTCTTTCTGCCACGTCTGACGCTTCGCCAAAACTCGCCACGGAAACCGAACTGGCCCCGGATAAAGGCCCGGCTCCGAGCCTTCCAGCGTGGCGAATGGGACCAACTGTACAGGGACGCGATTGAAGCAGTCAACTCACCCGCGCCGCCACGTCATCAACCAGATGCAACCGGGGTCATCAGCCGAGCCGAGGGCCTGGCGAAACGTGGCAGCCTGCGACTACCTAGCCGTGTTGGCTTTGGAGTCAACGCCAGTCTGCAAACCAACTCCAGAAAACATCCGCCAGCCGAAACAGGACAAACGACGTGGCCACCCACACCCGAGTCAAAATTGTCCATCACCCACGCTGACTTCGCCAAACTGCTGGGGAGGTGCGAGAACGGGGTCGGTGCCGGACCTTCGGGAACAACGTTCGAGCATCTGCGCGATGCGGCAATCACGAACGGACGAGTCAGCACCCATCTGCACGCATTAGTAAACACCATTTTGGGGGGCAACCTACCAGCACCGGTGGCGGACCTACTGACAGCCTCGCGACTCATAGCCCTGGCCAAGCCTGGTGGGGGGGCTCGACCAATCGCCATTGGCGAGTGCATCACCCGGCTGACAGCCAAGGCAGCCCTCGCAGCCATGGGCGATGCTGCACGTGCCTATTTCCTGCCTCTACAGTACGGGGTAGCTGTACCAGGAGGAGCCGAGGCAGTTATCCACGTGGCTCGGGCGTATCTGGACAAGCTGCCCAACAGCCTGGTGCTGCAGACCGATATCTCGAATGCATTCAACAGCATATCCCGACAAGCTATCGCGACCGCGTTACAAGAGCCAGGGCTATCGCCACTACTGCCGCTGGTGAAACTGACCTATGGTAACCCGTCCAAGTTGCATCTTGATGCAAATTTTGAATCACACCCGCTGACCAGCGATCGGGGCGTGCGTCAAGGGGACCCACTTGGCCCTCTACTGTTTGCGGCGAGAATGCACACAGCACTTCGCGACACTGATAAGGCATATCCCCAGGTGCTTTGTCTGGCCTACGCCGATGATGTCACATTCCTGGGGGAGGCGGAGGCCACTGTAGCCGCATTCAATCATTTCACCGAGCGGTTAGCGCATCTGGGGCTTAGACACAATGTGCAGAAATGTGCAGCCTGGAGCAGGGAAGCAGCAGTGAAGGATCTGCTGCCGCAGGGAGTTCCATATTCCCAGGACGGCGTTCGCCTGCTTGGAAGTTTCGTGGGTCCCGACAGCGGGGCGGCACAGTTCCTGTCGGGTCAGTTACGGGAAATGGCAAAGCCTTTGCCACTCCTTGAGAAAGCCGACCCCCAGGTAGCTTCGTTATTGCTCACCCGCTGTGTTTCGAGGCGGGTGGCATACCTCACCAGAACAACTCCGCTTCATCTCCTGCCTCACGACACCTGGAGTCAGTGGGGGACTGATCTGCTTGCAGCACTACTCACAGCATGCAGCATCCGTGTCCCCACCTGCCGAACCGAACAAGCACGTGTCTGGGCGCAGGCCTCACTGCCGCCGTCTTTGGGGGGGATAGGCCTTACCGACCCCCTAATTGAGGGAGTGTACGGGTACGCAGCGAGCTTCATACAAGCTGCGCTTTTCATGACATCACTAGACGGAGCCCCTGATGGCGCGCTGACGCAGGCTCGGGACCACATGCTGCTGCCTGCGAATGTCGCCACGCCTCTCCACGCATGGCTCTCGGAGTGCGAAGCGGCATTACCTGACGACGCACGAGAGATCCTGGAGAAAGAACGACTGGAGCGATCAGACACCAGGCTCCAGCACGCATTGGCACTGAGGGTACATGGGAGCAGATATGCCGACCAGGTCAAGGAGACACGACGACCAAGTCAAGGAGACACGACAAATGGCGCTGAACCCCCTGTGCGGACACACGCAGCGGATGTACTCACTGACCGGCTATGGGACCGGGGATTGGCTAACCGCTATCCCCATTGCGGCCAACAGGAGGATAGGGCCCACTCACTACTCTAATGCCGTACGTTTCCGGCTGGCCCTCCCCTTCTCCACGCCTAAGAACTGTGACTGCACTGACCACACCGCCATCACGGACCCCCGCCTCCCTAACCACCTACTCCGCTGCGGCACGGGCAAGCATCGCATCAACACCCATAACGAGCTGCGCGATGCGTGCATTAGCATGGCCCAGGACGCGGGGTTCATCGTCCACAGCGAGTCGTCGGCGCATTGCCCCATTGAGGAGCAGACGGCCGATTTTACAATGACGGACCGAAGCAGTGGGGCCGTATACGTATGCGACGTCACCATTACCGACCCTATTAGCACCAGGGATCCCAAGGCGCAGAAGGGCAGGGGCTGGGCGGAATTGGGGACGAGTTGCACCTTGGGGACTGCTTTGCAGTCATTGACCCTCTAGTGGAGTTGTAGATCTGGGGTGCTCGTGCATTGCATGTATGTTACTTATGACTCTATGACTTGCATGCTTGTATTTGCCGCCTATATCAATATAAGGACCATTAGAGAGAGAGAGAGAGAGAGAGAGAGAGAGAGAGAGAGAGAGAGAGAGAGAGAGAGAGAGAGAGAGAGAGACAGAGCGAGAGAGAGAGAGAGAGAGAGAGAGAGAGAGAGAGAGAGAGAAAGAAAGGGAGGGAGGGAGAGAGAGTGAGGGAAAGAGAGAGGTAGCGAGGGAGAGAGAGAGAGGGAGACGGAGAGAGAGGGAGAGAGAGAGATTGAGAGAGAGAGAGAAAGGAGAGAGAGAGAGAGAGAGAGAGAGAGACAGAGCGAGAGAGAGAGAGAGAGAGAGAGAGAGAGAGAGAGAGAGAGAGAGAGAGAAACCTAGTCCTTAGCCTCTCCAACCCTCTCCACCCTAGTATAAAGGCCCTAGTCTTTAGTCCTAGAGCCTCATTGTTCAGTTCTCGGTTCATTCGCTCTCCTAACCGAGCGGCTCGCGTCGGCCGCCTGGCAGCAAGAACTAACACATGCCATTGATTATAGGCAAGGACATACACGCAATGACGACATCGGCTACAGCCTAGGCAAGCAAATCATCGATGGGGCAAGCGGAGCCCGCATCTACATGCGGTGAGCTCCAAGGGCGTGAAGAACGCCAGTTAGCGTCCGCCATAGCTCCCGGACCACAAGTTTGCTTGCGTCGATCGCCGTGGCTCCTGATCCTGCACGCAAATGCCGCCTCAAGCTCTGAACAGCCTCGTCAAGCTGTCCCACAGCAGCAGCGCCACCCTCCGCGGGCGCAGCCAGCACGGGCGCCAGCAGCACTGCGAGCTGGTCCGCCGCATCCAAGCAAGATTCACGCGGGCGGTCACGGAACGTCTCAGGAGGGATCACGGGGAGGGACGAGTGCGCAAGGACCTGTATCAGCAGCAACACGTGAAGACTCTCCGCAAGGCGGTGGAGCTGGCTGAGCGTTGCCTCGGGAACACCTGTCTGTAGAGGCTGAAGTGCCTCCGCCAGAAAGAGAAGCGGCTCATCAGCTGCAACGTCATGGGAATACTGAGCCCCCGCTGCCCCCCCAGCGGCCACAAACTCCACCCCCGCAACAGGCGGAACCGGCGGCAAATGAAGACGCGATCCAGGAGCAGGAGCCGTTGGGGCCAGAACCTGAGGAGGGGGTGCAGCCGCAGGCGGTGGATTCAAGGGGAGCGCCACCTGACGAGGAACCCCATGGGCGAGCGAGGCGTGCATCGAACTGCTCTGGCTCTACGCAGCCCTCTCCTCGCGCACCGCCCTCTGACTTGCGCTCCTGGTGGGGCGCGGGAGAATGAGGGCGAGACTGGCGGCGATCCGGCGACGGGGGACGCAACGGCTGACCCGCCGGGGCTATCGGCATCGCAACGGGCGCGGACTGACCCGGCGCCGAGGTCGCTGTCAGGGGAGCCGGGGCGCCAGTGGTGGCGGACGCCGCCAACGGCGACAAAGCAGAGGCCTGAGCAGGCTCGACGGGGACAGACGCGGGCAGTGCAACGGGCGCAACAGGGACATGGACCGGGGATCAGCAGCCGGAGCGGAGGGAGCCAGGGGAACAGGAGCAGCTGCCGGAGCGGTTGGAGCAGCAACAGGTTCAGACTGGACAGGGTTAGACACACCACCAGGAGCCTCGGGTGCGTGGGGAGGAGGCATTCCAGAGACTGCTGTCGCGAGCTTCGGAGCCGACTGCAGGGGGGGATTCATCATCGTGGTCACCTTTTCGCGCTCAGCTGGGGGTTTGGCGACCATAGCTGACGCCGCGACAGCGCGCGCTGGCGACAGCTCAAGCCCTCCAGCATTCACCATCCCGAGCAAGAGGTGGTTGTGGTTGTCAGGCAGCAAGCGGAGTAGGCGGAGGTCCGGAGAACGGGTTTCAGGTGGCTGGATGCAAGGCTTTAACCGAACTAGAAGAGACTACTGAAGCGGAAGAAATTACGGATCCTACTTATAGGGAGGAGTTAGTCCCTGCAGAGGAAAGGGACAGCGAGGGGGATAGCGAAAGGAATCGAGACACCGCTGGGAGGGACTGTACGGAGAGGGAGGTTAACCACGAAACCTCATGAGGGCACAGAGAAGAAGGAGGGCCGACCGATGGCGATCGGACGGCTATAATTCCAACCCTTGACCGCACCGTGAGGCCGAGCCGCGCACGAGGAACTCGTGCCGCTTGTGACGAACCGCCGGTACGACAGAGCCCACAAAATCCCCGCTATTTTTCGCCAGACGAGTTGGCGAGGCGAGCAGACAAGTTCGCTGGGATCGCGAACTGGGACATTGCGGCACTCTGCGATAGTCGACAGCCAATTCTGTCACGGCGTTTACCGCCAAATCTGTGTCAGCTATTCTCGCTTGCGCTGCTTACCCCGCTCCTTCACCTTTCGCGAAACCCTGACTCTGAATCAGGATGGCGCCTGCTCCTTTTCCTCCCGCGTCTCACACTCCGCCAAACCTCACCCAACGACCAAACTGGCCCCAGATCAAAGCTCGACTCCGCTCGTTCCAGCGTGGCGATTGGGAGCTGTTGTACACTGAGGCCGTGGACGCACTCAACACCCCGCCCCCGCCACGTCACCAACCTGACGAGACCGGTGTGATCAAACGAGCCGAAGGATTAGCGAAACGAGGCACTCTGCGAAGGGCTGTGCTGGCACTAGAGTCAACACCGGTCTGTACACCCAGCCCAGAAATTCTGGACGAACTGCGTCAAAAACACCCGCCAGCTTGACCCGAAGCGCTGACTTGGCCGGCCACACAAGCTCCTTGTCTGACCATCCCCCACGCGGAATTTGTCAAACTCCTCGGCAGATGCGAGAACGGTGTGGGCGCTGGACCGTCAGGCACTACCTTTGAGCATTTGCACGATGCGGCAGTAACCAATGCATCGGTCTGCACCCACCTGCATGCCTTGGTGAACACATTGCTGACCGGAAAATTACCGCCTGCAGTGGCAGACCTGTTGACTTCCTCGCGCCTCATTGCCCTGTCCAAGCTGGGAGGAGGGACACGACCAATCGCAATTGGCGAATGTCTGACTCGGTTGGCATCAAAAGCGACCCTGACAATCATGGGCAAGGCAGCACGCGAATACTTTCTGCCACTACAGTATGGGGTGGCTGTGCCAGGTGGAGCAGAGGCAATCATTCATGCCGCCCGAGCTTTTATGGACGCACGCCCAGACAGCGTCATACTGCAGACTGGCATTTCGAACGTATTCAACAGCATCTCGCGCCAGGCGATCGCGAATGCGCTACACGACCCAAACCTGTCGCCACTGCTCCCGCTAGTCAAATTGACCTACGGTAACCCGTCACAGCTACACTTGGACGCAAAATTTGACGGCGAACCCCTGAAAAGAAAGCGAGGAGTTCGGCAAGGGGACCCTCTCGGCCCCTTGCTCTTTGCTGCCGGAATACACCCTGCACTACGCGAAACCGCCGCTGCACAACCACAAATCCTATGCCTCGCCTACGTGGATGACATCACATTCATGGGGGAAACCCACGAAGCCGTAGCCGCTTTCACTCATTTCACTGACGGCCTCACACGCATCGGGCTCGCGCATAACCCCAGGAAATGCGCAGCGTGGCACCAAAACTCCGCGTGCACACCTACTTTACCACGAGGAGTGCCGTTCAGGGCTGAAGGGGTCCGCCTAATAGGTAGCTACTTGGGTCCCCCTGCTAGCACCGCAGCATTCTTATCGACACAGCTAGACGATATGGCCAAGCCACTGCCGCTCCTACAGCGCACGGATCCCCAGGTGGCCTCCCTCTTACTGACCCGCTGCATTTCTCTTCGCGCGGCGTATCTCATTCGAACAACGCCCATCAACCTGCTGGATCGCGACAAATGGTCCCAGTGGGGCAGGGACCTCCTGGCCACCTTGCTTATCGCCTACGGCATCCGTGCCCCCTCTAGTAGCTCGGAGCTGGACCGTGTTTGGGCACAGGCGTCTCTCTCGCCGTCACTAGGTGGAATTGGCCTCACAGACCCGACCGTAGAAGGCATTTACGGATTCCTCGCTAGCTACTGTCAGGCCGCGCTTTTCATAGATTCACTAGCTCCGGAAGCAGACGACTTACTGTCGACGGTTCGTGACCACATGTTGTTGCCGCACGACGTCAACACACCTCTTCACGCGTGGCTGTGTGAATGCGAATCGTCTCTGCCTGCAGACGGCCGCGAGGTGCTGGAGAAAGAGCGACTAGAGCCGAAAGGTATCACGCTGCAGCATGCACTGGCACTTAAAGTACAAGGTAGCGGATACGCGGTCCAAGTAAGGGAAACCAGGCACATGAGACTTAATCCGCTCTCCAGGCACACGGAGCGGATGTTCTCCCTTACTGACTACGGCACTGGCGACTGGTTGACCGCCATTCCCATAGCAACTACACGGCGTATTGGTCCAGTTCACTTCGCAAACGCGGTGCGTTTCAGACTGGGCCTCCCTTTCTCAATGCCCAAAAACTGCGACTGCACAGAGCATACCGCCATCACCGACCCGCACCTTCCCAACCACCTGTTCAGATGTGGGATGGGCAAGCATCGCATCAACACTCATAATGAGCTCCGCGATGCGTGCATCAGCATGGTTGAGGACGCTGGGTTCATTGTACACGGGGAAACAGCGGAATACTGCCCGGTCGACGAGCAAACTGCCGATTTTACCATGAGGGACAGGAGCAGCGGTGCGGTGTACATGTGTGACGTTACCATTACCGACCCCATCAGCACTAGGGACCCGGAGGCGCTTAAAGGAAGGGGATGGGCGGCACGGGAACAGGCTGAGAAGAAGATCAAGCACTATGCTAACCTTCCGGACACGGTGCGCTTTTTCCCCTTGGCGGTCGAGACCTACGGCTGCCCGTATGCAGAGGTAACGGTTTTTCTGAAACTACTAGCAGACACAGCAGCTTGGCGACACTTCAACGCCGACTCACAATCATTTCATGCTGCTAAATTCTTGCATCAGTTTCGGCAAAGGTGTTCAGTAGCCCTGCAAAGGGCTCAATCCGTCGGTTATTTTATCAAGTCATGTGAGGCAGCTGCAGCAGAAAACCCGCCCGTGGGTGGGGTGGGGGCAGAGTTTCGCTTGGGAGATTGTTTCGCGGTGCTTGAGCCTTTGGTGGAGCTCTAGATTAGGGCTGATGTGTTAGGTAGTACTTGTTTGCTTGTAGGTATGTCATAGGATTGCCACCTATCACTAGTTTGTTGCTTGTACCTTTGCCATATCAATGCACGGACCATGAGAGAGAGAGAGAGAGAGAGAGAGAGAGAGAGAGAGAGAGAGAGAGAGAGAAGAGAGAGAGAGAGAGAGAGAGAGAGAGAGAGAGAGAGAGAGATAGAGAGAGAGAGAGAGAGAGAGAGAGAGAGAGAGAGAGAGAGAGAGAGAGAGAGAGAGAGAGAGAGAGAGAGAGAGAGAGAGGCCACGAAGACATCGTGATGAACAAGGTTGTGGGACCAAGTGATGCGCATGCGCCGATCTCTTTGTAAGGCGATTCCCAAGTTAAAAGGAAAAAAAACCATGCAAGAGTGACATGTCTGGCGAATGTTCAAGGGAAGTGTTCCAAAAAAAAAAAAAAAAAAAGGATGTGGGGAGGCGAAGCGGTAAAAGGCGAGCGACATAGTTTGCCAAGCAAAGCGTCCTGCTAAATCTCGCGCCTAATCGACCTTGGTCCTTGTTCCTCCCAACAACCTTGGTTGCCCGCCATTTGCAAATTTTGAAAGCGAGTGGCACGACGCTCAGTGAGACCCATACGAGAATGCAATAATGGACAACATAGTGTCCATCATGCGAAGGCCATTGTGCAACAGCCTACACTGGTGACAATCATGGTGGGACAACCGTTTCATCTTTTCCATCATTTCCAAAGGGTACTGGCTGCCATGGAAGGGCGCGGAGCCTTCCCCCTTCGAAGCCCTCAATCACGCAGGGGTTCAAGCAAACATGGCTTTCACCCAACGCACCGTCAGCGACCTCACCACGTCAGGGGCCGCGGTAAAGGTCTCGTCGAAAGCCGCACTGACATGCATCAGCCTGCTCAATATTGTAGAGCAACGAGACAAATGTCGTCTCATCTGTGATGATCGATAGGATCTAGTTCAAGAAAGACAAATAAATTGTCTGATTCACCTGGGTACAACACGAGGCTATATATAGTCTCGACACAAGGCCAGTAACCCAGGTGTTACGCGAATGTTCCGAGGGTAGAAGACAATTCGGTGGTAACCGAATGGCCTGAAATTCGGTACACCCAATTGGTTTGATGCTAGATTTATAATAAAACATAGGGATGCACCTAATCTAGGAAGTCAAGCATAAGCATGCATGCTAAAAAAAACGTAAGCAAAGCAAAGGCAAGGCAAGGTCGCAAAGCAAGCATAAGCCTTTGTACTCTCACACGTCCCCCCCTCAAAGCTGGGTGGCATGAGAAACACCCTGCTTGACAAGATAGTAATCATTGAGAGCACGGCGCGCGTTGCCCATATCAGCTTCTGCAACCCAACTATCCTCCGAGGGGTCGTGTCCCTTCCAGCATATTAGGAACTCGAGGGTCTTGCCGCCGCGGTGCCGATGAGTGAGAACGAGTTCCATCTCGTACTCTCGTTCATCTTGTACGAGAACAGGTGGTGGTGGCGGTAGCTGCCGTCCCTGGAACTGTTGGTTGGGGTCCTTGTAGGGCTTCAGTAGCTGAACATGGAAAGCATTGTGAAGCTTCCACGTGGTAGGTAAGCGCAAGCGGAATGTTACTGGAGTCATCATCTCCTCAACTTGAAAGGGACCGCAGAAGTGAGGCCGGAGCTTGGACGGTGGGTGGGATAAGTCCAAGTTGCGTGTGTCGAGAAGCACTTGATCTCCGACTGCTACTGAGTGATCTCGTCGCAGTCGATTAGCATACTGCTTCTAGGAGTTCTGCATCGTGGTGAGACGTCACTGAGTCTTCTCCCATAGCTGGTACATGGTGGTGACAAAGTCATGTGCGGCTTGGATCTGCGCCGGTGTGGTTGGCTGTTGTGGTGTAAGTGATTCCCATCCGTAGCACAGGAAGAATGGAGATTTTTCTGTGGCCGCATGTGAAGCGTTGTTGTTAGTGAACTCAAGCGTCGGTAACTGTAGATCCCAGTGGCCGCTGTCGTCTTTGCAAGCTTTGCGAAGTAATTGTTCAACCACCTCATTGAGTTGGTCAGTCTGTCTGGGGGTGGTACGCTGAAGACATCGCAAGCTTTGTCCCCAACAAACCCATGAGTTCCCTCCAGAACTTACTAGTGAATTTTGGGTCTCTGTCTGGGTCGAGTGTAGCGGGGATGCCGTGGATGGTGATGATGCGGTCGAAGAAGAGGCGAGTAGTTGCTTCCGCAGTAGCCATGGCGATGGTCGAGATGATGTGCCCCTTTTTAGAGAACTTATCGATCACCACGTTTATAGCGTCATGCTCTCGTGAGGTCGAAGGAAGCCCAGTGATAAATTCTAGGCTGACGACTTGCCATGGCTGCTCCGGTATGGTTAGAGTTTGAAATAACCCTGTTTTTTTTTTTTTTTTTTTTTTTCCTACTACTCTTCATCTGCTGGCACGTATCGCATGAGGTGACAAACAGCCGCACGTCTGCTGCCATCCGGGGCCAGTAGTAATACTTCGCTATTCCTGCTAACGTCTTGTTGCTCCCGAAATATCCTGTGTATGCTACGTCGTGAAACTCCTCCAGTAAGATCTGTCGGAGCGGGGCATAGTTCGGTACCCAAATCTTCCCTGAACCCTTCCTTACAGCTAAGTTATTTTCCCACTGTAACAGCTTCTGTTTTTCTATTGTAGTGATCTCTGTGTCCATGGAGTACCTATGTTGGAGTAGACCCTTGAGAATAGGGTTCATCCCATCGAGCTGGATGCCTGCTACATGACCGGGGCGGCTCAACGCATCTGCTTTGTTGTGTAGCCCGGGTTTGTAGACGATGTCGTAGTGGAAGTGGGTTTCAAAGGAAGTCCACCCAGCACACCTGTCGTCGTGAGAGCGTCGGCTGCAACTTCAGGTATTTGAGGCTGCAGTGGTCAGTGTAAACTGTGGTCTTGTTTCCCTCTAGATAACACCTCTACGCCTTGAAAGCTGAGACTATCGCTAAGGCTTTCTTGTCGTGGATTGGGTAGTTCAGTTCTGCTCCGTGTAGCTTCTTACTGAGGTAGGCGATGGGCTGCAAACCACGTCTGTGATCTTGCGTCAGTATTGCTCCGACAACCTGGTCACTAGCGTCTGCTTCCACCAGGTTGTCTTTGTCTTGATCCGATATGATGACTACTGGGGCAGTAGTCAGTGCAGTCTGTAGCTGCTCCATGGCTTGCTGTTGAGGAGTATCCCATTAACATGGCGTATTATTTTTCAGTAAGTTCGTCAGTGGCACTTCTGTCTTAGCATACTGTGGCACGAACCTGTTGTCGTAGTTTGCAAAGCCTATGAACTGCTGCAACTCCTTTACGTTCTAAGGGACTTTCCACGACTTGACGACTTTGATCTTCCGCGGGTCCACGTGTACGCCCTCCGCACTCACCATGTGCCCGAGAAACTGCACCTTCTTCAAGGCGAAGTCGCTCTTCGACAACTTCACGTAGAACTTATTTTTCCGCAGGATCTCGAAGACTTTCCGCAGATGCTCTACGTGCTCCTTCATGTTCTTAGAGTAGATGAGGATATTTTTCAGGCACACCACCACGCACTCATAGGATGTGATTCATCTCCGGCCGGACTGTCGCCGGTGCGTTTGCAGAGTCCGAACGACATCACTAAGTACTCGTAGGAGCCATATCTGATACGGAATGGCGTCTTGAGGATCGAGTTCTATGCCATCTGGATCTGCAAGTAACTCGACCATAGGTCCAACTTCGAAAACACTGTTGCACAACGTAGTTGGTCTAAAAGATCATCTATGTGTAGTACGGGGTATTTGTTCTTGACTGTCTGTTTGTTCAGTGCCCGTTAGTCATGCACATCCGTAAGCTATCGTCCGGCTTTGGAGTGAAGAGAACTAGTGCGCCGTAGGAAGTGGTGGATAGGCGGATCAGTTGTCTGTCCAGTAGGTACTCAATCTGTTTCTTCATGTCTGTCAGTTCGGTCGGACTAAGGTGGTATAGTGCACGGGAGACGGGTTTCGCACCTGGTTCCTCCACGATCTCGTGCTCGTGGGTTCGCGCTGGATACACTCCTGTAGGCAGGTCATCTGGCATGATGCTCTTGTACTCCGCTAACACCTCATGTACTGCTGCAGGTAACTCCGAACTCGGCTTCTCCTCCTTTGCTGCCACCATCACCAGCGCTAAATAACCCGTGTTACTCTCGTTCACCGTCCAGCTGAACCGTGCAAGTGTTGTTTCTGGAACATCCCCTATATCCGTCGAGCTTCCAGCTCCACACGTTTCCCGTTGTTGTAGATGCACGCCTTCCGGTTGACCCAGTCAATCTCGGGGTTGAACCGCTTTATAAAATCACGCCAAAGATGAAATCTAATCCCTTTATGTTCGTGATCGGCAACGTCGGCTTCCACCTCAACGCCCCTATCTGCAGCTGCAGTGTTGACTCGCCGTGGATGGGAAGCTTCGTACCGTCCAAAATCGTTGCTGTAACCTGGGTCTCCTCCGAGGACTCTCCAATCTTCTCCAACGTCCCGTGGTCACACATCGAGTAGGACGCACCACTGTCGACCATCCCCTGTAGGCGTCCCCCGTTGCAGATCACCTTGAGGAGTAGTGGCTGCTGTCGCTCCGAGTAGCTGTAGATGGTCTTGCTTACACGGTCATAGGGTATGTCGAATATATCATCCCTAGGTCATACGCTTGAAGCTGCTGACTCAATATCAGTTTTCAACTGAGTAGGGTTAGAAGGATTCATCTAAGGCCGATCCAGCTTCTCCTTGGCCATGAACCTTCTCCTAAGCCTTTGCAGTTGTGTAGGCTTCACCTGTGGGGAACGGCGGGGAGCCTTAACACCGTGATGCTGGGAGAGAATATTAACTCCTCGGAACGCTCGACCCTTATAAATGCTCCGGAGTGGGGTCCCCTACCGATATAATTCATGACTCTCCCTTTATAAAGGTTTAGAAACTACAGAAAGTAACATTCTTAGTTAAAGTATCTTTATAGGATAACTTTAACAAATTCTTACTTGTCGGGGTGTACGGCAAATTTCTTGGCCGGCGCAGAGTCTTGTTTCGCGGAGTCTCCTTTTATCTAGGCGATTTTCCTTAATGTCGGCTGGTCCTAACATTTTAAATTCGCGCCTACATATTCTCATTTGTTGTCACGTTGTCTGTTTTCTGTTTCGGGGGTGCCACACTGTTCTTGCCCTTCAGCTCCGCACGTGCTTTCTTCATTTTCCAACACGCCAAGATACGATGTCCTGTAGCGCCGCAAAACTCGCACGTCTCATTTTTTGCTAGCTGCTGCTTTGCATCACCCTTGTCGCTCTCCATCGGGTCGGCAGTCGTGGGTGGTGCCGATCGCCCCATGCCATTATTTGGCTGGTTGCGTCGCGTTCCGTAGTAGCTACTGTTCTACGCGTCTAACTGTTCGATCTGTGCTACCCGAAACTGCGCCCACGTCCCTTCGCCTTGGACAATTTGTTGTAATTCCACTCGAGATATGGGCCTCATGATAGTGTTGCTGCGAGCCGTATGCGCATTGCGTCTTTTGTCGGGGTCGTGCATCCAACGGCTTCTCACTAAATTTCGAGTTCAGCTACAAATCGACGAACGTCGTTTCTTTTCACTACAGGATCGAACGCCTTTGGTAGCCTCGGCTTTACTGCTTCGAGGTTGCTTGTAGCTGCTGCCATTGTCGCAGGTATAAATGTCGGTGCCGCCGCCGTCGCTGCTGCTGCTGCGGCTACCAATTGATTCACAAGGAGTTTTTTGAGTCCTAGGATCCCCGCACGTATCTGCTCCTTCTTGGCACGTAACTCCGCGATTTTCCGTACGAAATTACATCTATTTACCTCCATTTAACAATTTATCTGAAGATGTGCGACAAAAACTTATAAGTTCTAGGCGTTGGTCGACCTTCTTCGAATCGTATTAATTGTAATAAAGGCGAGCGCTGATACTGTACTTAGCGTAAGTCTCCCTTAGTCAAAAACCGCGTCCGATCTCAGCCGTTGAGAAGAAACTCAATCCGACAATCCAAATTCCAACGTTTTTTTGCTAGATTCTCTGGGCTGTTGAGATTCGAATCGATCGAACGGTTGAAATTCCAACTTTTTGGCAATAATCCTAAGGGTGTTCGAAAACCGGATCGAGGGGGACTTAGAAAAATTGTGCGTAACTGGTTTTACATACCCGAATCGGCGCTTTCGTCATCGTCCCCGCAGTTTTTAAAGGCCGATTTTTAGCGGTAGAAGACTTCGCGGGTAAACGAGCTCTGGTTACCAGAGTAGGATCGATAGGATCTAGTTCAAGAAAGAGAAATGAATTAATTGATTCACCTGGGTACAACACGAGGCTATTTTTAGCCTTGACACAACGCCAGTAACCCATGTGTTATGCGAATGTTCTGAGGGTCGTGAAGTGTCCCGAACAGGACCTTTTTGAATTCTGTACACGCAATTTGGTTCGGTGATATAACAATAGTAAAATATAGGAATGCACCTAACCTAGGAAATCAAGCATAAGCATGAATCATACAATAATCCTAAGCTAGAAATAGCATAATATAGGCAATTCAAGATAGCAAAGAAAGCATAGGCCGTCGTACTCTCGCATCATCCTTGACCTGCGGAAGGTCAACGCTCACCTCCAAGTTCCCAAGTTCAAGTACAAGGGCTTGAGTCGGGTCGCGGAGATCATTCGCCCAAACGACTGGATAGTCAGGCTACCACCATGTTTTTGGGCTTCTAATTGGATGGAAACTTCTATTGTTTTACATCCTTACCTTTCGGCTTGGCAACAGCCCCGTTCGTCTTCACCCAGCAAATTGAGCAACTAGGCAAGAGATGGCGCGCGCTCGGAGTGCGCGTAACACTATACGTGGCCATTTCACTTTTCCTCTGCGACTTCGAGGCGCAAGCCCGTTCGACGTGTATCAAAGTTCTCCAAGATCTGAAGGCAGCGAGATTCGTGATAAATGCTAAGAAATCAAACCTATATCCCACACACCACTTGCGCTTCTTTGGGATGGAGCTCGACACGGAACGAGGGATGTTTCTCGTCGGAACAGATCGATGCGAGCAACTACTGCAGGAGCTCCGCCTACTCATTACAAAAGGGCAATCGGGCCGACAAGTGCTGATTCGCAAGATTGCCCGAATTAGTGGATTTCTCAGCTCCATGTCGCTCGCGCTAGGTACGATGGTGCGTGCCTTCAGCCATGAGCTGCTGCACTTGATCCACTCCGCGTAGTCTTGGAACTCAAAGGTTATAGTGTCACCAGGATCCATGGAGGAATTGTTGTTTTGGACAGTGCACTTCGATCGTTTCAATGGTACTCCATTCCACCAGAGTCAACGTTTTGATGGCGTGATCCACGTCGACGCAAATGCACACAGATGGGGTGCCACCTTGGCCAAGTTCCCAAGTACATCATGCGAGGCAAGCGAGTGCATGTCACGTAGGCTTCTCACCACATCCAGTACGCGACAAGAGCTCGAGGGAGTGCTCTTGGCACTGCGGACATTCGCAACCCGAATCGCGGGTGCTCACGTCCTGGTCCGGGTGGAAAACCCGGCAGCCATGTTCATCTTGCGCAAGGGGGGATCCCGTCAGGCGGACCTTAACGTTGACATGCTAAGCGATCATCCAGTTTTGTCTCGGCAACACAACACGCCTCGTGATCGAATGGATTCCGAGAGAGCTCAACGCCCATGCGGATGACCTATCCAAGCTGCAAGATCATGATGACTACTCCCTACACGCACCTTGGTTTCACCTCTTAGAACGCCACTGAGGGCCCCACGCGATTGATGTATTTGCTAACGCTCGGAACAATCACGTCCAGCGCTTCTGCTCCAAGATATTGCACCCCGACGCGTTCGCTGTCAACGCATTATCCCTTTCTTGGAAAGGCGTGTCAAGATTACGAGACTGGAATGATGTGACTAACAGGAACAGCAGTACAAATATGAAACCCTAAGTTGGTGTACCCCCTAAGGTATCACCCACTACAGCCTACAATAATAATAAACATATTATGTTTGACACACCCCCATAGGCAAAGTGGGGGAGACCTAGGGGTCACAAGACCAGTCAAGGCAAAGCAAGGCAACAACAAGCTCAGGGTGGATCTCAAGGATTCCACACAAATTCCGAGCACAAGCAAGCAGTCACAAGACCAGTTCACATGCATGTTTATAACAAAGCAAGAGATACAGTGATCACAACCTAGCAAAAGTAAACATGCAGGTATAGATATATATAGTGATCACAGTACAAGCAAGATCAAGAGGTAAGCAAGTGAGGCCCGGTAGGTACAAGGCCTAGCAGAGTGCAAAAGCGCTGATGGTCACAAGGCTGAAGCGCCTTGGTGAACACATCAGCAGTGTTGGCCTCCGTGGCCACGTAACGCAGACAGAGCTGACCACGCTGCTGCAGCTCTCGAGCAAGGAAGTACCGCAGGGCAATGTGCTTCGTTCTGTGCTCCAGTCTGTGCTCCTCACACAAGGCAATGGCAGCCTTGTTGTCGACGTACAGCACTGGAGGAGAACGAGGCCGCTCTCCGAGGTCGGTCAGCAGGTAGGTCAGCCAGCGCAGCTCCTGAGCAGCCATGGCTGTGGCGTAGATCTCAGCCTCACAACTGGAGCTGAGAACAGAAGACGAACGAGTAGAACGCCAAGAAACTGAGCCAGAGCCAAGGCTGAAGGTGTAACCCTGTGACGACCGCTGAGTAGCCTGGTCGTCTGCCCAAGAAGCGTCTGAGTGCCCTGTGAGAACAACCCGGTCTCGCCCTCCAAGCACAAGCCCCATGCCCGACGTACTGCACAAGTAGCGCAACACCCTCTTAGCAGCATCCATGTGCTCCTTCCGGTGACGGCCAGGAGCGACATAGCGTGCTAGGATGCTAAGAGGGTATGCAAGGTCAGGTCGAGTGCAGGTCATCAGGTACATGAGGCAGCCCACAAGCTCTGGATACGGGCCACTCGGCTCTACGGACTCATCCGAAGGCAGAGCTGAGAGCGAGTGACCGGTAGGCAGAGGAGTGGACTGAGGCGAGGAGTACGTGAAGCGGAAGCGCTGGAGAACCTGCTGCACCATGTGTGACTGAGTCAGGGTGATGGTGCGCCGTGCTCTGTCCCGGGTGATCCGCAAGCCAAGATAGCTCGTCAGCTCACCCAGGTCTGTGCACGTGTGTCTCCTCTGCAGCTCCGACTTCACGTGAGCGAGTGCCGCTGTGTCAGCAGTGGCAAAGACCAAGTCGTCGACGTACACGAGGATGTAGAACGGCGGCAGCGAGGTGTCGGTGCGTAGAAACAGCGACGGGTCAGCAGTAGAGGGAGCGAACCCAAGAGCCGCAAGTGTCGTCCTCAGTGTGTCGTGCCACTCACGTGGCGCCTGGCGGAGACCGTAGACCGGCCGCTGAAGCCTCCACTGGGTGCCAGGAGGAACTGACCCAGTGAAGCCAGGGGGGCGGCGCAGCCAGATCTCCTCGTGCAGGCTGCCCTGCAAGAAAGCAGTGCTGAAGTCAAGAGAGTGAAGCTCGTAGTCGCGGTGAGCGGCTATGTGCAGCAGCACCCGAAGAGTAGTCATCTTCGGGGTGGGGGAGAAGGTCTGAAAGAAGTCTACTCCCTCTCGCTGACTGAAGCCTCGAGCCACGTAGCGCGCCTTGAAGACAGGTGGAGAACCCGGCGGCCGCTTCACCCTGAAAATCCACATGCCACTGACGATGTTCGCCCCAGGAGGGGGAACCTCGTCTACGTAGGTGCCTGTGGACTTCCAGGAGGCCATCTCTGCGTCCATGGCTGTCTGCCACTGAGAGGAGTAGGGACCCGCCATCGCCTCAGCGTAAGAGCGTGGGGTCGGGATGTCTGGTGCATCCGGGTCTCCCTCAGGGGCAACTAGCAAGGACACGAGACGGGGCAAAGCAGCAGCAAGGCAGTGGAACTCCTCCTGTCTGTCCTCAAGGACGTCCGTGCCGAGGGCACACTCACCCCCGACGGACGGAGGACAGGCAGACGCAGACTCAGACTCAGCGACAAGGCTGGCAGCGTAGTCTAGGCGACAGCGAGCAGCAAAGTCAACCAACTCAGTGACCAGAGCAGACGCAGCAGAGGACTCAAAGGTCGGGTCAGTGACAACTGTAGCGAGGAGACGCGTAACAGTAGGACTGGCCGCACGACGGGAGTCAGACTCCGGGTCAGGAAGAGTAGGAAGAGAGGACGCAGGAGGAGACGGCAGCGGGACACGCTGCGGAGCAGTGGAGGGACGCAAAGTCATGTAGTGAGTGCCAGGGACAGGAGGAGGACGCTCACGCGGGACACGACGACCAGTGCGAGTAGTACGAACAGGCGACGCAGGACGAGACTCAGGCTCACGACGCTCTGTAAGACCTCCTGTGGGACCAGCGTAAGGAGAGGGAGCAGGGAGAGGCGAGGCAGGCGGTAACTGTGACTGCGGTGGGACAGGCAGAGGACACTCGACGGAGGGAGGAGGACTAGGAGGAGGAGCCTGACCAAGAACCTGCTGAAGGAGCGGTACGAAGTACGGTCACGGCCGCGCAGCGTCTCCAGAACCAGCAGGGACACCAGCGGCAGCCCCAACGCCCGAGTCCTCAGCACCAGCAGCAGCTCCAACACCCGGGTCCTCAGCACCAGCAGCAGCGCCACCGGTCGGGTCCTCAGCACCAGGAGTAGCTCCAACGCCCGAGTCCTCAGCACCAGCAGCAGCTCCAACGCCCGGGTCCTCAGCACCAGCAGCAGCTCCAACGCCCGGGTCCTCAGTACCAGCAGCAGAGCCACCGGTCAGGTCCTCAGCACCAGCAGTAGCGCCGCCGGTCGGGTCCTCAGCACCAGCAGCAGCGCCAACGCCCGGGTCCTCAGCACCAGCAGCAGCTCCAGCGTCCGGGTCCTCAGCACCAGCAACAGCGCCACCGCTCGGGTCCGCAGCACCAGGAGCACCACTCCGAAGACTGCAGCGCCGTGTGTACCACTCTCGGATCACCTGAATGGGGGGGAGCTCCTGGGTAGGAGGGGAAGTACTGGGACGAGCTCCAGAAGCACCTCTCCGGAGGCGGCAGTACTCGAGGTACCTCTCCTGCAGCTGCTGGGAGGAGAGGGCTCCTCCAGGTGTAGTACGCTCAGGCTCAGCACCCGAAGACTCAGCACCCCCAGACTCAGCACCCCCAGACTCAGCACCTCCAGGCTCCACACCTCCAGGCTCCGCACCTCCAGGCTCAGCACCCCCAGGCTCCGCACCTCCAGGCTCAGCACCCCCAGGCTCCGCACCCCCAGACTCAGCACCCCCAGACTCAGCACCCCCAGGCTCAGCACCCCCAGACGCAGGACGCGAGTCAACAGCTACCTCGACAGGCTCACCCGGGTCTACCTGGGACACACCTGAGGGAGCGGCACCCTGAGGGGGGAGGGGGTCTGGTACCTCAGCACCTGGAGCGAGGAAGAGAGGCGGGGGGGGGAGCGGGGCAGTGCGGTAGGGGAAGAGGCGGTAGAAGGGGACGGACTCGTCAAAAGTGACGTCCTGAGAGGCCAGAACCCGGCGCGAGGTGACGTGGTAAAACTGCCATCCAGGCGCGTCAGGCACAAAGCCAAGAAAGACACAGGGAACGGCGCGACGCGAGAGCTTGTCCGCGGACGTGTCGCGGACAAAAGCTCGAGATCCCCAGACCCGGAAACGCGACGCATCGCCAACCTCTCCCGTCCACCGCAGTGTCGGGGAAGTCTCCGGCAAGGAGACACGGGGCCAGAGGTTGAGCTGATGCGCAGCGTATCGGACCGCAAACGGCCACAGAAAGTGGGGAGCAGCCGCATGGGTCAGGGAGGTACGAGCGACCTCCATGACTAGGCCAATGCGGCGCTCAGCGACCCCATTCTGCTGCGGAGAGGCCGGAAGCGTGAACGACTGCTCAATGCCGTGCTCAGCACAGTAGGCTGCCAAGAGGTCGGAGGCGAACTCACCACCTCTGTCAGAGTGCAAGCGCAGGACAGGAAAGTCCGAGTGAAAGCGCTTGCCTAGCTGGAGACGGGCTCGGCTGATCCAGGGGATCAAAACACCAGGGACGTCACCCTTGGCGCGCAAGGGGAAGACCGTGGTGTAGCGCGAGTAGTCGTCAACAACTATCAGGAAGTACCTCTCCTGACCCTGACCACGGACGCGGGCTGGGCCCCACACGTCCATGTGGAGCGTCTGCAAGGGAGCAGTCGTCGGGGGAAAGGAGGAGGAGTGAGGAGCGGCGCGCTGCCGCCCCTCGACACAGGGAATGCAGTCAGGAGCAGGGGAGTCGGGAAGGGGAGGGAGCACCCTGGGAAGACCAGCAACAAGGTCCCGCTTGTGCATGGCCCGAAGGCGCTGCACAGACGGGTGACCAAGGCGGTGGTGCCAGAGGACAGTCTCATGTGCCAGAGAGCGACACGAGCAGGGGGCGGACAGCTGACCTGACGCAGACGCAGACGCAGCTACCTGAGGGGACTCAGTGGTCAGTGTGTACAGGTCCGACCCCGGCTCTCGAGTGAAAGTAGCCAGGTGGCGGCCCGTCCGAGCACACGTGCAGTGTGTCACACGCTCGTAGGCAGGGGTGAACTGGTGAACACCCCCGTCCTGCAGCGCACAACCTGCCACCAAGTTCGTAGAGAACGAGGGGAGGTAGAGACCTGAGAGCGTGCCGGACGGAACCGCTGGACACGGAAGTGTAGTGGAGGAGGTCGCAATGACCGGACCCCCAGAGGGGTCAGCAAGAGAGACAGCAACCGGCCGAGCTAGTGGCTCAAGGACAGTGCGGTCACGAAAGAAAGAGCGAGAAGCACCTGAGTCCAGTGTGAAGGTGTGCAGTGCTGCAGTCGACTCAGTACCAGGGGGCACAGACGCACTAGCACCTAGGGCAGCTGCTGCAGCAGGACCTGTGGGAGCAGACACACTAGCACCTAGAGCAGCAGCTGGGCTGGCCTGAATGCCCGGGTCGGGCGGAACACGCAAGTACTGGGCACCCTCTCCACTAATAGACATCGCATACATAGCAGTGAGAATAGCATCAAAGTCTAAAGCCCAGATATCAACACCCTTCTTTTCCAGCTCAGGCCAGCGGGGGAGCTCAGTAGACCCAGGAAACTGGATGCGCCACGCGTCAGTCAGGCGCTGGAAGCAGCGCTGCGTGGGGTGCGGCCTCCCACATGGCTGGCCAGTGCGGTCACCAGTGCGGATGACGTACGTGCAAGTGTACCCACGCTGCGCGTACCACTCACGGGCGGCCTGGAGGGTCGGGGCGTGCTGCTGACTCTGGCCACCTCCAGCGTCTCCACGGCCACCACCGCCACCGCCGCCGCCACCGCCTCGGCCACCTCCACCCCTGCCACGGCCACGACCGCCACCGCCGCCGCTGCCACCTCCGCCTCTGCCACCACCCCCGCCGCCGCTGTCACCACCCCCACTGCCGCCACTAGCCTCTCCAGACCCACCGCCACCTCCACTGTCTCCACCCCCGCCTCCCCCGCCTCCACCCCCACCCTTGCCCCCCCTGCTCTTGCGGCGCCCGCTCGAAGCAGACGCAGCCCCGACCTTCTCAGCACCAAGGAGGTCGACAGCAGCAGCAGTGGCGACAGAGGGGAGAAGGGGGGAAGGGGAACACCCCTCGAAGAAGGGGGTGCGGGGCTCGCCACGAGAGGCACCTACGGCGACGATGCTCGCCTCAGCTGCAAGTAGGTCCTTCTCGAGGAGGGCAATGGTGAGCTCAGTAGGGGAGCGAGCTAGAAAGGAGTCCCTGACTGTGCGCAGAGAGTCAGGGAGGCGGGTGACAATGTGGTAGAGGGTGAGCCAGAGCGGGGGGGGGTTGCTAGCAAGGAACTCGGCAGGCATAGCAGCGCGAAAACGGGCCTCACTAGTCTTGAGGTGGGTGATGAGATCAGCGACAGTGTGAAAGGAGGCCAGGTCGGGGAACAGGTAGGGCAGGGAGAGGCGGCCTAGGGTGGCAGACGCAGGCGAGGAGTAGCGAGCAACTACGGCTGTGTACAGTTCCTTAGCAGTCTTGCACTGGCCGAAGTGCTCGCGCTCATCTAGCGGCAGGGAGTTGCGGATAGCAAAGCGAGCGTGTGCGTCGCGGGTCTGCCACTGGGAGCGCAGTGTGCTAGCAGCAGAGGAGTCAGGGGCAGTAGCATGGCCTAGGGCGTGGTCGTACAGTGAAATGTCTTCCTTGGCAGTGAGCTGTAGGAAAAGGTGCAGATCATCGAGCCAGGTGTCAAATTTCACTGGGCGGCCCTCAGCGTCGAAGGCTAGAACAGGAGCAGTAGCCATGGTAGCAGGAAAAGCCGGCGGCGGCCGATGGAGTAGACTCGGCGGTTGCGGCTGCTGCAGGATCGGCGGCGGCTGCTGCTGCTGGGTCGGCGGCGGCTGCTGCTGCAGAGGCAGCGGCGGCTGATTCTGCTGTAGCTGCGGCGGCCGCTGCTGTAGATTGCGGCGGCTGCTGCTGCCGTAGATGCGGCGGCTGCTGCTGCTGTAGATGCAGCGGCGGCTGCTGCAGAAGATGCGGCGGCTGCTGCTGCTGTAGATGCAGCGGCGGCTGCTGCAGAAGATGCGGCGGCTGCTGCTGCTGTAGATGCAGCGGCGGCTGCTGCAGAAGATGCGGCGGCTGCTGCTGCTGTAGCTGCAGCGGCGGCTGCTGCAGTAGATGCGGCGGCTGCAGCTGCTGTAGATGCAGCGGCGGCCGCGGCAGGAGAGGCGGCGGCGGCTGCTGCAGCAGTTGCGACGGCCGCGACTGCAGTCTCTGCCGCGGCTGTTGCTGCAGGCCCGACCGCGGCGACGAAGGCGCGGGGGGGTCGAGCGCAGCACGGAGCAGCGCGACGGGCCGCGCGCGAAGAAAAAGAACCGCGCGCGCTGGCGGCTAGCTAGGCGCGCGCGAAAAACGGCCGCGCGCGGGCTGCTGGCTGGTCGCGCGCACGAAATAGGCCGCGCGCGGGCGGCTAGCAGATCGCGCGCGGTAAAAAAAAAGATAGCGCACTAGGGGCGCAATAGGAGGCGCACTAGGGGCGCAATAGGAGGCGCACTAGGGGCGCTTGATAGGTATGTAGGTAGGTAGGTAGGTAGGTGGGCCCTTAAAAAAAAAAAACGGTCCTAGGGAAGGACCTGCTCTGATACCATGTCAAGATTACGAGACTGGAATGATGTGACTAACAGGAACAGCAGTACAAATATGAAACCCTAAGTTGGTGTACCCCCTAAGGTATCACCCACTACAGCCTACAATAATAATAAACATATTATGTTTGACAAGGCGAGCGATGCTTTGCCTTCTCGTCACCACACTTAATCCCCGCTACACTTTGCCATGCGGAACTCATACAGGCAGAACTCACGCTGATAGTTCCCCAGTGGACCAGAGCGTCATGGTGGCCGCTTCTCCAACTGTCCACTCAATCGTGGGCCCCAGCAGTAGTAGCGCACCTTTCCCTTGCCCAAGGCATTCAATGCCTTCGGGCAAGTTCACACACCTCTGCATTTTCTGGACTAGGATTGCCGGACAGCCCTGTCATTACTTTGCGTGTAAACTATGCAATCCAATAAAAATTGTCAATGTGTGATTTCATGACTTTTGGCCAAACTACAGCAACAATTGATGCACGTAATTAGCCACGTTTACACACCATCTACAATTGAGACGTACCGACCTTATTGACAGAGATTTCGCACCTTCTGTACCCAAGTTAAGCTCGAGTTCCTACCGGCAACCGACCTGACGCTAGCGCTGTATCTCATCCACCTGCTCAACAACAAGCCAACTCTCTCTGTGATCAACCTCACATGTTCGGCAGTAGCCTTTGCCTATCGCATGACAGGCGAAGTCTCCCCTACTGTCGGACCATTCACCCTGCAAGTGCGGGAGTTTGCCAAGCGACATGGTCTTCGGCCTGCTAGGACCAAAGAACTCATATCTCTCCATCAAGTGCAAGACATGGACCGTCCCTTCCTCGAGTCATCGATTCATACGGAATACCAGAAGTGCTTGATTCCTCCTCTCATGTTTTTGGCATTCTTGTGCTACTCTGACCTCGTATCGCTCCAATGGAATAGTTCGAGGAGAAGGCAATGTGGCTACCCATCCCGCACTCCAAGACGGACCAGGAAGGGAGGGGTGTCTGGATCCCAGTGGCGGCAATTTCAGGCCGATACTGCTCGGTGAGGTGCACATGCAAATTCATACGCATTGCAGGCCTCACAAAGGTACCACATGGACCGCTGATAAGAGTTTTCCCAAAGAATTTGCAAGCCACACCCGTCAACAAATGGCCATCCTACGTCACGATCAGAAATTGGTGCAACAGACAGGCTGGACTGGATGTCGCACACATCGGAACCCACTCATTCCGCAAAGATGCAGCCATGGTGGCAACAAGCCTCGGAGTTCCTGACCGGCTCTTCAAACGCATGGGCCGATGGCGCAGCGACAGCGCGAAGGAGATGTACGTTACAATCGCGCAGGATCAGCTCATCTCCCTCTCCATGCAGAAGCAGGACCCTTCAACGGCTTCCTCGCCCGCCATGCATCAGCTATCAATCGAGCGGCACCGCCAGCCCCGACCGCACCTGCCTCAGAAGACCCATATGAAATGATAACGCAACCTTTGCAAGTTGGACTAAGTAAACTTTCACTTTTTTTTTTTTAATGGAAAATGTAATAACATGTAACACTTGATAAAATTTTGTATTATGAAAAGGGGCACGTGGCCAGCACAGCAAAGGTAGCGCCGAAGCGCTACTCACCCTCTTTTGCCTACAAAAGAGAGACATGGGACATTCGTCCCCACCCACGCTTTCATTTCGGAATTGTAGTTCTAATTTCCCACCCGCTTACCCAATTGCGTATGTGTCAGAATCCCAGCCACTAACCACTGGGATAAAAGGGCTTGTTTGTGTAGCGGGTGAGTGCGCCCATAACCCCCCAGGCCAACGTGCCTGTAACCCTTCCCTAGGATCAATCGGGGATCACCAGTGGACCTCTGACACCCCCCCGCACTGGGATGCCCGAGGTGCACACACCGGGATTCGAACCCGAGACCTTCGCTCTGATACCATGTCAGAATCCCAGCCACTAACCACTGGGATAAAAGGGCTTGTTTGTGTAGCGGGTGAGTGCGCCCATAACCCCCCAGGCCAACGTGCCTGTAACCCTTCCCTAGGATCAATCGGGGATCACCAGTGGACCTCTGACAGTATGCTCTTATGTAAACCTAAATAGGACGAGAACGATGTACTACAACCCATATGAAATGATAACATTGCCTTTCCCCAAATGAAATGATAACGCCGCCTTTGCCTCAGTAAACTTTAAGAATTCGGCGAATAGAAAATCTTGGCACATATGTTGTATCGAACTGTTGGTGGCCGACCGAAATCGCTCGTCTCTTCCCCGCGCTAAAACGTGTGGATAAATACCATTTTCTTCCGAAAGTAAAAGGGTGGAAATGACTAAAAGAAGTCAGCTTCCTCGCGCTGACTGAAACCTCTAACCACATAGCGCGCCTTGAAGACTGGAGGAGATCCCGGTGGCCGCTTCACCTTGAAGATCCACATGTCATCGACTACGTTCGCCACTGGAGGGTGAACCTCGTCGACGTAGCTGCCTGTGGATCTGTAGGAGGCCATCTCTGCGTCCATGGCAGCTCTCCACTGAGAGGCCCAAGGCCCTGACACTGCCTCAACGTAAGTCCCAGGAGTCGGTATGTCAAGGGCGTCGGGGTCTCCCTCAGGGGTGAGCACCATGGCACAGATATGAGGCGAAACGGCTGCCAGGAACTCCAGCTCAAGCTGGAGCAGCCACGACACGAGTGGCGTAGTCAAGGCGGCGAGTAGTGGCGAACTCAGTGACTGCGGCAGTAAGGGCGGAGACAGAGGACAGAGAGGCACAAGAGTCTGTAACAAGAGAGGCGAGATCACGAGAGATAACAGGACGGTACGTGCGGTAGTAGTCGGTGACAGGAGTAGAGAGGGAAGCAGTGAGGGCTGACTCAGGGGGAGAAGGAAGCACAGACGGAGACGGACGAGGGGAGCTAGAATGAAACAGGGCAGTACGAAGTCAGTGACGGGAACAGGGGACGAGGGACGAGCACGAGGAGAGCGAGAAGCCCAAGTGTGAGAAAGAGGAGGGGACAACAAAGGCTGAGAACAGGGGAAAACAGCCGGGCTGGGGTCAGGAGTAGGAAACATGGGACCGTAGGAAGGACGAGAGGGGGAGGAGGGAGGAGGAGGAGAGGGGAGACCGAGGGTCCGAAGACCAGAGACAGGAGTCGGAGGCGGCGGCTGCTGCTGCTGCGCCTGCTGTGGCTCCTGCTGCTCCTGCTGCTTCTGCTGCTGCTGCTGCTGCTCCTGCTGCGGCGGCTGCTGCTGCTCCTCCAGCTAATGTAGCTCCAGCTGCTGCCGCTCCAACGCTAGCCTCTCTCGCTCCAATTCCAGCTGCTCCTCACGTGCACGGCGAAGAAGGGCCTGGTGCCGGGTCGGGTAGGGGTGGGGAGGAGGAGTAGTGTCCGGGGCGGTGGTAGCCCCAAGACCGCCCTCCAAAGTACCAGTCGCACCACCCCTAGAGCCAGCACCACCAGCAGCAATGCGGCCAGTCCCGGGCTCTAAACTCCAGGTCCAGCAGAGGGCGCACCCGCACACCTAGTCGTAGCACCCCTAGGGACAGCTCGACTAACACAAGCTCCCTGGAGACTAGAACCTCCTGCAGATACGGGCTCAGCTCCAACTCCAGCACCTACAGAACCAAGACATCGTGCAGACGCACTCTCAGCTCCAACTCCAACACCTCCAGAGCTAGCACCTCCAGGGTCCGCGCCATGAACACCAGCACCCTCAGGGTTTGCAGCTGTCTGTTGTGGAAGTGCTGACGGCTGCTGTGATGACTATGAGGAGAACTGCGGCGAAGGGGACGGGACCTGAGGGGCTACTGAGGGGGGGTAGATAGCGTGTGACACACCTGACGGGGCTGGACCAAGGGGGGAAGGCTGTACCGGAGGAGCAGGAGGGGGAGTGGGTGTCAGGAAGAGGGGGGGAGGGGGAACTGGAAGACCTCGACAGGGGTACCTGGTGTAGTAGGGGGCTGACTTGTCAAAACGGACGTCATGAGAGTCATGGAACCGGTGAAGGGGAGGGTGGTAAAAGGTGAAGTCAGAGGAGACCTGGTCGAAAGACTGGTCGGTGTAACCCTTGGCCGAAAAACACATGGCCAGAGGTTCAGCTGGTGCGCGGCGTACCGAGCCGCGTAGGGCCACAGAAAATGGGGGGCACGGGCGTAAGTAGGCTAGGTGCAATAGGCGCTATGGGCGCTTCGGGAGTGGTAGGCGAGGTGCAGCGGGATCTACGGTAGGGTGCCATGGGCACGGGAGGAACGGGATCCTAGGAGGATCCAACCCAGGTGATACCATGTCAGAAACGGAATGATGGTGGTATTACTGTGACTTGGGGTGGGGTACATATGCCTAACCCTAGCAACTGTACTCCACATGACAAGCCTCAGTACAGGCTACAACATTTGACACAAAACACTTATTTGTCAGTGTGGTCCCTGTACTTCAAACTGGAAACTCAGTGCAAAAATAAAGAAGATGCTGAAATTTCAGGCAAACCAGAAAAATTGGCTCCAGATTCAGCGTAATCAGCATCTTTTACGCCGATAAATAAGGGCCTGGTGGAGAGCGAGGTGAGGGGCTCTAGGGCGGGTGCAGGATGAGGTGGCCGAAATGAGCGGCGCCGGGCGAGGAGCCGCGGAAGAGGTGAGGGCGATGGCCCGTGGCGCTCTCAAAGTGCCGGCACACGTCGTCCACTGCTGCCTGCGCAGCAGCCGTGCTGTCCCCCAGCACACACACCGTCCCCCCACTGCCACCCCCCGTTATCTTGGCGCCCCACAGCGGCCCCTGTGGCCATAATACATCGCAGGGAGACAGGCATGGAGGTGTTGGGAGGCAGGCGTTGGGTGGACAGGTGTTGGGAGGGAAGGCATGGGGAGGAATGAATTGGGTTGGAAGAAAAGGCAGCACGCCCATGCATGTGCACGTTGGCACGATACGGGTGTGGGCTCTTTGCAACAACCTTCTAATCTTCCATGTATCACTTTACCGCATGGGCAGCACCACTCACTTGCGGCCCCATGTGTGTGCGGGCGAGGGCGACTATGAGGTCGGTGGCGGGCGACCCCAGCCTGCACGCCGTGTAGCTCACATGGCTCTGCACGCCCACAGTCACTCCATGGCGCCATGGAGGGCAGGGGGAGGCGCGGAGGGAGCATGGGGTAAAAGGCGACAAGGTACGGAGAGTTGCAATGAGCAGGGAGTTGATGCTGAGGGGGGAGCGGGATGAGGGGGGCATGACATGGGCGACTTGAGGGAAGAGCGATCATTCTGAAACCTGTGGGGTATGTGGCGAGGGAGCAGAGAGTGACAACAGCGAGGTAGCAGAGAGGGACAACAGCGATGGGTGCAGGTAAGCAGCTACGGGGGGCGTACCTGCATCATCAGCTGTAAGGGGCGTACCTGCATCATCAGCTCCCCCAGCAGCGCCATCTGCTCACACCTCCCTCTGCCTGACCCACCGCCCCCAACCCCATCCGTCCCCTCATCCCCTTCCCCCTCCCCCTCTTTCCCCCTCTCCTCGTCCCCCACTCCTCCCAGCAGCAGAGAGCGGAAGCAGCGCGTGCGGAAGTGGTCCATGACAGGGTGGCGCGTGGCGGGCAGCACGGGGTAGAGCAGAGCGGGCGCCACGGTGGTGACGGGGTCGCCGTGGGACGCGTGCTGCGCGAGGAAGGCGCTGCCCCGCATGGCGAGGGGCAGCACGGGCTCCAGTGGGGGCACGCTGGCATGCACGGGCAGGGGTGCCCACATGGTTGGGATGGGGGTTGGGATGAGAGGGAGGGAGGGGAGGGTTGAGAGGGGGGGTATGGAAGAGTGTGGGCAAATGAGGAGAGGAGGACGGCGGTGCGAGTCAGGGCGTGAGGACGAAGTGGGTGAGGAGAGTGAGGGTGAGGGTGAGGGTGAGGGTGAGGGTGAGGGTGAGGGTGAGGGTGAGGGTGAGGGTGAGGGGCAGGTAGAGTGACGGCGTGACAGGGTTGGTGCAGTGTGCGAAGCACCTGAAGGGTCACACAGATAACCACTTGCCCGACCACCTGAGAATCCACCTGTGCGGGTCTAGTTCACAAAGGCATGACAGCGGTTGCATGGCGGCTGGCGTGGAAGCATGTGGTGCTGCAGTGGCGCCCTCCTGCTGCCATGGGGACATGCGGTCAGGCACACTCACGCACACAAACACACAAGCATGCACACGTCACACACATGCACGGATGCACACGTCACACACATGCACGGATGCACACGTCACACACATGCACGGATGCACACGTCACACACATGCACGGATGCACACGTCACACACATGCACGGATGCACACGTCACACACATGCACGGATGCACACGTCACACACATGCACGGATGCACACGTCACACACATGCACGGATGCACACGTCACACACATGCACGGATGCACACGTCACACACATGCACGGATGCACACGTCACACACATGCACGGATGCACACGTCACACACATGCACGGATGCACACGTCACACACATGCACGGATGCACACGTCACACACATGCACGGATGCACACGTCACACACATGCACGGATGCACACGTCACACACATGCACGGATGCACACGTCACACACATGCACGGATGCACACGTCACACACATGCACGGATGCACACGTCACACACATGCACGGATGCACACGTCACACACATGCACGGATGCACACGTCACACACATGCACGGATGCACACGTCACACACATGCACGGATGCACACGTCACACACATGCACGGATGCACAGGGAGAAGCGAGCAGCGTGTGAATGGCAGGACACGCATGGAGTGGAAGGACACGCATGGAGTGGAAGGACACGCATGGAGTGGTTTGAACATTACACGGGCAGGGAGGAAAGAGCAGAGGCGTGTGCGTCATGACCAGCTGCATAAAACCCCTGCATGTGCTCCGCATGCCACGCACGCATGCATGCATCCCCCCAGCCCCACCTGTCAATCGCTCCGACCCACGCATGGGACTGCCTTGCCACGCGCTGCCGTGCGTGCATGGGGGGGCGTGGGCCAAGCGGAGGGCGCACAGACGCGATGCGCACGAGGTGGAAGGGCAGGAGGCAAGGCAAGCAGGGGACCACATGGCCAGCACAGCACACACACTCACATCATCGTCCCTGCTGTGCCCTCTAGCGGCATTGATAAGCGTGAGTCCCATGAACGCCGCTGCCCGCACACCGCTGTACCCTGCGCCCCCCACGCTGTGGCGCGCGCCCGAGTCGATGCCCCACAGCGCCACGTGGGGCGGCAGCGGCAGGAAGCCCTGCACGGTGGCCGGGCGGCACAGCAGCGCCAGCAGCGACGCGGGGCGTGCGAGCGTGACGGCCATCTGATCCATGATGCCGCAGGGGGCGCCCACCACCCTGTTCTCCACCTGAGAGGGGAGGGGAAGGCATTGGGAAGGAGGAGGAGGGGTAGGGAGGGGGAGGGAGGGGGAGGGAGGGGTAGGGAGGGGGAGGGAGGGGGAGGGAGGGGTAGGGAGGGGGAGGGGAGGGGGAGGGAGGGGGAGGGAGGGGTAGGGAGGGGGAGGGAGGGGGAGGGAGGGGTAGGGAGGGGGAGGGTAGGGAGGGGGAGGGAGGGGGTAGGGAGGGGGAGGGTACCTTAGAGGCGGCTGAGAGGGCGTGCGAGGGTGATTGGCATGTGGTCCGTCCATGATGCCACAGGGCGCTCCCACTATGCTCTTCTCCACGTGGTGGGGTGGGGGGACAAGGGGCCGGGGCGGGGATGGGAGAGAGGAGGATGAACGGGGAGGCGGTGTGGAGAAACAGGTGCGCGCCATGGGCAAGTGGGTACGCTGTGCTACGCGAGGTTGTGGTGTGGTGTGAACAAACATTCATGTGGAATGGGCGAGCGCGGGCAGTGAGAAGGGGAAGAGGCGAGTGCGATGCAGAGGGAGGGAGAGTGACGGCATGCAGCAGAGAGGCATGGCATGGCAAGGGGGCGATGGGGCGTACCATCTGACACATGCGGGCCAGCTGCCAGGGGGGCACGCTCATGCCCAGTGCGTGCACCAGGGCGGCCATGGATGCCACCTCCACCGCTGCTGATGACGCCACTCCCACCCCCTCCGGCACCTCCGACGCCACCACCACCGCCACCCCCTCCACCCTCCCCACCGCCCTGCCTCCGCCCCCGCCCTCGCCCTTCTCCCCCTGCCCCTGCCCCTGCCCCTGCCCCTGCCCCTGCCCCTGCCCCTGCCCCTGCCCCTGCCCCTGCCCCTGCCCCGGCTCCCCGCCCATCCATGCCAGGCGGAACTCCGCCTCTCTCTCCCTCGCCAGCACCACCAGCGACCCCCCCACATACGCCGCCCACCGCGTCCCTCCCACCCCTCCTCCCTGCTCTGCTGCGCCACTCCCTCCGCCCCCCTCTCTGCTCCCTCCGCCCCCCTCTCTGCTCCCTCCGCCCCCCTCTCTGCTCCCTCCGCCCTTCCCTCCGCCCTTCCCTCCGCCTTCCTCTCCCGAATCTCTCGCCTCTGCTGCCCCGTCCTCCTCCCCACTGCCCGTGCCTGCCCCCCCCGCCAGAACCGCATGGGCAGCGGCATAGTCAAGGCTGCAGGGGGCGGAGTGGGGGGCGGAGGCGTACAGGCCGGGGAGCAGGCGGGCGAGGGGCAGCGCAACGGACGGCACGCGGTGGTTGGTGGCGGCGGAGAGGGACACGATGCGCAGTGAAGGGGGGCGTGCAGGGGGCGAGGGAGTGGCGGAGGGGGCTGCGCGGATGACCTGAATGGCCACGTGGCACGCCTCTGCTGTTGGCATCTGGCGGGGTTGTGTGTGGGGAGGGGAGGGGAGGGAAGGGGAGGGAGGGGGGTTGCAAGATACAGGAGAGGTAAGCCAGAGAGTACAAAGAAATAGACGCACCTGAATCTACCTGAAGCCCACCTGAAGCCCACCTGAGGCGCACCTGAGGCGCACCTGAGGCGCACCTGAGGCGCACCTGAAGCACGAGCGAGCCGGAGTAATCAGCAATGCCACCCATCACATCCAGGCGCCCCGGCGCCCTGGTTACCACTAGCGGCTTCGACCAATCAAAGAGCTCCGCCGCCAGCGCCAGCTCGTGGCTCTCTGGGTCGTCACATGCTGTGGCGCTGCCAGGCGGGGGGACTGGCCGGCGAGGACGTGGAGGGGAGGAGGAAGAATGGGGGGAATGGGGGGAAGGGGCGGAGAGAGCGCAAGGGGAGGGGGACACGGATGAAGCCACAGGCGCAGCGAGGGGAAGGGCGGGCGGCGGTGGGAAGGGGAGCGCGAGAAAAGGGGACTCGGGTGAGGAGGTCGAGCGGAAGCATGGCGGCCGCTCGTCCGCAGCACAAGCGCGCGGCACTCGCCGCGCACGACCGACTACACCATCTGTGGAGATGGCACGCGCGCTGCCACCCACGCCGCAGCGACGAGCCACGCACCGCCGGCCCGGAGCGCGTCGAGCAGCGCGAGGAAGCGCTTCGTGTCGGGCAGGCCGCGGTCGTCGCCCTCCACGCGCATGGCGCCGCGCGGCATCCCCGCGATGCGTCAGGGGAGCGCACGAACTGCGCTGCCGTACGCGCCTAAACCGCACTTGGTGCAAGGTGGCGGTTAGTGGGTAGCAGGTGTGGGTTGGCGGATGATGGTGCGGGGCAAGCAAATGGGTGACGGCGGTGGCGATGCGCCCCTCGCGCGCACTCGTGTTGAACGTGTCCTGTCGCTTCGCATTCCGGCATTGGCAGCGCAAGGTGATGTTGTGCACATACTGCATAAGAGCGTCTTCGTTTGGGTGTATTGTCTGAAACGTGTTGACTTCTATTTTTGTACAACCCTGCACCCAATTATCTATTTTAGTACTGGTGAATGGAAAGCACAGCACGCTTAGAGCTTTTGCAATAAAGGCTGGCATTACACGCAGGCACGAATGACACTTAACAGCGTGATATGACATGGCCAACTGGTGTTGTCAACGTGTCTAAGTGCGCTGCAGAGGAGTGTGGAGGCTAGGAGATAGACATGGGTGTGGCTCATGCCTCAATCTCCAACGCTCCTTCTTATCACAGGCCCACAGCCCAAGTCCCGTCTGTGTGACCCATTTATGGTCGTCTAGGCACACAGGCCACGCAGGTGAAGTGGGTCGGCGGCAGCACGGCAAGCTGCACAGGAGGTGGAGGTGGAGGTGGAGGTGGAGGTGGAGGTGGAGGTGGAGGTGGTCAGGTCAGGTGCGCATGCAACTGGGGGGGTGGGTGGTGGGTGTGAGGCAGCAGGGAGTGGCGCAGGGGGCATGCACTGGCAGGTGGGCCCCAAGCCACGCAGCTGCACTGCCAGCTGTACAGGGAGGGAGGGGGTTGCACGGCGTGCATTAGCCCTGGGTGGTGGGCGTGAGTGAGTGAGCATTGAGCAGTCATACACACACGCATGGGATGGGATGGGAGGGTTGCTGTATGCGGGGCAGCACATGAGAGGTGTGCCGCCCTGCTATCTGCTGCGCATTGCACCTTCTGCTCGCCTGTGGATTGGGTTTCATTGAGGGTCACAGGCTGTCGTCTGGCGCCGCTGCCTCATCCTTCTGCGCCTTCTCTCGCTGCGCCTTCTCTCGCTGCGCCTTCTCCTTCGCACGCCTCTCCCTGTCTTTCTCCCGTCTCTCCTTCTCCTTCCTTCTCTTCTCTTCTCGCTTCCGCTTCTCCTCTTCCTTTTTCCTCTTCTCCTCCTCTTTCTGCTCCTCCTTTTCCTTCGCATCCGCATCTCCACCATCCCCACTATCACTGCTAGCGCCACTGCTGCTGTCACGGAACCCCACGAGCCGCTGCATGCTCACCACAGCGCGGCACCACCATTTGCTTCGGTCACACGCCATCACCCGCATTTGCACACCCTCCCCTCCACTCCCCCCACTCCCCCCATCACCCCCCCCATCGCCCCCTTCATCGCCCCCATGGCCCCCGGCGCCCTGGTGAAGGAGGAAGTTAGCGACGGCGGTGCGCACGAACACACCCGCCTCGCGCTGCAGCAGCGAGTTGACGAACGAGTCAATGGCGCCGGGCGGCACGGGCATGGGGATGAGGGCGGCCGCGATGGCCACCATGTCCTGCTGCAGCGCTGAGAGCGCTGCACTGCCGTTGTATGCGTAGGGCACCGCCGTGGCACCCAGGGACGTCACGGGGGGCAGGGTCCCTGCAGCACACGGAGGGAGAGCGCAGCAATGCGAGTAGTGTGTGACGCGAGGCACGCGGTGTGGCAGTGGGGAGCATGGGATGGGTGCCATGGATGGCATGAAGGGGGTGCATGGAGGGTGGCTTGCAATGCAGCACAAGGCTGTGGCAGGGTGACTGCGAGGTGGGCTGTAGGCCTACCAGCAGGCGGCATGCTTAAGTGGTGACACGTGCATCAGTGAACAGCACAGCCCCCCCTTGCAAACCCACAGCCCCCCCTTGCAAGCCCACAGCCTTGAGCACATGCAGCGTGGGGAATGCTCATAGGGGCAGTGGGCGTGGGGAGTGCTCACGGGGGCAGTCGGTGCTCACGGGGGCAGTCGGTGCGGGGCGAGGAGCGCAGGGAGAGGAAGGGCATGAGCGAGCCCGCCCAGGCGTCCCTGGCCGTCAGCTCGTCCTGCTTGGACGTCAGCCCGAACACGTCTCTCAGTGTGGCCGCCACCGACGTGTGGTCGAACTGTGATGTCGGGTGTGGGCCTCGCGGGCGATGGATGACTGGCGGGTAGAGAGAAGGGGAGGGGAAAATCGGAAAGGGGGGATTGGCGGAGCGCAAGAGGTGCGGGAGAGAAAGGAGGAGGCTCTGGATGCAGTGGGAGAGGGGAACGGCGGATCAGTGGCGGAAACAGCGGATGAGTGGCGGAGCAGGGGGGGAGGGAAACGGCAAGTGAGTGGCTGAGAGGGGGGGCCGAAGAAGGGGAAAAACAGATGAGAAGAAAAACGACGCGGGAGGGGAATGTGGGATGGGGAGCGGAGGGGGGCGCACCCATGCCTTTGTCGATCCAGGGCGAGATGACGAAGGTGGGCACGCGCACGCCGAGGCGGCGGAAGTTGAATCCGTCCTCCTCGCCCACCACGCCGTCGGGGGACGGCACGCCCGCCATGGGCGGCGCCACGTGGTCGAAGAACCCGCCGTGCTCGTCGTACGTCATGATCAGCAGCGCGTTGCGCCACTGCGGCCCGGCGCGAAGCGCCTCGTACACGTCTTTAATCAGCTGCTGCCCATGCCGCACGTCGTGCCCCGGATGGTCGTCGTTGCCCGGTTCACATGAGAAGTTGAAGTACTGCGGCTCCACGAACGAGTACGCGGGCAGCCGCCCCAGCCGCGCCTGCGCGTAGAACATCTCGATCGGGCGGAACTTGCGCGCGTGCTTCCGCCGGCGCAGCGAGGAGAGCGCGAGCGACGCGGGGATGTCGTGGTAGAAGATGCCGAAGGACACCTTGCGACGCGAGAGGACGTCGAAGATGGTGCGCGCGGGGAAGCCCGCGAGCAGCACGGGCTTGCGCTCCGCCAGGAGCCCCTTGGACGTGGCGGCGTGCAGGAAGTAGCGGTTGGGATGGGTGGGGCCCGGTACGGACGAGAACCAGCGGTCGCACACGGCGAAGTGCGTGGCGAGCGCGGTGGTCACGGGGAGCGCGGCCGGCGGAAAGGCGGACATCACCTCCGCGGAGAACCCCGCGCGGAGGTCTTCCGCCTGCTGCGCGAATCCCCGCATAAGCCGAGAAGAGGCCTGGGAGAGGCAATGGGGACGATACAGAGGGGGGCGTTGGACGGGAGCGGAGTAGCGTAAGGAGAGGACAGGCGGAGGGTGGATCAGGAAGCAAGGGAGACCGGGAAGCAAGTGGCTGGATAAAGAAAAGAAAAGAGGCGGCAGGGGGAGGGGGGGCGACAAGGAGAGGCAGCGGCGGGATGGCAGGCTTAGAATCCCTGCGATGGACGAATAGGGCAAGGTTTGTCAGGGACGCGGATGGGATAGGTGATGCGGACACGCAATCAGTGTGACGGGCTGAATCGCGGGTAACGGTGCGAGCATGAGGGCACGTCACGGGTCGTACCTTAGCTACCGATTTTCCGCCGAAGATCTGATCGCGAACGCCTTTGAACGAGTGGTCGGGATCCTCGCTGTTGTCGTACCGCGCTCTATCGTTAATGCACACTTGCTCGAACGTCACCCCGCCAGCCGAATTGCCCGACAGGCTCGACTCGCCCGAATCGCCCGAATTGCCCGGATCGCTTGGCGGGGCCGGCGTGTCCGCGTCGCGGGCCTTGGCGACGATGGGGTTGCACTCGGAGCCATCGAGGCCGTCGATCTCGGCGTTGCGGGGCTGCAGCCATCCCAGCACGTGATCAAACGACCTGTTTTCCATCATCAGCACCACCACGTTCTTGATGCGCTCCGACGCCGCCACGTGGCAGCTGATGACTAGGCAGAGCAGCGAAAGACCGGATAGGGTGGCACGGCGGCGAAGGCGAAAGCGCGGCGGCGGCCGCCATTGCTGGGGCATCGCTGAAGCCTTAGCGGGAAATAGAGTATCGCCGTGTGAAAGCAAACAGCTGCGCTACTTGGAAAGCTTTGACGCTGGACTTGAACTCTCCACAGCCGCGCTCTCCGAGCGACGACACGTGAGCAATTTTGTCACGAACGACTCCTTGGCGGCTTGAAGCTACTCCACCCCATTGCTGTCTGCATTGTGAACGAAAGTGATGTGATGAGAGACGACGAGCACACAGGAGAGGAGATTCACCAATTCCGCGCTTGCCCCTTCCGTGATTGCAATTCGCCACGTCCCACCAGCAGCAAACACCATCGCAAGAGTGATTCATTCGCTGGACCCCAAGCAGGTTACCCTGTTCTGATCGCCCTCCAGCGAGCAAGCAACTGCAAATTGTCAGCGTGAAAATGTCATCATGTGGCCGTCTTTCTTGTATCCTACCCTGCCGCGGACGAAAAAAATAAATCGAAATTGCTCCCACTCCACATGTTCCGCTCCTGCTATCCTCGAATTGGTTGGATTTCGACCCGAACAAAACTTTTCCACAGACCGTGACCGCCGCCCTCTTCCCCTCACGAGTCGCGCCGCTCTGCGACGTATTGCGATCGCGAAGAGGTCGTGAATTTGTGAGTCGCCACCACCACCACCAGGCGGGGGCGAAGATGGACGAACCAGACAAGCAATTTCGTCGGGAAAGTGACGAACAGCCAGGCAGGTGAGTGTGAACGCGCCTGAAGATTCTGTTCACGCAACGACGCAACACAACCAACCAAACCAACCACCCTCCCTCGATACCCACCCCTCCTCAGTCCCGGCAAAACAGTCAGCTACCCAGTTTAGGGCACGTTCGTTCTGTTGCCAGTTCGAAAATAAGTTTGAACTTTGTGTGGTTACCGTATTCGCAAATCTCGCTCATGACATCTGACGAACATCGCGAATTTTAGGGCTTGTAAAAGTTCGAACGTGAAAAGCGAACTTGACTCGAGTCGAATAGATGAACGTGCTTGTACACGTTGAAGCGAGCGTGTGTGTTTTCAGCACACACGAAGACCATGCGAAATTGAGGAGTACACTGCGAAACAAAAAACAGCAGTATGTTGACCTGGCGAGCATGTACCGGGTAACTTGGCGGCGGCGGCGGCTGCTGCTGCTGCTGCTGCTGCTGCTGCTGCTGCTGCTGCTGCTGCTGCTGCTGCTGCTGCTGCTGCTGCTGCTGCTGCTGCTGCTGCTGCTGCTGCTGCTGCTGCTGCTGCTGCTGCTGCTGCTGCTGCTGCTGCTGCTGCTGCTGCTGCTGCTGCTGCTGCTGCTGCTGCTGCTGCTGCTGCTGCTGCTGCTGCTGCTGCTGCTGCTGCTGCTGCTGCTGCTGCTGCTGCTGCTGCTGCTGCTGCTGCTGCTGCTGCTGCTGCTGCTGCTGCTGCTGCTGCTGCTGCTGCTGCTGCTGCTGCTGCTGCTGCTGCTGCTGCTGCTGCTGCTGCTGCTGCTGCTGCTGCTGCTGCTGCTGCTGCTGCTGCTGCTGCTGCTGCTGCTGCTGCTGCTGCTGCTGCTGCTGCTGCTGCTGCTGCTGCTGCTGCTGCTGCTGCTGCTGCTGCTGCTGCTGCTGCTGCTGCTGCTGCTGCTGCTGCTGCTGCTGCTGCTGCTGCTGCTGCTGCTGCTGCTGCTGCTGCTGCTGCTGCTGCTGCTGCTGCTGCTGCTGCTGCTGCTGCTGCTGCTGCTGCTGCTGCTGCTGCTGCTGCTGCTGCTGCTGCTGCTGCTGCTGCTGCTGCTGCTGCTGCTGCTGCTGCTGCTGCTGCTGCTGCTGCTGCTGCTGCTGCTGCTGCTGCTGCTGCTGCTGCTGCTGCTGCTGCTGCTGCTGCTGCTGCTGCTGCTGCTGCTGCTGGGCTGAGGTGACGAGGGCGTGTGTGGGTGCTGCAATGGGGTTGCATACGTGTGGAGAGGGGGTCGGGCTGTGACTGTATCGAGTGTGATCCTGTACGCGCCCAGGCGGCTGTCTGCTGCCGCTGAACTCCCTCACATCGCCTCCTTCCCCCATCACAGCGCCTCCTCCTACCTGCTCCCCGGCAGTGCAAGCTGCAGCTACTCCTTTGGAACCGGCGTGACAAGTCAACTGTGCACAGGTGGCGCTGGGCGGCGCCTGACCGGGCGGTGTGGGGTGGGGCGGCGTCAGGAAGCGAGCCACCAGGCGCCACATGGGCACGTCTGCTTCTTCCATAGCCATCCCATCATGGCCACGCTGCCACGTGGCAACATCTGATTGGCCGCCGAAGCTGAATGATGCGCGCCGCTGCGGTTGCCTGTTTCTCAAGTCCACATTGCGTGCTCGCAGTGATCCCCCCTTCCTTCCCACTTTCTGTGTCCCCCACTCTTCCTCCCTTCCTTCCTCCCTCCAATCCTTCCCCATCTCTGTCTCCCTGCTCACTTCCTGTCCCCACTTCTCTCGCCTCCCTTTCACCTCGCATTGCCCTCGCTCCCTCCCCCACTGCTCCAGCGGCTGTCCCGCAAGCAGCTGCGCGGGCGGGCAGCTACGGGGCGCGGGATGGCTGGGGGAGCGGGGGAGGGCGAGGCGCAGGATGGGGAAGGGCAAGCGGGTATGGTGGGCAGCGGAGGGGGAGAGCTTCTGCTGCAGTTGCGAGAGAGGGCGGTGGAAGCTGCGCGCGCGGGCAAGTTCGGCCGCCACGTGCGCCATTGGTGCATCAGACTCGCGGCGGCGGGCGGGCGGGTGGTGAAAGCTGGCTGCGCGAGGAAGTTCGGCCTGGTCGGCGTTTTGCGCAGCGCGCTCGGGGATGCAGGGGCGCGGAGATGTGTGTGCGCTGGGCGCGCGCGGACGGGACGCCTGGAGCAGGCGCGGAGATGCGGAGGCGGAGGAAGGAGGGGAAGGGGCGGCGTGCGGAGAGCGTGGGTGTAGCAGCTTTGGTGATTCCGCGAAGGGGGAAGCGAGCAGGTGGGCAGAGGGGCTGGCAGCAGCAGCGGTCGGAGAGGGAGTGGGTGGGGAGGAGGCGAATGAAGACGGCGAGGAAGCAGCGGAGTCAGCAGACGCGGCGGGCGAGACAGCAGCCGCAGCGGAACGGTCATTGACGGCCTGCGGGGCCCTGACGGCAGCGTGGGTGGCGGATGTGCCATGGCACGTGTGGGGGGCGCATTGGGACGGCAGGATGAGCGACGGCGGGCGTGGCCCGCGCATCTGCACGCCGTGGGCTCCCCCTGCTGCTGTGGAGGCGGCAGGGCGAACGCGAGCGAGCGGGCCACGGCTGGCGGGAGCACCGGCGTGACTGCCGGAATGGACAGCACTTGCCTCAGGGGTACCTTGGAATGCCGCCCGCTCGGGGTGCGAATAATCGCGGTGCGTCGCTGACGGACGAACTGCGCTCAGAACGTTCGGCGCGAGGAAATTCTGCGAATTTTGCGCCTTGGAGGAAGTTGACGCGTCGCCGCGTGGAGAGCCGACGAGCGCCGCGTCGCGCTGCAGGCGAGTCGGCGGCACGGCGCCACGTCGACAACCAGGAAACGCGCGCCGTTGGCTCTCCATTGCGCGCCCATTGCCGGGAGCGGCTCCTTGCGCAGCTGCGCCAGATGGTAACCGCGGCGATGGAATTCTTGGCGAAAAGGCAGGCGAAGAACCATGAGGCGAAATGTTTCCACCAGGCGAGAAAACCCTGGGCGAAAACGTGGGCGAAAGATCGCCATCGCAGGTGCTCGGCGTGGCGGGGAACGAGAAGCCGTCCCAAGAATTCGACGGCGCTTCAGCTTCGGCCCCCCCTTCTGCTGCGAGCTTGACTAAAGCGGAGTCAACGCTGAGCGACGGAGGGCCAGACGCTCGCGACTCGAGCACGGACGGACGGATGGACGCGGGCGTGCCGTGGCGCGAGCCTAGGATCCGGCGACGGTGCTTCTGATGGCGACGATCCTTGGCGACAGATTCGGGCGACTGCGACGGCACTTGATCCTTGGGACTGACCGCGTGCATGCCCGCCTGCATGCATTCCCTTTGCGCGGGCTGGGAGGACAACGAAGGGTCGATCACATCCATTGAGAGCTCCTAATCGCGATGCGACGAAAAAAACCGAATTCTACAAAGCTAGAAACTCGCGGACAGACGCTGAAACTGCGGATTGCTGTTCGATGCGAGACCACAAGTGTGCTCGGTGGGTACAGCACCTAGCCAGCGAGGCCGACAGGGTCGCCAGCCGACAGGGTTATGGCGATGGCTGGCTGTTTGTCGTGTGAGCTCCAATCCATGTCATGTGCCTACTGCGCAGGCACCGTATGGTGGTGAGGTGTGGGCCATGAGATGGGATGACGGGGGGGCGGGTGCTGGTCACAGCTCGTGCGTGACTGCCCTCTGGGTTTGGCAGTCACGTGGAATCACCGCCCGCCGAGCACCACCCCACGCGACAATGGATGAATGATTGGCGCAGAAATGCAAGAAAGGCAGCGCTTGGCGCAAGCAACCAATTTTCCGCAACGCGAGGCGAGGCTCCGTTCTGGTTGGGGGGTCTGACAAGGCATGGGAGGGGGAGGGATGCATCCCAGCCGGAAAAATTGCGCGACGCGACAGACCGCGGACTTCTCTCAAACCCATCGACCAAGCTCGCACCGCAGGTAGGGCGATCCGAACCTCGGCCAAATGGATCGATCTACAAACACTTCCACGTTATTTTCATGCTGCGAACGCGGTTAACTAGGCGTTACAGGTGCCATTTGGTTTTACGGTCAGAATCGCGAAATTACAGCTTGAGGTTCCGAATCTTCCAATATATATATTTGATTTCGCTACACGACGCTACCAAGTGAGTCAGCATGCTGACCGCGGGCAAACAAAATAAACCCCATGGCTTACGGCATGCCCATCGGGAACCTCAACCCTAAAATTCTAGGGTTGAGGCTCCCGAATGGCATGCCATCTGGATGGGGTTTATTTTTTTATTGCCCGCGCAATATATATTCCAGTAAACAAGAAACGTGGCACGCGCGCCAAACATAATCACGCTTCGAAACAATGACATCGAGAGGGACCACCGACTCTTACGCATCAGAATTGTCTGTCTTTATCACAAAAGCGCATGTATGTCGATCCATTTGGCCGAGGCTCGGATCGCCCAGCCTGCGGTGCGAGCTTGGTCGATGGGATTTTAAAAAGTTTGGAGTCTGTCGCGTCGCGCAATTTTTCCATTTTAGCCACAAGGCAGGGCGGAATGCGGCAAAATTGCGCAACGCACCGGCGCGCGAACTTTCCTTAATCCCATCAGCCAAGCTCTCACCGTAGGTAGGGCGACCGAACCTCGTCCAAATGGATTGATCTACATGCTCTTCTACGTTAGATTCATGCTGCCGACGTGTATTAATCTGCGTTACAGGTGCAATTTGGATTTACGGTCAGTATCGCGAAATTACAGCATGGGGTTTTGATTCGTTCACCCAAGACGGATTTGCGAAGTGTTACGTCACCTCAGTCTGGTCGCGCCGACAACGCTTGTCTTATGCTGATTTTGTTAGGTCTTGTTTTTTATACGGTGTAAAACAAACTAAAACCCCTAGGGAGCCAGGCACCGCTTTCAAAGTATCAACCCCAAACACCTTGCCAGCTCCCGTATTTAGGGTTGATGCCTCCCGAATTGCACCACATTCGAGGCATCAACCCTAAACACCTTGACATCCGTGTTTAGGGTTGATGCCTCCCGAATTGCGTCCCTGTATTTCAGGGTTTATTTTTTGTCGGCCCCAGCTTATATTTAGTGCTCTTAAATGTTTCAGTAAATCGCGGTGGACACGTGGCAAAAAAAATGTATCTAGACAATATGCGTGACACGCGCGCCAAACATTTTCGCGCTACCGAAACAGTGACATCGAGAGGGACCACCGACTCCCACGGATCAAAACTGGCAGATACTATCGCAAAAGCGCATGTAGGTTAATCGATTTGGAAGAGGTTCGGTCGTCTCCTGCGGTGCGAGCCTAGTCAATAGAATTAAAAAAAGTTCGCGCCTTGGCGCGGCGCGCAGTTTCGCCAATGCTCTTCGCGGCTGGAAGCAGCACAAGGCAGAAAGTGGGCGCGACTCGCTGACCTGGAGGCGGGAGTTGTCAGTTTCGCGATGGTCCGAACGCAATATTGACGTGGCATACAAACAGGTTGACGGAAGAGAAGAATGGCGCGCCGAGCCAGGTTTGGGTGTGGTG